>CM043111.1:7075353-7485750 GCA_023701765.1 Hylyphantes graminicola
GTGCTTAACCGACTGGCCTCTCCAGCCTCAGTTACAGTAATGTCAAAATCGAAAGCTGACAATGTAATGTGGAAAAAGAAGATTTTTTTATTAAAATCTGTGATTATTATTCAAGGTACAAGGTGGCGCAAATAAAAGTGGCCCTGGCATGGAGCTATGAATGCAGTGAGATGACTTAGTTAAAACAAAGCTTCTCGGCGCAACATCCCGTTAGTGAGCCAAGGCCTGCCGAGCCCATTTCAGCTTACTTCACAAAGGGCTCTAGTGTGCTAGGCATATGTCTCGGTAAGGCGGTTCATCCTCAAGCGGAACGCATAGTGTTTAGTTCGCAAGCATGCTTGGTCCTCATTTTTTCGAACTACTTAAAGGATGAAAAGCTGAGCCCACCTTGCCCAATCCGGGTCTCGATCCCCGAACCTATGGCGTGGCAATACAAAGCATACCGCTAAGACTCACTTAGATTACTTAGTTACCGGCAAATAATTCGCCAAGCGCTTGTTTGAGCTTACTATTGAGGCAATCAATAGCTTTACTTAGCATACCTGTTTTTGCATTGGTTTTTACCTTGGCAGCATTTAAATCTTATTCCTACCTCCGCTTTTATTTGCGCCGTCCAGTAGAATTTTATTGTTAATTGAATGTTTTTCAACATCGTTGAAAAAGTTAATAAAAACAGGATTAAATTTCCTCGAATAATACAGATTTCAATCTTAGTCACGATTTAGATTTTAAAAAATTCTATATCTCTTTTGAATATAAAACTTTCGTGATTTAGCTCTTATCTTTACTTAAAATCTGAATTCGCTAGAAATCAGAAATATATGCGGTATGTAAATATATATATTTCTTCTTATTGATGTGCATGACGAAATTCGACAATGTATTCACCGCAGAATTGTATTTATTATCTCAGATTGAGATCCGGGATTATTATTCAAGATATAAAGCCATTGACCTCTTAAGTTATGCAAACCCTGTATTTTGACTCGTCAGTGGCCGAGTGGTTAAGGCATCAGCCTCAGGATTCAACCTTCTCAGGTTCGAAACCCACTTACTACGAGTCGTCTTATAAATCGGATATCTGTACTGGAAAGAAAAAAAATCTAACTCGGTGACGGATGGGCCCCGAGTACACTGGGACAGACGTGCTCGTTAAATCTGTGGAGTCTTAAGTCCCGACGTCGTCAGCGTACGATGTCGCTCGAATGTCCGTTGGGTGCCCGCTCAGGAGTCGACCTCGTCGCTTGACCAGGGTTCTAAATTACGAGGCGTTATTGACTGTGTTAAAGCTAATAATGGAGTATAGAAATAAGCCGCTGGAAACGATTACACCATCACCACCACGTATAGAACCAATGAAACCTTTCAAGGACAAAAAAAAATAAAGATTGGATTGCAAATTTGATTTACATTTTCGCAGAAGAAAAACTTAAGTCAAGTAAACGACTTTTTGGATTCTGGATCCCATCGTAAAACCTTCATTACCTAAAATTTAATGCAAGTAAATAAAAGTAAATTTGCTGGACATCTGTGCAGAGTGAACCGTGACTCTTCAACATCAAGAGTCTTCCACTATTGGCACTATATATACCAATCGGCACCAGGGCCAGAAGGGAGGCCAAAACTTTGATGGATTGACTGTGTCGACGAGGATTTTCGAACTTTAAAAGTAGAACTGGAGATAGTCTTCCAAAACAATAACAGGATGGAAGAAGATTCTGAAGAAGGCCGTGGCCCACGAAGGGCTGTCGGCCCATAAAGAAGAAAAAGAAATTAAAAAAATGTATGTTATTTTTATTTTAAAGTCAAAAGCAAGTTATATTTTTATAGCGAAAAATTACACATTCAGTTCACATCAAAAGTTTCAACAAATAAACTTTAGTAACGTCAAAACCAAATCATAACAAGCTACAAAACAGAACTCTAATTTTAAAAGTTTTCACCAAAAAGGGGTTAATCAAGTCATTACAAACCCATACCTAATTCGGCAACTAAAGTTATAAATAATAACGTTATGATGTTGTAACAGTTTCAGCACTAACAAATCTCCACAGCCAATGAAATTAGCGCTAACGACCCCGGCTAAAGAGACACCGTCTTGTAACGAGGTTCACTTTTGACTAACATTGAGAGATGATAAAGAAATTATTAAAAATGTGTTTTTTTACTCGTTATGTGGGTTGTACGGATTGTATTTTTGTGGGTTGTATGTTTTTTACTTGTATGGATGGGTTAAGTTTTTGTCTAGTAAAAGGATCTAGAGAACTGGGTTTGCACTGGGGGCTGGGAAGCCCAGTCGGTTAGGCACTCGCCTAGCATGCGAAAGATCCCAGGTTCGGGTCCGGGCATCGCAAAAATAACTGCCGACCTATAAACGGCCCGTGCAGAAAAAAATGTCCGACGAATAATACCCCGTGTAAGGGGGTGCACGTTAAATATGCTCCAAAGTCCTAACGCTGCGTCGGTTGCGTTTGGTGCCTATTCAGGTGTTGGCTCGTCACTTGACTGTGGTTCTAAAAATACGACGCCCGTCGCCAATAGCCCTCGTGTAGCTCTAGTGCGACGATAATTCAAACCTAACCTAACCTAACGCTGCGTACGATGTCGCCCTTAACGGTTGCGTTTGATGCCTATGCAGGTGTCGGATCGTCACTTGACTGTGGTTCGGAAAAACGAAGCCCGTCGCTAATAGCCCTCGTGTTGCTCGAGTACGACGATAATTCAAACCTAACCTAACCAAAAAATACTACTGGTAATTTGGTTGGGTTAGGTAGGCGGGTTTGGATCTACTAGAGCTACCCGAGGGGTATTGGCGACGGGCTTCGTAATTTAAAACCACAGTCAAGTGACGAGCCGACACCTCAATGTGCATCCAACGCAACCGTTAAGAGCGACATCGTACGCAGAGTTGGGACTTATCGGAGCATATTTAACGTGCACTCCCACAATACGGGGTATTATTCGTCGGACATTTTTGGGCTGCACGGGCAGTTAATAGGCCTGCAGCTATTTCTGACCAGGATCGTTCGCATGAAAGGCATACGCCTAACCGACTGGGCTCCAAAGCCCCTGATGGGTTAGGTTGAAATATCCTCAATAGTCTGCAACTCTAGTAAGACGTAAAATCAACCAAACCTACAATTTATTTGGTTTAACCTTTTCCTTTAAAGTGATGCCATTTGGTGCAGCATCATATTTCTGATTATAATTTTTAAATAAATAATAGGGCTGACATCTATTGGGATTAATGAAATATATTTTCTAATCGAAAAAGATTGAAGAATCGAATGATGTGCTTTTTAATATCATAAATAGCTATAAACGATCAGAAAACAATTTCTAAAATGATGATGCCAAATTGTCATTGGGATTTAAAGGGTTAACCCTTGCAGTAGTGAAAAGCCCGAACAACTAAGGATTCGATAATGTTATTCCTATCAAACATTACGAGGAAGCAAAAATCCTTCGTAGCGAAAGGGTTAAAGTTGAGAAGACCATGATTCCAATTCACAAAAATTAGAACAGGAAAAGAAAGTAAACAATTTTCAAAAAATAACGAAATTAAACACACCAAACCATAAAGGGTGTAAAAAGCTACGGTCCCGCTGTGCAAGAGGACCTTTCGGCGAAGTGAGGAGTTTTTACGAGGAACCTCCGTTTAATGATGAGGCGCCTAGAATCAAGACTTGCCGCGGTGCGATTTTAATTGGGCGCCATATTTACGAGCCACTAAAAAAAAGGGGGTTCGGTTTAACCTCTTAAGACCCGAGTTTGGTTTGGTTTGAATTATCGTCGCACTAGAGCTACACGAGGGCTATTGGCGACGGATATCGTATTTTAGAGCCACAGTCAGGTGACGAGCCAACACCTGAATAGGCACCCAACGCAACCGTTAAGGGCGACATCGTACGCAGCGTTAGGACTTTGAAGGATATTTAACGTGCACTCCCTTACACGGGGTATTATTCGTCAGACATTTTTTGGCTGCACGGGCCGTTTATAGGTCGGCAGCTATTTTGGCGATGCCCGGACCCGAACCTGGTACCTTCCGCATGTTAAGCGAGTGCTTAACCGACTGGGCTCCCCAGCCCTCTCTTAAGACCCGAGCAACATCTTAAGACCCGAGCACAATCATACGCGTATATTATTAAACTAAACATACGTTCCATACAAATATATACTTAAAAGTATGTTTTGCAAATTGATTTTTTTTTTAATTTAAAGTTTAATAGTTACTGCGAGACACGCCTTAAGGTCTAAAAATACAATTTTTTTGTGCTATAAATTCAAAAAAGAGGCCGTATCACTTATTTGTAGTTAACAGATTATTTAAACATTGTTTTTAATGCAAAATGCTTTTAAAAGAACATTTTGAAAAGTTTGAAAAAAAATTAATATTTTTTAAAGAATGCTCATATCGTATTGACCCTCGTTCAACTTTTTTTATTTGTATAGAAACAAATGACCGATACCGCCATAAAATTCCTTTGAGCGAGATTTGCGGCAGTGAAATAGCAAATTACCGAATTTTTTTGGCGAGTTTTAAAATAACATAAAAATAGGCCCGCGTTTCCCTTCAATCTTGCAACCCTTTAACTCACCGATCGTTTTGATTACACACAGCAAAAAAAAAAGTTATACTTGATGAAGACATCACAAAAAGAAAGGAAAAAAATCGTTAGATGAAACTCACGTTTAACTCAACCCTTTTATTCTGAGAAACTAGATACGAGAGCGGGAAAGGTTTCCATAAACAAACCCTCACCATGCGAAAACAAACACTGGTTTTCTTATTTTAATTTCGCGCCAAGCATTCTCTATCATTACACTCCTTGCCAACCTAAGTTGGGTTGATAGAAATATGCTATGGAGAAGATTATTCCTCGGATGTAAAGAGTTCCACGAATTATTTGTGAATCCATCCAGAAAACATGTTTGAAACATTAATTTCGTTTATGGTCTAACAGATTTGAATATTATTTGAGATAATTCGGTAATTTTATCAGAATGAAAAGTGTATATTTTGGTTAAATCGTATTCAGATCATTTTGTACGTAAAAATTACCTTGCAAGAGTTTCCAACTAACTGACCAATCGCGATTTTCCCTCTGCCTTGTTGCTTTTTGTTTTTACACAGGTTAGATTGGCACGGCGTTGTATGGCTGTTTTGTTTTCATATTTTCAACACTCTACTCTCCGATTATATAAATCTGAAATCGAGGAGATGGGATTGAGATGCAAACGACGAATGCATAAAAAAAACTTATTGGAAAAAAAAAGTGCCAAGTGAAGCTAATAATCACTTACAAAATAGGCCCAAAGATATTGGCTACTTATTTGGTGATATTTGCATGCAATACAACGGGGTTGTTTTGAGCTCCAACGGTTTGATTTCATTGTCTGGAATTACCTTTTTTTGGCTGTTCCTATTTCTTCGGCATTACGTTTTGGTATTCGAAAATGAATTTCTAGGAATATTTTACTTATTAGACCTTTGAAATACCAACTATTTGTTGTGCTGTTGGTTGTCCAAAACATAGGTCGAAGAAAGCTTGCATGAGAAAAGTTTTTTTTTCGTCTATATCGGTCATTTTGAGAGTGAATCCGAAGCAACCAATAAAATCGCAGTAAGCAAAAAAAATTACAACATCATCTGAAACATTAACCCTTTCGCTACGAAGGATTTTTGTTTCCTCGTAATACGTGATAGGAATATCATTATCGAATCCTTAGTCGAACGCCCGTCGTGGGCCGTTTAAGTAGTGAAAGGGTTAACATAGACAGCCTTTAACGTTCAACCTATCTACGGTGTGTTAGGGTGCATCATATCATTTAGGCGATTTTTGAACGGCTTACTATTTTTTGCGCCAAGTATCGCCAAATTATATTTCTACCTTACGAGTGAAATAATGATGATAATAAAGTCATGATTTACACAGTGAGAACTCCGATGATCGCGGTTATAATTAGAATTTCGCGCTCTGATTCTATCCCCTTGCGAAGTCACGACTTGGCACTTTTATTGTTTTTTTAATATCAAAAAGTTGTGACTGCTCAAAAGATTGATGGTGCCCATGAAATTCTTAATTCCATTTTTATTGTTTATGGAAACGCTTCCGACCTATCCTCTGTACAGATATTTAGAACTGGAAATACAAATATATTTATTGGTACTTATTGTTTTTCCCATTGTCAATTTTCCCATTTGGGTCCATAACTCATGTGATGTAGTTCTGACTATTTTGTGATTTTTTTTTTAATTTTTCGGTTATAACGCTATAAATACACATTTATATGACATCCAAAATGCCTTCTTAAAGATAAAAAAAGAATAGTTTCAACAATTAAATTATATTTAACAAATGATGTAAAAAGTCGCTAAATTGGAAATTTATTTCCCACCTAAAACATATTTACCGGATAAAAAGAAAAAAACTACTACTAATAGCATACAGGGTAAAAAAAATTGGTTCAATAGAAGTTATTTTGGGTACACAATACCGTAATGTACATAATTTATTAAACCTAATATTCAAACCTTGTTTATAACGTCATAAACATCGCGATCCCTTCAAGAACGATAAAACCAGTTTTTTTTATATATGTTTTTTTCCCCCTGCAAAATTAACATTTACAGTGTCCACCACCGGTATAAGCAATAGTGAAAAATTATCCCAACACCACACTTTGCTATGAACGAGGTTTCATTTAATTTACAGCGGTGTGCTCACCGGAAAAGGGTGTGTGTGATATTCTTGAATGCAAATACTGGCACTTTCCCAGGAAATGACTCTATCGCATCATAGGCCGATGATCTCTCGCTTCGGGATGTTTGTTTTCACCCGATGATGTCAAAACAGACATTTTTACTTTCAATGACTTATAATATGAAACCCTACGTTTTGAACAATGTTGGATATTAAGAGTAGAAAAATCATGTAAATTACGTATTATATACTATTATTAATTTAAGTAATAAAATAACATCCATTGAATGAATTTTAACCCTTTCATTAGTAGAAGTTTCTCCTTCTATGGTCCATAAATTGTTTACAAGTTAGAACTAAACTACAAATTCGGCGATTTATCGCACCAATCGGCGAGTAGAGTAAAATTTAAATAGGGAAAATGAATTTTTAAAAAATGTTTTCTTAAAGAGGGAGCACTTTTAATAAAAAAAAAACGAAAACGAAAATCGCGCAAAGGGTAGCTGTCACACGAAGCGCGGTTAATTTGAAGTTTTTGAAAATACCCAATACGGTACATAATTACCTTTAAACACATTGATTGAATATCGTGTGGTGTTACACATCCTTAGTTTACCATAAAACGGTCCGTCTATACTTCTTTCGGGGCATTGACAGTACGACCACTTTGAAATAAAAAAGTAAACGTTTGAAGAAAAACCGCAAGCGCCATTGTACTTCACAAACAATTTAACTAGAAGAATGAAGAAAAACGCTTAATGCAATGTAAACTTCCGCAAACAAAACGTCACCTTTTTAGCTAAACTAAACATACAATAAAATTAATCGTAGTTCTCAAACTAAACTACCCGAAACATATACAAACATAAATCAATTGTTACAATAAACTATTATCTCCAATTTCAATCTATGTTATTATACAATTGAAGAGCTTAGTGGAAAAACGTGCTAAGTTACAAAAAGGTGAAAATAAACTTTAACATTTTGAGTTTGCACTTAAATCCCCTACTTAATTTCTGCATTTAAATCCGTTAAAAACGGTACTTGCGAACGATAAAAATACATATACTTAATTTTGAGTTTGCATTTAAATCCGCTAAAAACGGTACTTGCAAACGATATGTATGCTTAATTTTAAGCATACATATAGAGTAGAAGTTTCTCCTTCTATGGTCCATAAATTGTTTACAAGTTAGAACTAAACTACAAATTCGGCGATTTATCGCACCAATCGGCGAGTAGAGTAAAATTTAAATAGGGAAAATGAATTTTTAAAAAATGTTTTCTTAAAGAGGGAGCACTTTTAATAAAAAAAAAACGAAAACGAAAATCGCGCAAAGGGTAGCTGTCACACGAAGCGCGGTTAATTTGAAGTTTTTGAAAATACCCAATACGGTACATAATTACCTTTAAACACATTGATTGAATATCGTGTGGTGTTACACATCCTTAGTTTACCATAAAACGGTCCGTCTATACTTCTTTCGGGGCATGGACAGTACGACCACTTTGAAATAAAAAAGTAAACGTTTGAAGAAAAACCGCAAGCGCCATTGTACTTCACAAACAATTTAACTAGAAGAATGAAGAAAAACGCTTAATGCAATGTAAACTTCCGCAAACAAAACGTCACCTTTTTAGCTAAACTAAACATACAATAAAATTAATCGTAGTTCTCAAACTAAACTACCCGAAACATATACAAACATAAATCAATTGTTACAATAAACTATTATCTCCAATTTCAATCTATGTTATTATACAATTGAAGAGCTTAGTGGAAAAACGTGCTAAGTTACAAAAAGGTGAAAATAAACTTTAACATTTTGAGTTTGCACTTAAATCCCCTACTTAATTTCTGCATTTAAATCCGTTAAAAACGGTACTTGCGAACGATAAAAATACATATACTTAATTTTGAGTTTGCATTTAAATCCGCTAAAAACGGTACTTGCAAACGATATGTATGCTTAATTTTAAGTTTGAATTTAAATCTGCTAAAAAAGGTACTTGCAAACGATAAAAATATACTTAATTTTGAGTTGGCATTTAAATCCGCTAAAAACGGTACTTGCAAACGTTAAAAAAATATACTTAATTTTGAGTTTGCATTTAAATCCGCTAAAATGCTACTTGCAAACGATAAAAAATACATACTTAATTTTAAGTTTGCATTTAAATACGCTAAAAACGGTACTTGCAAACGATAACAAAATATACTTCATTTTGAGTTTGAATTTAAATCTGCTAAAAACGGTACTTGCAAAAGATAAAAAAAAATATATGTACTTAATTTTGAGTTTGCATTTGAATCCGCTAAAAATGGTACTTGCAAACGATAAAAAAATACTTAATTTTAAGTTAATGAAAAAGGGGAAACTTGTTATCTTTATAGGATGGAATAATGTGTTAATTGACACAAAAACTCAGTCTTTTCAAAAAAGTAACTTAGCACGTTCTTCCACTAAGCTATTCAATTGTTAAAATGAACTACTATCTCCAATTCCAATCTATATTATTATACAATTCATTTCTAACGTATTTCCTGTCAGTTATCTTAACCCTAAATCAAGAATAACACTTCAACTAAATTCAAACAAAAAACTTTCCAAAAGGAAATCTGATGTTTAGATAATAGTTAATTCCACATTTTCCGCCATACAAAATTAATAGCTTTACAAAACGTTCAAAGTAAACATTCTAAGTAATTGATTTAGTTCGAACGAAACGTCAATGTTTATTGTTTTTTTTTTAAGAGTTCTTATCTGTAAACAATGACATTTAATCTAAACATTCATTTCAAAAATAGGCGTGTGTCACACTACACGATAATCAATTACCACTCAAGAAATCAATACACATTTCAAGTTAATTATATTCCATATTATAAACTAAACTCCTAGGCGCAACAGCGGCCAAGGCCTACCGTGCCCAATTCAGCTTTCGCGACCAAGGGCTCTGCGGGGTGCTAGGCATAGGTCCCAGTTAGGTGGTGAGCCTCACGCGGGATCCCAAGTGTTTAGTTCCCAAGCATACTTGGTACTCATTTTATCTACCCACCTAAGAGAAAGGCTGAGCCAACCTTGCCCAATCCGGGACTCGATCCCCGGACTTGTGGCGTGGCAATGCGAAGCACTATCACTAAGCCACTGGGCCTCAATTCCCTTTAATTAACTTATTATTCCCTATAATAAAGTAATTTAAATAATTTTAAACCAAAAAAAAAGTTATATGACACATGGCAGTTACCATTTGTACATGCGCGATCTCCTCAACAGATACTGGGTACTCGTACTTTAAAAGTAGGAAGTCCTCATCTGAAATACTGATCTGAATACAGTTTAACCAAAACACACTTTTCATTATGATAAAATTGCCAAATTTTATGTATTAATATTGAAATTTGTTAGCTTTGCCTTGCGACTCGTCCCTTATAGGCGCATGAGGCCGCAATTGTTGAAATCCAGTTCCTCCGGTTCAGTGCGGCCTCCCTGGCAACTGCCCAGCTTGGCCAACCAAGATGGTCTCGAAATTTGTTAGACATAAACGAAATTAATGTTTTAAACATGTTTTTTGGATGGATTCACAAATCATTTATGGAACTCTTTACATCCGCGGAAGGATCTTCTCCATAGCACATTTCTATTTACCCAACTTAGGTTGGCAAAGAGTGTAATACTGCACAGTCGAAATATTTACCTGATGACTAGAAAAGATATCGAATAAGAGATCAACTTCACGAACTAAAGTTCGGTATCTTTAGTGTTATTGTTATTATCACTTTTCTCCCATTCGTAATGTTACAAGGAAAACGGACCATAATCGCCAAAATGGAGCAGAACTTTCGTGTTGATAAATTGAAGGATAATTATATTTAATGGTGTATATGCAATGATTTAAGGAGATCATAATAAAGGCTCATTTAGTTTTCGACAAGAAAATACAATACAATGGTCATTAGGCTCTTAGGTTTTGATCTTAAAAGTAGATATTTGCAGAAGGAAAAAATATGATAGTTATTAACATTTGATTTCAATTGTAATGCCTTTGGTTAAATATATATTGAATAAAATAACATGCAATTGATTATTTGACCGTACGTTTTGAAGTAGAATGTTAGCTATTTTGATAGCGTTGCGTGGTTAAAATTTAAAAGCTTTTTAGAATACAATTAAATAAAGAATTCAAAACAATATTTTTTTCTCATTAATAAAACTATACTTTAAAATAAACTTAATGGAGGAAATAGGATACATTTAATTTTGAAGAAATGGCTTCTAGTATTTTGTTAATTACACACACTCAAAACTTAACACTTTTTTTAAAAAAAATATTTAATAGATTTTACTTCTGAATTTGGAGCAGAAAAATCGGAAGGAACGCCAACCTAAT
The DNA here is from genome assembly GCA_023701765.1 of Hylyphantes graminicola. Lineage (NCBI taxonomy): Eukaryota > Metazoa > Arthropoda > Arachnida > Araneae > Linyphiidae > Hylyphantes > Hylyphantes graminicola. The sequence continues at coordinate 7,086,453 of CM043111.1, forward strand.
TAAAAAGTACAATTTGATGATTTAATCAATATTAGCCTAGAGGGCACTAAAATTTTTTAAAAAAATGCCAAGGGCAGTGAAAAGAATCGTTTGAGTAATATATCGAGTGAATTTCGTCCAGTTATAAAAAATAAATTATTTAGAAAAACAAATTGATATAAATTACAATTTCAATAGCAATAAAAGAAATTAAAATTTTTAGCTGTCTACTTCAAAAAGCTCAAAATATCGCCAGGTGCGAATACGTCAAAAAACATCTCATCAAACATAAGGCGACAGGAATACATATTTTTTATTAATTAATTTTTTTCTCATTTATTTGATTGACATGAGAGGGTGTGGGGAAGCATATTGATAGGCAATCGATCTTTACATCGAGCGAATTTTCGAACGTTGGATCGGGGTTGCCAGACTTGGCTAAAATCAGGCATTTTGGCTAATTTTAGATTCGCTTGGCTAATACAAATTTAACTTTCCAAAAGGCCTAGAAATGAGCAAAAATGTTTCGATGTTTTCACTGCATTAATTTTAAATTTTAAATAAAATATTTGTTTAAAAACTCTTAATTATTTTTTTATTTAAAAAATGTATTTATTTATTAATAAATTAATAACGATAGATTTTTAATTTAAGATTATTGTTAAAAAAAACTTATCCACAAAAAACGGAAAAAAAAAACAGGTTAACGCACGGATGGTTTTAAAATGTTAGCCAAAACTATTTTGGTCATTGATTTGGTTAATATTGAACAACCCATGGATTCAGTATTGAGTATTTTATACATTCTTGACTTCTGAAGGAGTGTTTTCTTGTATTTAAAATTCAAAATTGAAGTAAATATTTGGTAAAATAAAAATATACCGCAAGTTTCTTAACGGAAGTGAAGCCATCAAATTTAAATTTGGCTATTTTTAAGCCTCAACTTTGGCATTTTATTTGGAAATTCTGGCAAACCTAGCGCTGGTATATCCGCTTACTAAAGCCGGGAAGTTTGACTTTGATTCTAATTAAACGCCAGGGCGTGGTTTGTACGATGTCAAGTGTCGATATTCAGAATAGGAGAAGACTTTGAGACGAAAAACTAATAAATTTATGCTGATCATAATTCGATTTTTGTATGCGTAGCGAGACAAACTATAGACATAACATTTGGCGACCGAGAGGGGAAAATTGAGCTTGTTTCGGATTGGCATGTGTTGTTCTAAATCTTTATTTAGAGATGACTAAATAATGTTTCGCTCAAAAAAATGCAGGCGTCTTTATTATTTACAATTACATGTGAAATATAAGGTAATGAAGGCATTGCGATGGAGTTGAGCATTCGAATTTTGTTTTCTTTGAGGGTGCTGATTCTAAAAAAGTGTTACCTGAACGTTGGTATGTCTATTTTTTTTTCTGTATGGAACCACTGTAGAGCTCGAAATAAAAGAGCTGCGCACTTCAAATTTGGCATACAATTTCCCAATAACGGTTAAGAACGACATAATGGGTTTTCGAGAAAAAAAAACGCGCAATCATAGGTTGCTGCCATGTAACTTTTTCAATTTAAAAAGTATTGCTGAAAAATAAAACTTTATAAGGTGGTTCAATCAACCTCGGACCACTCTTTTCCAGAAAAAATCCCCAGTTTTCCCTTACAATTACCATCATCCAATATAAGACAAAAAAAATTCGATTCCCCTAAGAAAATATCGGCAATATCCGGGTACTTTCCAAGGAGGGGGAAAATGCTGGGGGAGGGGATTGAGGGGTCCTTCAAAGTGGGGTTTCTTGTAGAGAGGTAAGAAGGAGGAGGTTATGCTGTCGGGGGAAGAATTAATACGAAAACCGGGTCGCCAACTGAAGCCATCGATTGTTGAGTAGCAAGCCCAAACAACCGCTTGCGGTGAAGTGTTTGGCGCTATTGTAAAGGAAAGTTTATGTAAGCTTTCTAACATATAATTGGCGATTTTAGACTTTCTAATGAAAACTATAACTCGTTTAACGTTTTGTAAAGCTATTAAATGGCGTAAATACAGAATTACATATTATCTAAACATCAGCTTTCTTTGGAAAGTTTTTGTTTGAATTTGGTTGGAGTGCTATGTTTAGATAATTGGCAGGAAACTGGTTACAAAAGAATTGTATAATAAATATAAGTTAATATTGGAGAAAATAGTTTATTTCAACAATTCACATATCTTTGTATATGTTCGGGTTAGTTGTTTTTCATTTCAGAAAATCTATTAGTTTTTTTTAATGTTTTACGAAAAAAGGTAACGCTTCGTTTGCGGAAGTTAACATTGAATAAGCGTTTTTCTCCATACTCATATTTCTTAAATGTAGAAGAAATTACTACCATCTTGTATAAAATCAGATCTCGCGCTTCAAGTGTGCAAAGAATCATTTTTTTTTTTAATTAGCGCTATTTAAGGAATAAAATGACGCTTTTCAGTATGGACTAACATCGACTGAGCGTATTTTGAGTCTCACCGAAATATGTAAATTTGTACCAACAACCAAACTACACTCTTAAAACAAGAGTGAAATCCACTCCTATAGGGGAAGTGCATTTTCGACACTGGAAAGGAGTGAAAATTAATACCTAAACCGCTCGTAATCGCCCATAATCGCTTCTAATGGCCTTAAAATCGTTCGTTGTTAAGATTGTTGGAGGTTGAACAAAACAAGAGTGAAATCCCCTCCTATAGGGGAAGTGCATTATCGACACTGAAAGGTGTGAAAATTAACTCAGACTGAGTTAAAATCGCTCGTTTGTTTCAAGAGAGTATTTGCACCAATAACCTACGTAACTTCACGAATCTTCTCATTGACTTGACTGAGTGATTCGCTTGGGCTTACTTACATTGCTTGGCGACCTTCTGACGGCTAAATTTTTTTTTCTCGCCAAGCAACTCCATCTTAACTCTAAGGGGGGTTTCTTAATACGACCCCTTGTTATTGAAGTAGAAAGGGACGGGGGGGGGGGAGAAAGAATTTTTATCTCTTTTTCCCGCATGGTACAAGATGGTAGGGGGGAAGAGGGAAAATGTGCACTGCTATGTTGAAACTTGGGAAGAAATAAAAGGCATATGGAATATGGATAATGTAATAGCCAGCTTCTGTCGATGGTATATTCAGTACACTCTTAAAAATGAATGCTCAAAAACGACGAAATTTTCCATAATTTTGACGATCTGTTAACTGGCAAATGCTCCGAGTTTTCGTTTCCTCAAAGTGAGGAAATTTGAATCGTCATTTTTATGAGGATTTGAATGTCGTCTAATCTAAAGAAATATTTCGTCATTTTTGAGCATGTGAGTAATGAGATTCAGTTTCCTGAAAATCAAGATACAGAATCGTCAAATCACGATCGTAAAAGTGAGGACTCGCGTTTACTCAAAAGTCACGTGATAGTTTGACGAAACAATCCTCAAAATTAACGAAATGAGGCTTGAGGATTCATGAATCGTCAAAAATGAAAGTGTTATTTCTGAGAGTGTATACCACATACAAGCGGGTGTTATGTTAGTACGAAAAGCTTTTATTTTATTCTTACAAATTCAATTTATCGTATATTTTACCATAACTCTTCCCATAACAACTATTCAAAATTTCTGTTTGTATAAGTTTTTTAAAATTTACAATAACTATTCTCACGACCTAGATATTTTTGCTATGTCTTTTAATGATTTTAAAGTTAACTGTTTCCAACTTTTATCTGTGTAATGTGTTTGTCTGGTTTTTTTTTTCCTCAATTACTTCGTGTTTATTTTATTAATTGTTTTGTTCAATATGCATTTTATAAGATTTTTATCTGTAATGCTCATTTAAAACTAAATAAATAAATAAAAGTAAATTAGATATTTCATTTCGTTACATGCGGGCAGATTTGATCGAATCTAAAAGTTATTCTTATCTAAGGAAATAGGGAACGCAACTACGCTTCAAAATATCGAATTTTCATTTAAACTTTTAATCACTAAAATGTAAATATTTACGTAAAAGTGGATAAAAAAGAAACATGAATACGGCTGCATTTAGCAAGGGTTTTTGATAATTCCAATAGAACTTTGTTGCCTGCTGCGAACGTCATAATTACAAGACACCAATTGTCACCCTTGATTTCCAAAATTATACAACAAAAATATACGATTTTTTTTAAATAAAGCAGATCGATAAATTTCTGGATTTTATAAATATTTTGAAATAGAAATTTTACTTGAAATGTTGCCTGTTGGCATCTTAGGAAAAGAGTGAAAAAAAAATTACAATTTTTCACTGCTTTTGGGTGAAAAAAGTACTTTTTTTCACTGTTTCAAAAAGTTAAATTTTTAGTACGCGCCTGGTATTGAAATTATATTGTAAAAGTCGGATTTTTCCAAGCAGTTAAAAAAAGATTGCTTAGAAACTAAGATTAATGACACTTTCTACTAAAAAAAAAAGTTAAACGTTGAATATTTAACACAATTTTTAAATCTTCCTCGATTATTTTATTTTACTATCATTTTAAATAAATGTTGGTAAAAACAACAACATTTGATTGAACATATTTGTGAATCGAGTGCAGGTTCATAAACATCCATCTTCGACGCTTGTCAAGTCAATTACAGTGGTGGCCAAAAGTGTGGACACTTTTTTAAAGTTTCATGTAACTTTGTGTGCTTGTAAAATATATTAATTTTCACTCAAATAACACATTGCCAAAAGTGAAAAATAATATATTCTACAAGCACACAATATTGAAAAACACGAAACTTTAAAAAAGTGTCCACACTTTTGGCCACCACTGTTGTATATCAGTCATTTTTTCAAAAACTTCAAAAATAAGAACACGGGAACCAAAGTATTATTGCTGACGCGTATGATTAGTAAACGTGTACATAACATAACATAACAAGTATTAGCGCCCAATTAGGGAAGAGTGTGCCCATTACTCTATGCGCATATGATGACAGTAACGTGTAGTAAACGTGTAACTATAAACGAAACCAAAAAAAAAAGCAAATTTTCGGGAAATGATAGCGTTAATTATTCGACTACAATGCTAGTCAAAATGTGTCAGCACATTTTAGTGAAAATTTTGCAGATATAAAATCAAGATCTTTGGAAAATAACAATGAATGCGAGCTTGTTTACGAATCAATGTTCCCAATAACCCCAGAATGGCATCGCGTGACAATCACACTAACACTAAAACGTCAAAATAATAACTTCAAACACAAAACCACAGATCTAAAATATAACGACAAAAAAAAATAATAATAATAAAATAAACTTACCATTTACTCCAAGGCGATCCGAATAGATCAGCATCCACATGAGGATAATCCAACGCACCATGTCGCTTGTAAATATTCCAAAATCGCAAAAATATCTTGACAATATTCCAAAATATCAGATGTCTTGTTAATACTCCATTCTTGATTAGTATTCACCACAAGGAATAAATAAAAATACACGATATCACAACATCAGCAAAACTAAATCCTAATGTCAAATTATTCTGAAACAATTTATTTCTAAAGTTTCGTCGCAAAATCGCTAGAAAATATTCCAGAAAGCTTGTCAATATTCCAAAATCACAAATATCTTGTCAATATTCCATTCTTGATTTTTCGTCCACCACAAATAAATAAAAACACACGATTACAACAGCAGCAGAAATAATACTGATGTCAATTTATTCTAAAAACTTCTTTTCATCACAACATGTAAAAGAAAACTTTCTATATAAAACCCCGATATTACTTCCAAAATATTCCAAAAATTATAATAACGAAATCCAATATTTCGGCGATTTTAGACGATCGCGTTCATGGTTTGTTTATGCATCGGCGAAATGACGCCGGAGTTGAGTTGCGGAGAAGGAGACGACTACGGGATCGTCTGACGGTCGGTGGAAAACTGGGGAGGATCGCTGGATTACCTTTTTGCTCGGATCTGGGGATGTAAAAGAATAGTGATAGGGTATTTTCTACCTGTTTTGTAGAAACATTTTCTTACGTTTTAAATTTCTTGTTGGGAGTGTGCAAACACGTATACGGTAAGATTTAATTGAATGTAATTTAAGTTCCAGGAAAGTGTGACGTTATATTTTATCTGGTTTTCAGGATCTTGTAATGATTTTGAAAAAAAAATATTTTTTACTTGTGTGAACACGTACAAGCATAATTTGAAAATGATTAACATAGTTGTGACATCAGTAACACGCAGCCGGTTCCAGTTTATTTAACTTCCCTAAAATTCAAGTAACAAACCGAAATCTTCACTTGACCAGAGTCCAAAATTGTCAGGATTCAATGGGCTTATTTCACGTGGGATCTGGCAACAGCTCTGCGGGCTTGCTTTCCTTTTTCTTAAGTAACTTTCGTTGATATTCAAAATTGAGTTTTCTAAGAATAAGTTAATTTGGTTGTTATTTTTTAAAGTTACAACTTCTTGCTGTGCTGTTGGTTGTTTTAATCATTTATCAAAGAAAATTTGCATTGAAAGTAGCTGGAATTTAAAACAAAAATAATAAAAGCTAAAATATGCTTAGAAAACTCAATTTGGAATACCAAGGCAAAAGTAATTCGAGAAAAATGAAAACACGACCACGGAGCTGTTGCCAGATTCCTCGTGGAACAAGCCAATTGATGAAATTATTAAGAGCAAAACCAAATTAAAAATTAAATTATGTGAATAACGTATCAAATAGGCACTCAGTGACATTCGGTTGAATTAACGTCTCCCTAGAACTATAGGAACTTCACATGAGTTATTGGCAATTTCTGAATCACCGTAAAGTGACGGGTCGACATATAAGAGGCCGTGCAACCTTAAAGTACAGGGTACACCGATTCAGATCTTTGGTTTTGGTAGATTTAATGGTGCACAAGGTTCCTCTGCTATAGTTAAACTCATAGTTTCCTTGTACAAGAAGCCACAACCATGGGCGGAGCTATAAAACGCAAGGATCAATCAAATGAAGAGAAAATTTCAGCCGTTTTATTTTGTCTTCATCCGATTGCTCCGCGCGTTTATAGCTCCGCCTATAGTCGTGGTTTTTGTGCAAAGAAACTATGAGTTTAACTATAGAAATTTTTACATTGGATTTTTGGCTATGTAACGTCTCTGCGAAAGATGCTTTACTATCATGGCATCATAAGTTAACAATTCGCTGATGCTATTCTATGTATACGTGTTACGTGGTAACAAAAATTTTACTTAGTGAAAGCGTTGATGGAATGGCTGTGTCGATGACTGTATTCGATCTCATGCCACCAGGGATATCGTGGTCAAAAAGGAATAATCTTACCAACCGGGGTACTCAAACGTATGAAAATCAAATATATATTAAATGCAACTGTAAAAATAAATGAATACATGCTTAATATTTATTCATTATAATATTTATATATTGATTAAGTAGGTTGGTTGTTTGACATATATTTTCAGGTTTGTGTGCTTGGGCGCAAGGACCCGCTTATAAACCATCGTCATTAAGTAGGTATATATTAAACCAAACTAGTTAATGAAATGATACTGCCAATTTAGTTTAGTTTGAATTATCGTCGCACTAGAGCTAGACTAGGGCTATTGGCGACGGCGTCATATTTCTACACAGTCAAGTGGCGAGCCAACACCTGAGTAGGCAACCAACGCAATCGTCAAGGGCGACATCGTACTCAGCGATGGGACATTGAGGAAAAAATTAACGTGCCCCCTCTCTACACGGGGAATCATTCGTCAGACATTTTTTGGCTGCAGGGGCCGTTTTTACGCCAGTTGTTTTGTCAATGCCAGGATCCGAACCTGGGACCTTTCACATGCTAGGCGGAAGCTGGGCTTCCCAGCCCCAATACTGTTGTTAAATAGCACTGTGAATATGGAAGTGGGGCATTTTAAATCTGTCATGGTCAAAATCCTAAAACGTACATCCAAACCTAACTAAAATAAATATTTAAGTTTTAAATTGAAAACCTTTTACAGGAAATTTAGGCATGCAAAAAAATGTCTGCATAAAAAACCAAGTAAAAATATTCTTTAATAAAAAAAAATATTAAAAAAACAGTAAACTCGAACAGCTGCTAACAAAAAGAACTCTTTTCTCGATCCCAATCGTAACCTGAAACGCGTAACCATAGAAACGGATGCTTGGGTTGGGTTCATTTCAGCCGAGGGGTGGATCACAGAAAAGGGAGGGGTTTATTTTCGGCTTCCTTTTTTTATAGGGCTTTTATATAAAGATCATAGACTCTTTCATTAATTATTCCGAAGATAGTTTTTTTTTTGTTTCGGTATCACAAGTATCATTTGTCACTGTCAAGGTACAAAGTTTTGTATTTTTGGTGTTTTGAGGTTTTTTTTTGGTGTGTGGTATTTGGTTTCGAATTTGAATGAATATTTATCGGTTGATTAAATTGGCTGAGTATTTAGTTGTTGGGGGAGTCAAAGTTCGAAAAAAAAATTAAAATATTTTTTTAAGAACTCTAATATCGTATTGACCCTCGTTCAACTTCATTTTTTTTATCGAAAACTCGGGAAAAAAAAGTGTTGTTAATAGTTGTTGTATAATTTAATCGGATTTTTACTTTGCTTTTAAATACTTTTTATGGGGAATGTTAGTTTTTCTTACTATTTACCAGTATAAAATATAAGGTATTGCCTCCAGAGAAAGGTAGCTGGTTACCTTCAAAATAGGGTGGTATGTGCTGTTTAAAATAGATACACATATTAGAATCTTCTGTGTACCTTTACACATTAAATCGAAAACGAAATATTTTTAAGCTGTTCTGTTTTTTTTTTCTTTCAACTTCGAAATCCGGGAGGAAGGGTGCATTTGCCCTCGCAGCGACCATCTTTGCTTCGAAATATTAGTACAAAAAATACGTTATTTACGGTTTACGCATTAAGGAAAATTATTTGTTTTCTTTCTTAAAATTATTCGTATCTTTATAATAATATATAGCCAGTCGTAAAATTTGCCGCCCGAAAAAATCGTCCGCTTTAAACTACACTACAGCCTTCTTAGCCTATTTAGAAATCCGGCCCTGAGCTCTAATGTGCAGAAAACACAAAAATCTCAGATATCCGACAACATCACAATACTTTAATATAACTGATATTTCATATTCGGAAATTGACAGTAAAAGGGATTTACAAAACAAGAAATATATATTCTGTATTCTGTTAACAGAGCAATAACCCCGAACAAGAATAAGCAGCCATTTTGAACAATCTGACATCTACCAAAGGTGCCAGCCGTCTAATGTTTGCTGCCATATCAACTTCAATGTTTTTTTTCTTTCTCTTAACTTGGAGAAAATGTTGGGAGATACTTTTTAATGTTTTGTTTAAATTGTTCTTCAAATTACTAAGAAAAGAAGTCTAATTCCGAATTTATTGTTTGGGTTAGGCAGGATTTCGCCAAAATGCGATTTCGCGTAAAGGGAAATGCTTTAACTTCATCTTAAGCGAAATTTCGTGTTAAGCAAGTTCACGTTAACAAGGCTCGACTGTATTCTATGTTCGGAAAATGACAGTTTAAAGGATTGGAAAACAAAAAATATATATATTCTGTGAACAGAGCAATAACCCCAAACAAGAAGAATCAGCCATTTTGAACAATCTGACATCCACCAAAGGTGCCAGCCGTCTAATGTTTGCTGCCATGTCAACTTCAATTTTTTTTTCTATCTTTCTTTTAACTTGTAGAAAATGTTAGGAGAGGAATAAGTGAAAAGGAAGAAAGAAAAAAGATTAAAAGCAGGAGAAGGTTTCTTTTTTTAAACCCTTGGAATTTGCTTGGCGTATCCCTGTAAAGTTAAGAAGATGAAAATGCTTGGGAGCAAAATAAAGTAAGGACGCCAGAAATTCGCCAACTAATCCTAGTGAGACTTTGGCTCAGTGTAAAACACATAATTTTATTCTTTAAAAAGCAAATTAAAAAAATCAAAAAATGAGTGTGTTGCCGTGTGTGTTTATTTGTACTTAAATCTGAATGTTCTTTATAATGCTGAGTCCAACACTTTACTAGAAAAGAACCACTGAACCTCCTTGCATAGAAACCGCAGCTATGAAACGCGCGGAACAATCAGATGAAGAGAACATTACATTTCAGCCGTTTTATTTTGTCTACATTTGATTGTTCCGCGCGTTTTATAGCTCCACCCATGGTCGTGGCTTCTGTGCAAGGAAACAACGAGTTTAACTACATGCAAACCCTCCATGATGCTAACTCCACAGCAAAATAGCGCCAAATAAGTCGCCGAGAGCATTTGGGCTTACTCCAAAGCGATCAATGGCTTCGTTTGGAGAACCTGTTTTTGTATTGGTTTTAAGCATGGAAGCATCTAAATCTTCTTCTTACCTCCACGCGTATCCCATGTCCCAGAAAATTCGTGTCGAACAAGACTTTAATTTGGAAAACGCTCTTCAAGAACACGGGCTTTGGCGGGAAAAATGGTGCGCTAAGTGGATTTCTTCGGATGTGCCAAGATTCCTGAAGATGTTAAACGGATAATGTACACAAAAGTAAAAGCCTACACTCTTTGCCAACCTAAGTTGGGTAAATATAAATATGCTATGGAGAAGATCCTTCCGCAGATGTAAAGAGTTCTATTAAGTATTTGTGAACCCCATCCAGAAAACATGTTTAAATTATTAATTTCATTGAAGGTCTAACAGATTCGAATATTATTTGAGAAAATTTCACAATTTTATCAGAATGAAAAGTGTATTTTGGTTAAATTGTATACAGATTATTTTGTATGTAACTAAATACTATCTTACAAGAGTATCCAACTAACGGACCAATCGCGTTTTTCCCACTGCCTTTTTACTCCTTTTTTTTACCCAAGTTAGGTTGGCACGGAGTGCAAGAAAAATCTTTTTGTGAATTGGATTATTTCGGAGTGAAATATTGAGTTATGGTAATGGCAACATGTCAGGAATTTCGCCATTGCATTTATTAAAATAAAACTACGCGCAGTGGCCTTACTGAAAGAAATTATTGTAAAACAGTACCGGTTTGAAAAATTAAGTCCTAAATTTACTGAATAAAATAACCTATTCAAATAATAAAATGATTAAATTTGTTTATCAAATATAAATAACCGTATTAATGAATGGAATTAATATTAATATTTCTTTTAAGTTTTGAGGAAACAATTTAATATATTCTCAAATTCTGCAACAGAAAAAGGTCTTGAGTGGCAACAGAAATTCTGAATAAAAATAAAGTCTTTCACGTAGGATGGCCAGATGTACTGCATTTTGCAGCACATTTTAGTTTGTTGTTCAACTATCTAGATCAGTGGTTCCCAACAGGTGGTCCGCGGACCCCCAGGGGTCCGCGAGCTATGCCAAAGGGGTCCGCAACTATTAAAATGGAAAAAATATTCAATAGGTTTCGTATCATAATAGAATTCATAACAGAGACAGAGTTTATAGCGCAAAACTCTTACTTAATTCATTTCATTTTCTCACCTTAACTTATCTTAGCTTTACTCAGTTGTGTGCTTAGCTGAATGCTGAATGAAAGTGAGAGTGAAAGTTTCAAGTTTGGAACCTAATATTTCAGAAATAATGGGCTCAAAGTACAGATTTAACTCTTTGAGAACTAAAAATTAAAATGTATAACTGATGGAACTCAATGATTTTTTTACTAAAAAAACGCATAAAATTCTCTTAATTTGGTTCTCAGCTTTAATTTTAGGATTAGGAATTTATGGGGGTCCTTGTCATAATAATGGATCGATGAGGGGTCCGCGAGAAAATTTTGTTGGGAACCCCTGATCTAGATATAAAGGCCGGTCCACTGGCGCAATGGTTAGAGTACTTGCCTTTGGAGCTGCTGGGCCTCGGGTTCGAATCCCGGTAAAGGCATGGATGTTTGTGTTTGTCAATAAATGTTGTTATTTGTCTATGTGTTTGTGGCGTCCCACTTTGTGTGTCTCTTGTGACTGTCTCTTCTGGCGAGCGGGGTAATGGGCTATATAGCCTACGCCCTTCCCTTCTAGAGGGCGCAATCACTGTCATTTCATCTAGATATACAAAACAATGCAAATGGTCTTCGATTTTTTAAATAGTAATTTTTACGTCATTTATAAAAAAACCAACAAAACATTCCTCGAGTTAAAATACTATCAAAATCAAATAGGAATTGTTAATTTCAACACGAAACTACTCTGATTTGCACTAAAAAAAATAAGAAATGTAAATTAAAAGTAACCAGAATTTTATGAAAAAAATGTGCCTTGCCGCTTTCTTTAGTAAACAAATAATAAACAATTCAAGAATCACATTATGCTGCATTTTATAACGTCATTTCGGACAGATTTATGACAAAAATAAAATTTTGCGTCAAATATTATTTTTAAATAAATTTAGTTTCGCATGGACATTCATGTGGCATAGTGATTCAAATGACTTGAAATTAAATTTCAATGCTTATTAAATGGAGGAATTAGCAGGTGTAAACGGAGGTACAGACAGACGGACAAAAGTATGAAAGTTGAGTCTCTGAGATCATACCTTTCTAGCAAAATTAAAATAATAATAATTTTCAAGATCAGCAGATATTGAACCGATTTTGGAAGTGAGGTACAGACGGACATCGTCAGCTTGTCAATGTCAAAACCTACTTTAACATTTGAAGAGTACAGGGGAAGAACCGATTGATTTATTAGGCGGACGCCCGCAATTGTCTGCTTGGCGGACATTTGCGGCAGAAAACCGGTTTCTCTCTTCTTCGCTTGGTCCAAGCGTCGGGATCGTCAATCGCCTGAATCTTGGTAGCTAGGAACCACAGAGATAGTAGTTGGAGTATTAGAGCGGAAGATCACGTGACCTACAACACTGGCTTCATTGGGGCTCTTCTGGGAGCTCCTTGCGCGTCCCGTCGTTAGCATTGGAGGTTACGTGATCTGCCACTCTATTACTTTAACTATGATCTCGGTGGAAGGAACTGGTTTCCTTACACAAGTTTAAGCCATCACTCGCTATCATCGCCAAAGTGGCCTGCTAAGGAAACTTCTCTACAATATCAATCGGTTTTTCCCCTGTACTCTTCATTTATTTTTCACAATTTTGTATTCGAAAAATAGACAGAAAAGTAGTCTAGAAATAGTGAACGCGTGCCCCCAGGTTAAAATACTGTCCAAATCACATAGGAAGTATACGCTTAGACCTACCCTATAATAGTCCCTTGCATGATCTATTAGGTCACGAACGCACATTATAGGGTGTTATCAAGTTAGGTTTTTACGGTTCAAAGGAGGAGGGTGCCCATTACGACTTTGGCCCTCCCTCCTTCCTGCATCGTAACAAACAACCCTCCCCCCTTAGAAGACAATAAAAAAGAGACACGCTTTTGTAGTGGTATCTCCCTGCCCATCTCTGGATGGATAACAGATGCGAAAGAAAAGCGGTTTGTTGTTGTTTTATACTTGTTTTCTATTGCTATTTGTATAGGGACTAGTATCGGCAGCATAACTTCAGCAAATGTAAATAATTTTTTTATACACAGTAGAACTCCAATTATCCGAAGCAATTGCTACATTCTTATAATCAGAAATTTGGTTATTCGACAAAAAATTTAACATTCAATCAATTATTCAAAACTTTGTTGGGCGGGCTGGGGAGCTCAGTTGGTAAGACACTTGCCTAGAATGAGGAAGCTCTCAGGTTTGGGTCCGGGCACAATAACTTCCGACCCACTATAAACGGCCCGTGCAGCCAAAAATGTCCGACGAATAATACCCCGTGTGGAGGGAGTGCACGTTAAATATCCTTCAGAGTCCTAACGCTGTGTACGATGTCGCCCTTAATGGTTGCGTTGGGTGACTATTTAAGTGACGGATTGTCACTTGACTGTGGTTCTAAATTACGACGCCCGTCGCCAATAGCCCTCGTGTAGCTCTAGTGCGACGATAATTCAAACCTAACCTTAATCTAGTATAAAATAGATAATGAACCTAAAAATAACAGTTGTGATGCAAATACTAATACAGCATAGAGTAACAAAACGTAAAATAACATTTAAATAGAAATAAGCGTTTTATAGAAATAGCTTTCATGTACATGAATTGCAGCCATGTGGTGTTCATTAGTTCACTCCGTACAATATAAAACAAGGGAAGTCCTATCTTAGGGGAAGGGGTGCATGATTTGGCCTGATATTGCCATTTTCTTTCTTTTTTAACACTTTTTAACTTAAATATTTTTTTAAACGCTTTGCATACTATTTTTCTGCCTTTACATATACTTTCCAAATACTGTATACTTTCATAGAGTTAGTAGGTTAGGTTTGAATTATCGTCGCACTAGAGCTACACGAGGGCTATTGACGACGGGCGTCGTATTTTAGAACCACAGTCAGGTGACGAGCCGACACCTGAATAGGCACCCAACGCAACCGTTAAGGGCGACATCGTACGCAGCGTTAGGATTTTGAAGGATATTTAACGTGCACTCCCTTACACGGGGTATTATTCGTCGGACATTTTTGATTTCACGGGCCGTTTATAGGTCGGCAGCTATTTTGGCGATGCCCGTAGCCGGACCTGGGACCTTCCGCATGCTAAGGGAGTGCTTAACCGACTGGGCATGGTAGAGTTTGAATTAAAAGAATTTCGTTATTTAAAAGAAACAACCCTAGATTTGACTCATCCGATACTGTTAATACAGATGCAAGAAATAACAAGTTTTTTAAAACTAAAATAGCCTTATTTTGTGTTTGTTAGTTGCAATCGCAACGTAATTTAGACAGAAAAACAAGTATGTTTTAAAAAGTAACTGTCACTTTAAACCGGTTTCACATAAAAATTAATACACCTTAGAAAAATTGCTAAGTACTGTAATTAATTTTATTTAAACTTTTAAAAGCTAAGCGTGGCTATTTTCATCTATTTTTCCCAAGTTAAATTAATATTCTTTATCACTTTCTAAATTTAATTGCAGTTCCAAGAATATTATGTAAAATTGCTCGGTTCAAATCCTGGTATCCATTCCGACGACATTTGGCGACAATTTCGGACAGGGGTAAAGTTCTGGCGACAAAACATTCCGATTGGTAAGGTGTTGACCTTTCAACCAGCATGTTCACCGATCGAATCTGGTCTTAGAAAATTGCTACACTCTAAAAAATGAATGCTCAAAAACGACGAAATTTTCCTTAATGTTGACGGTTCCGTTACTGGCAAATGCTCCGAGTTTTCGTTTCCTCAAAGTGAGGAAATTTGAATCGACATTTTTATGAGGATTTGAATGTCGTCTAATCTAAAGAAATATTTCGTCATTTTTAAGCATGTGAGTACAACAATGAGATTCAGTTTCCTTAAAAATCAAGATACAGAATCGTCAAATCACGATCGTAAAAGTGAGGATTCACGTTCACTCAAAAGTCACGTGATAGTTTGACGAAACAATCCTCAGAATTAACGAAATGAGGCTTGAGGATTCATGAATCGTCAAAAATGAAAGTGTTATTTCTGAGAGTGTATAATTATTATTCTAATTATTCTATTATTATTATAATTATTTTTCTTATATCCCAAAACAACACATTGAATTAAGATTTTCTTGTACACAACTTGGCGCTTTATTTTCCAGTATTTCGGCAACCCCGAATACCTCGTGCACTTCTTTTCTTCGACGTAATGAGCCTTTGTTGTGGCATTTGAAGTGCGGAACGCACTAATTGAATTACGACGTAATGGCTGTTAAGGGGAAGCGTTTATGACGAAGTTGGCTTCATTTTTTGTGCGATTTTAACGCTCTTTGTGTGGGGTCCTTTAGTTGATTCATGACGACATGTTAAGGTTGCTTACACACTCTTAAAACGAACGAGTGATTTTAACTCAGTATGAGTTAATTTTCACTCCTCCAGTCTAGAAAATGCACTTCTCCTACTAGAAAGGATTCTTTGTGGGTTAAACCTCCGACAGGATCACTCCAAACGAGTGATTTTAACCCAGTCTGAGTTAATATCCACTCCTTTCCAGTGTCGAAAGTGCACTTCTCCTACTGGAGTGGATTTCACCCTTTTGTTTTAAGAGTGTAGTGTCACTTAATTGTGGTTTGATACAATTATTCTACTATGGTCCGTGGTACTGAAACTTTCGGCTTCAAGGTCATTTGATTTTAAGACGTCATGTATTTCAGGCTGATAATACTATAGTTTATCCGATTATAACGCAATCCTTAAAAGAAGTGTCTTCATTAGTAATTTGTAAGGTTTTACAGGAAACTGCGTAAACGTGGCTGTTTTCATCTTAGAAAAACACTCAAATCCTCGAACCTCTTGGAGTCTTGTCCGAGTACAGGCAGTTTTCGACCATTTTATTTTTTTCAATTCATTGTATGCATTTTCGAAAACCGACTTGATAAAAAGAAGAAACTAGTATCAGTATGTAACTTTTTACGACTTTCCTACCAGTAAATCACTATATATTTAATCCTTCCAATCGAAATAAGAATAAAAAAGGTAATTGCCTGGGGAAAAAAAGGCCATAACCGACTATAACTTTCGGTGATATCGAAAATAAAATCGCCATTTATTCAAGAAACAAAGTAGACAACAACAACAACAAAAACTCAAACTGACACGTTATAAATCAGTTTCCTTTCTAAATGACACAAAACCTTGTTCTAAAACAAAAAAAGAATAAAAAACAGTTATAAGAAATGACCCCTTGTACCCCGAGACAGGTTCTATATCGAAACGACCGAAGCAGAGGAAGAAAGTCTATGACAAAAGAAGTATCTGTGGCCATTGATCACAATTTATTGTCCGAGATAAACTTTGAGCGGGAGAAGTTTCAAATTAAGAATAAGATGGCGATGTTTCGGGAGAAATAAAGTGATGCCTTCAGATAGTTGCCCAGCCCCACACTGTAAAAAATAACTGCTGTTTTTACAGTTAAAAGCTTTCAAGTGGGACACCAGTTTTTAACTGGTTTTTTTTACAGTTTAAAATTGTAATTTTTTTAAACAGGGAAACTGTAATTTTAGCAGGGAGAAACTGCTAAATTAACATAGAAAATCTTGAAAAAAATTGAAAAAAAAATACGAGGGAAAACTCTTAAATTAACAGTTTTTCCCTCCTTAATTAACAGTTTCTCTCTGTTAAAATTACAGTTTTAAACTGTAAAAAAACAGTTATAAGATATGACCCCTTGTACCACGAGACAGGTTCTATATCGAAACGACCGAAGCAGAGGAAGAAAGTCTATGACAAAAAAAAGTATCTGTAGCCATTGATCACAATTTATTGTTCGAGATAAACTTTGAGCGGGAGAAGTTTTCAGTCCAGTAGACGCATAGAGTTAAGAATAAGATGGTGATGCTTGGGGAGAAATAAAGTGGCCGCCAGTTAATAACTGTTTTTTTGCAGTTTAAAACTGTATTTTTTACAGGAAAACTGTATTTTTCTTAATAGGAAACTTTACAGCCCCACACTGTAAAAAAAACTTGTTTTTTTACAGTTAAACACTGCAACTGGGCCGCCAGGTAATGACTGTTTTTACAGTTTAAAATTGTATAACTTTTTTACAGGAAAACTGTAATTTTGTTTACAGGAAAACCGTAATTTTTTTACAGGGAAACTGTAATTTTAGATGGGAGAAACTGCTAAATCAACATAGAAAATCTGAAATTTCAACAAGGAAAAACTGTTGGGAAATTGAAAAAAATTACGGAGGAAAATTATCAAATTAACAGTTTGTCCCTGCTAAATTAACAGTTTCTCTCCGTTAAAACTACAGTTTTAAACTGTAAAAAAAGGTTATTAACTGGAGTTCCAGTTTTTCAGTTTTTAACTGTAAAAATAATAGGTTTTTTACAGCGTAGTAAGACCAAACTGACTGCTCACTGAATGTTGGTTTATGCTGAAATTATTCGTTAAAAAGCGTTAATTAAAAATAAAAAATAAAAATATTTGTGCTCTTGCAGGCTAAAGAACGAGATTTTAAATGTTTACAAGATGGTAGTAATTACATCCACAAGAAAGTTTAGGCCATACCTAGTCTGTCCAGAATGCGAGCCTCGAAAGCATTTCCCTCTGATATCCCCTCATTTGGTTTCTTCGAAACGGAGTGGGCGTGTTTTTTCCCCTACTCTACTCGGGTTTGAACTGTTCGGATTGTTAACCTCACAACAGAACCTCAAACGCGTTAGGTTAAGAAAAGCGATGTTCAATTCGTTTTCTAGAAAACCAAGCGAAAGGATGGGGAATAAAGTCTTTTCGATGCTCGCAAAGAAAAAATACAAGGTATAGTGAGCCCAAGCTGACTACTCACTGAATGTTAGTTTATGCTGAAATTATTCGTTAAAAAGCGTTAATTAAAAATTCAAAAAAATATTCGTGCATTTGCGTGCAGTAGCACAAGATCTACTAAATGTTTACAAGATGGTAGTAATACCTTCAAAAGAAAGTTTAGGTTAGTTTGAATTATCGTTGCACTAGTGCTATGATACACTTGGCTATCTTCACAAGAAAGAAAAATGCGCGTTGCTATTCTAGTTATTATCTTTTTTTAATTTTTTTTAGTGAGTCAAAAGTTGCCAAGTCAATGTATTCAGATTATATATCAACTCCTTTATATAGTGGGCTGGGGAGCCCAGTCGGTTAAGCACTCGCTTAGCACGCGGAAGGTCCCAGGTTCGGGTCCGGGCATCGCCAAAATAGCTGCCGACCTATAAACAGCCCGTGCAGCCAAAAATGTCCGACGAATAATACCCCGTGTAGGGGAGTGCACGTTAAATATCCTTCAAAGTCCTAACGCTGCGTACAATGTCGCCCTTAACGGTTGCGTTGGGTGCAGGTGTTGGCTCGTCATCTGACGGTGGTTCTAAAATACGACGCCCGTCGCCAATAGCCCTCGTGTAGCTCTAGTGCGACGATAATTCAAACCAAACCAAACCTTTATATAGCGCCAAATACTTCGCAGAGAGCGTTTGTTTGGGCTTATTACGAAACAACTGATAGCTTCAATTGGCACATCGATATTTGTATTATATTTTACCCCGCAGCATATCTACCTACTTCTCAGCTCTATCAGTGACATCTTGTCCGATGCCACCGGGACATGAGAAACTTTACCAAGCAAATGGATACTTCTTTTTGTTAAATGTCCAGTTCCCTTATCTTTTTGTTTTTCAGATTTGTTGTTGGTTGGTTGGTTGACATATATTTTCAGGCTTGTGTGCTTGGTCGCAAGGACCCGCTTATAAACCATCGTCAAGTAGGACAACACAAGATACACACAAACACATATGCCAGATGTTGCCATCTGTCGCCACCTCCACAATTTAGACATGTCCCTGAAGGGGAGGAAAATTTTTTCCAGGAACCTGTACCCATGGTGAACTGCGCAATGACCGACCACAGGACTTTCGGACCCAACAGATTCAACGAGCACGTACTCCGCAAAAACTCGGTAAGTCTTCAGTGGCACCGGGTCTCGAACTCTCAACCTTCCGATCTCAAGTCCGAGATCCTGACCACTAGGCTCCTTACAGCCCAGATGATTTGTTGTTGTCAAGCAGCCACCATAATAAACAGTGGACCCTAGTGACAGTTATGATAAAAATTTGAATAAATATGTTTATCGTCTTGTTCATTGACTGGTAAATATTGCAGTTTGTCAATAGGTTATTTTAAAGCATAGATTTAGATGAGGAAAGTTCAAATAGGGCACTTGACTGTATCGCTAGATTACCTTCCGAGATAAAATTAATTATAGATTGAATCCAAAAATAACAAACGTAGAAATATTTTTTAAAAATAAATCTTTAAATTATTTATAAAAATTATTTTAAAATGGCCTTTTTTCATCGGTAAGGCACGTGATCACAAATACGTCGATTTGGCTGACGTCACTAGTTACTATAAACAAACCGGTGTATAATGTTTTTTTTGCTTGGAATTAAACTGGACTTAGTCTAATTATTATACTAAGTTGTCATTCACTAACATTATGAACTAGAGTTCTACTACATATATTTTTACAAGAGGGTTACGTTTAGATTCCCAGATAAATCGATGCTTATTATAGGGAAACATTACAAAACCAAAAGTTATATAGCAAGGCTACAAGGAAACAGTTTTTAATGTAATTTTTAGCCAGCATTTTTATTATCTATTTATATGTATTCCTTATCAATCAGACAGAACGGTCGTCCCACTCGCCAATTTCAAACTGACGCCAAGGGCTGAACCGTATGTATATATAGCATATACACTTAACATTTCGCTATGATAAAGTCAAAATCGATTTTTTTTTATAAGCAAACTAAACTTTGTAGCAGAATGAAAAAAAAAAGCCCGTAGAGAGGTTTCATGAATTATTTTACATGATTATTTTTTTTTGGTTATTCTAGAATTAAAAAAAAAAACAGCGAAGAAAAAAATTATGGAAATTTACGAAAATGAAATCTTTCGAGCAGTTTTAGTCAAATTTTGACCTAATTTTTGCTCAGACCTACACGAGATCATGAATCTGTAAGCGGTTTTTACTAAACGATTAAGAATACCCTCATTCCACCCCCCCCCCATATTCGTACGTAAGTTTAAAATTTCAAAAATAATTCTTTCTGTGTATTTTTTATTAGTTAAAATCTATATTACCTTTGGCGGTTTCAAGCTACAGTAAAAAACCCTCCTAAACTCATACATATTAAGATGCGATACCCGTTTTGTTCAAAATCTAGAAAAGACTTCCTGTTTTGATAGCCTTGTTGCGATTTCTCTTAAACGAAGGGTCGAATGCATGAAATATGGTTTTAAGGAGTCGCTCCAATGTCAAAGGTGATGCATTGTTACGTGTCGGTCGGGAGTTTGGGCTTTGCTTTGTTATTCCGGTATCGGATGTTGCTATTGAACTTGAACTTGTTAGCGACTATCTGTAATGTTAAGAAATATCCTGAGATATACGAAAGGATATTTATCAGTATGTTTGTTAAATTGTATTGGTGTGTAGGTTGGTTGGTATACATATATTTTCAGACTTGTGTGCTTGGTCAGGGACCCACTTATAAACCTTCGTCATGTAAGACAGACACAACACACTCCCACACACAGATGCTGCCATCTATCGCGCGCCACCTCCACAATTTAGACATGTCCCTGAAGGGGAGGGAAATAGTCTCCGATGACCTGTACCCGTGGGAAACTGCGCCATAACCGCCCACGGGACTTTCGGACACAACAGATTTAACGAGCACGTACTCCGCATACACTTTAGCGACCAGGACTCGATCGCAGGACCTTTCGATCCGGAGATCGACACTATGACCACAGGGCTCCCCACAGCCCATTGTGTGTACTTTAAGGGTAAGGTATAAGCAAAGCGGTTCTTGACTTGGGGCAGAAAATTGCGGCAGTGCTTAAACTATGAGAAGATTCCACTTTATCTTAATTTAGATTGGGATTTATATTAACAGTATCAAATATCGATTTCATATATGCAATACATAAAACACAATTTAAAAATTAAGGAAAAATTAAATAAAAACGTGCGTCTTTTGTCACCAGTTATTTTCTGGTACATATGGACTGAAATTTTTCAGTTCGGGTAAAAATATAGAGTAAGTAAAATATCTATGAAAAAGCAAGGGCGCCATTTTAAAGACTTGCATCATATGAAAAAAAAAATTACCACACGGCCCTGTACACACACAAAGCATTGAAAGCATTTCAGGTTTTTGACCTTTCATGCAAATAACTATGTCCGGGTGTGGCAGACAATTCAAATCAATTGAATATGATTGTGATAAATAATCAAAGCATAGATAATGGAATTTGAAGTTCTATTCGTATCGGGTCAAGTTATTTTATGAAAAGTTCAGTCATCGTTTGATAAAGAAGCTATGAATTGAATTTTTTTAGCCTAATATTTTTTTTTCTCTAATAAGGGTGCAACATTGTCGGTCAAGACTTTGCATACTCGGAATATTGCCCAGACCTAAGAGCCATTTTTTGTGGGACCATCTAGGCGGCTCTGGCTACCAATTTTGATACACTGATAACAATAAATCTGAGCTCTCTGGGGATGTTAAAGTATGCCGAGAGAACCCAAGCCAAATGGGCCTTTCAGGGATCTTTTACATGCCACATAATCGTATGACATGCGTGCCCATGCTTTTCCCATCCAGAAAATCCGACGACTCATCCGGGGCTCGAACCCGTTATCTTGGGCTTACGAGGCGGACTCCTTAGACCTCTCTGCCACTGAACCGATGAAAGTATTGAAAAAATCGGGAGTGGGTTTTTGTCATGTTTCCGAAGATGCTGATTCTAAACAAATGGTTTTTAGATTCATCGGTCCGCTTGTCTGAAGCCACTTTACAGCACGAACTAAAAGAGTATGTAATAGTAGAGGCAGGTGCATTCTAATCTTTAGAAAGGGCTGACCCATACTTCAACTGGGCATTTCCAACCCCGTTGATGGATCTAACTGCTTAGAAGACAAAACACCAGTTTATTTTGGTTTTTGCTCGGTATCTCAAATTTTTATTAATTTTAGAACGAAATTGTCGATGCAAAAGTTGTTGAGCATAAAGAGCACTAAAATTTTCTACTTGAGGATTCGTTCTACAAGCACTATTTATTGAGATAATATGGATTTAGAACAGTTTTACATAAAAGATGATTCATAATGAAATTTAGTTTCGTCTTCAGATCTGTAACGCCTCATCATGTCTGTAAAAAGGCACTCAGTGTTGGGCCACTTTTAATTGCAAGAGCAATTAAAGATTAACAATTAATTAATTGGTAAATGTAACCACAACAACTAACAATTCATCAATTGTAATTGTAGAAAATTACAATTAACAATTATTTAATTGTTAATTTATTGTTAATTTTTACTACTACAGTTAATTTTAAATTGTTTTGTTAAATTTACTTTTTTTATTCTTCTTAAGTCTAAGACTTACAGCTTTATTCTCCTAAATCTTTACTCATTTCGTTTTAATACATAGAGTTAATTGTTATTTTTAATTGTTTCATAAAACAACTAAAAAAGTTAATTTTAATTATTTTAATTGTGAGTTACAATTGACATAGGTTAATCAAATTAATTTAATTGCAAGGTGCAATTAAGCTCAATTACGATTAATTAATTGAAATTAGTTCAATTGCAATTACTTTTTTAGTCAATTTACAAGATAATTGACAAATTAATTGATTCATGACCTCACATAATATTAACCCCGACCCAGAATGTTCTTGTTCAACTTAACAATGCTAAATGTTTGGGAAGTACAATACAATGATAACCGATATGAGGATCTTATTTCATCGGAAAATTATGATAGATAAGTTTCTGCTCTTAACACCTCCTGTAACTTGTTTCCTTTGTTGATACGTAATTATAGGTTTTGGATGTTACGGTCGTGAGTGCTTTGAACAAGTTCTAGAAATTGAGCTAATAATAAAGATCTATCTTGTTACCCATTATCCGATATTATTATATTCTGATTCAACTTTAAAATGTAAAATGAAAAGGTTCGATAATACAGTCGACACCTTCTTAAGTGGCTTAAATGGGGAGAAGTTAAATCAATTACGATTTGAAAACGCATTCAATTTCACGTTTATACATTGATGATTTTTGCCTTATAGAGTTCCGAAATTGACTGTTCATTTTCTGACGGACTTCCAATCAGTGTGGGGCATGAATCAATTAATTAGTCAATTATCTTGTTAATTGACTAAAAACGTAACTGCAATTAAATTAATTAGAATTAAATGTATCGCAATGAATGAAATTTTAATTGTAAATTGCAATTAAAAATAGTTGATTAAAGTGTGCCAATTGTAATTAACTTTAGTTGTTTTATGAAACAATTAAAACTAACAATTAACTTTAAGTATTAAAACAAAATGAGTAAAAATTTTGCGAAATTAAGCTGTAAGTCTTAGGCTTAGAGCCTAAGACTAATAAAAAAAGTGGTTGTTATTTTTAATACAAATTAACAATTGAAAATTAATTATTAATTGTTACTACTGCAGTTAACAATTAAAGAATTGCTAATTGTAATTTTCCACAACTACAATTGATGAATTGTTGGTTGTTGTGGTTATATTTATACATTAATTAATTGTTAATCTTAAATTGTTCTTTAAATTAAAATTAGCCCAACACTTCTACCCATTGAAAATGACTTGTGGCTTTAAAACAGCCTGTAAGTAAAGACACAATATAAAAATTGATTTATTTTATTCAATGCATTAAAGCATAACAAGTTACAAACCACTGGAAAAATCAGTAACCTTCATTAATCATAGATGTTTAGAAAATTACCGCAAAGTTTCGATAATAAAATAAGTGTTTTTAAGCTAATTTTTACCATAAAAGAATTTTTAAAAAAAATCAATCGGTTGAAGGGGAAAAACGGTTGAACGGAGTCCGGTTAAAAGGGAACCTACTCTCTTTGCCAACCTACCTTGGGTAAAAAAAAGAGTGAAAAGGCAGAGGGAAAAGCGTGGTTGATCGGTAAGTTGGAAACTCTTGTAAGGTAATATTTCCATACAAAATGATCTGACTACAATTTAACCAAAATACCCTTTTCACTCTGATAAAATTGCAAAATTTTCTCAAATAATATTTAACCTTAAACGAAATGGATGTTTTAAACATGTTTTCTGGATTGATTCACAAATAATTTCTGGAACTATTTACATGCGCGGAAGGATCTTCTCCATAGCATATTTCTATTTACCCAACTTAGGTTGGCAAGGCGTGTACTGTAGTTGAAAAATCAAAATATCGATTTGCGCATTTATGTTTATATAACCAACCTTTTTCTAAACGCACATAAATAAAAAGATTTTATTTGAAATCTTATAACAAATGCCTATTTTATTTGGAGCATATATTTGATAGCATTGCAATGGTACATAAAAATGTTAGTCTATTTTCAAAACATATTTTAAATATCTATTTTATTTCGATTTGTGTAAAGTTTTTGATAAATAAAATATTTTCTGTAATGTAATGATATTTGTTGTCAAATAAATATATGTTTTATGATGCCTTCAACCCTTTACATTATATTTCACTCAGATTTAAGACACAATACGTTTAAAAATAAATAAATATTGTCTAAAATGCAGCGATATGTTTTGTAAACATGCATGCCTTTTGTAAGTCCTGTTTTATGTCGAATTGTACTGCATATGACTTTTAATAAATAACTATTTTCTGAAATGTATTTAGATTCTTTTGTTAAACATGACTTTTGAGATGTGCTTTAACAGAAAAAAATATATATTAAAATTAAAGAAAGAATTGTGAGACATATCTTGGTGTGTCAGCACTGTTAGGTATGTGAAGGTTTATAAGTTTTTTTTATCAATATTTTAAAAATTAAAAGATACAATGTGCGCGTTTTTTGTTGTTGAAAATTTGTTTTCAATTTCAAAACTACTTTTAGATTTGGTGAAGACTTTAGATCTGGTCATCATATGCGGTATACATCAAATGCTGGTCACAGTTTCAAAGTCTGGATTGGGCCTAGCCGAAGAGTGGAAAGTGCACCTGCCTTTACAATTATGTATTATGTACCATATTAGCCCGATATGTCGGTCCCTTCTCTTCACACTGAAAAATGAATGCTCAAAAACGACGAAATTTTCCTTAATTTTGATGATTCCGTTTACTGGCAAATGCTCCGAGTTTTCGTTTCCTCAAAGTGAGGAAATTTGAATCGTCATTTTTACGAGGATTTGAATGTCGTCTAATCTAAAGAAATATTTCGTCATTTTTGAGCATGTGAGTACAACAATGAGATTCAGTTTCCTCAAAATCAAGATATACAGAATCGTCAAATCACGATCGTAAAAGTGAGGATTCGCGTTTACTCAAAAGTCACGCGATAGTTTGACGAATCAATCCTCAAAATTAAGGAAATGAAGCATGAGGATTCATGAATCGTCAAAAATGAAAGTGTTATTTCTGAGAGAGTTCACCTTCAATTCATTTGCCTGTTTCCTGGCTATTTGTGTCCGACCGCACATTGACCTGTCAAATGATGAATGCACATCTTCAGACCGTTCTCATTGTAACTTGCTTCCTTTCCTGGTTGTACATATATGCTGGTGGCAATATACCTTCTCAAGAAAAGCATGGACCCCTCAATAGCTGAAGAAGGGGGGATAGCTTTTATGGTCCTTACACTCCTATCCATCAAGTTCAGAAGAAGGTGGTAAAGAAGAATACTTCAATGGTAGTAAGGAAGAACTTATAGTACATCGGCCCAGCCAGAACCATCATTGGGGGCTGGGGATCCCAGTCGGTTAAGCACTCGCTTAGCATGCGGAAGGTCCAAGGTTCGGGTCCGGGCATCGCCAAAATAGCTGCCGACCTATAAACGGCCCGTGCAGCCAAAAATGTCCGACGAATAATACCCCGTGTAAGGGAGTGCACGTTAAATATCCTTCAAAGTCCTAACGCTGCGTACGATGTCGCCCTTAACGATTGCGTTGGGTGCCTATTCAGGTGTTGACTCGTCATCTGACTGTGGTTCTAAAATACGACGCCCGTCGCCAATAGCCCTCGTGTAGCTCCAGTGCGACGATAATTCAAACCAAACCAAACCAGAACCATCATTACGAACAATTATACACAAGATTTTCGGTAAAGTAGCCTCCAAAATTTATTGTGAATTTAGTCTGAGTTTTCCTAGATCAGACCTAGGATTGGGTTTGACCTATATTAAAGGCGGGTTACTATACGGAAGTCCGGATAGTTTATGAGGTAAGTTGCACCTGCCTTTAAAATTACCATTACAGTCCAATCTGTCGGTCCCTTCGATTCACCTTACATTCATTTCCCTATATCCTGGCTATTTTGTGTCCAACCGCACAATCACCGTCCAATGATGAATGCATCTTCTGACTATAGAGTAATGCTTCAGATCAGATTAGGACCATTCATATTTGCTTCCTTTTCCTGGTGTTGCATATTTTGGGGGCAATACCTTCTCAAGAAAAGCCTGGGCCCCTCAATAGCTGAAGAAGGGGGGATAGATTTTATGGTCCTACACTCCTATCCATATAGAGGAGGGCTCAGAAGAATATGGAAGATGATGGCGGGCATAAAAACTGGTACAATAACAGGTTTGCTAAGTGAGGCCATCGATTGCTTTGTAGTAAGCCCAAGCAAACACTCTTGGTGAATTATTTGGCGCTATTAACCCTGTCAGTACCAGTGATGCCATTTGGCATCATATCATGTTTCTGATCATAATTTTTAATTTATAATAGGGCTGACATCGATTGGGATTAAGAAAAAAAATATTTTTTTAAAGAAAAAGTTTGAAGAACCGAATGATGTGCTTTATGATATCTTAAATGGCTATGGCTACAGACGATCAGAAAAAAAAATTCTAAAATGATGATGCCAAATTGGTATTGGGACGGACTGAAGGGGTTAAAAAGTGGAGTTTGTCTTGGCTTACTACATTGACTTGGTAAAACTTTTGGACTCTCTAATAAAAACATTAATTCGAACTTTTATTCCTTCTTTGCGAATGGAATTACTACTTATCTTGTGTAAATTCAAATTTCGTTCTACAGCCTACAACTGCACAAACAGTCATTTTTGGATTATTGATGAACGCTTTTTAATTAATGAAATGATACCATTGAGAGTAACCCGTTTGTTTGGTGTGCTTTATGATATCTTAAATGGCTATGGCTACAGACGATCAGAAAAAAAAATTCTAAAATGATGATGCCAAATTGGTATTGGGACGGACTGAAGGGGTTAAAAAGTGGAGTTTGTCTTGGCTTACTACATTGACTTGGTAAAACTTTTGGACTCTCTAATAAAAACATTAATTCGAACTTTTATTCCTTCTTTGCGAATGGAATTACTACTTATCTTGTGTAAATTCAAATTTCGTTCTACAGCCTGCAACTGCACAAACAGTCATTTTTGGATTATTGATGAACGCTTTTTAATTAATGAAATGATACCATTGAGAGTAACCCGTTTGTTTGGGCTTATTCAGATTGCTTGGCGATATTCTGACGGCTTCGTTTTGTTAGCCCCCTAATTCCTAACTCTGTCGTTTCTGAATATCTAATAAAAACTGTAATTATAACTTTTCTACCTGTGAATAAAATTGCTGTTATCTTGTGTAAATTCAAATTTCGTTCTACAGCGTACAACTGCACAAACAGTTAGTTTTGATTTTCAATAAACGCCTTTTAACCCTTTCACTACTGACACGGCCCACGACGGCCGTCCGACTAAGGATTCGATAATGATATTCCTATCACATAATACGAGGATGCAAAAATCCATCGTTGCGAAAGGGTTAAAGAATAAAATGCTGCCTTTCAGAATAAACAAGCATTGAGAAAACTGTTTGTTTGGGCTTACGTTGGTTTCTTGGCGACATTCTGATGGTTTCACTTTTTTTTTCGAGCTAAGCAGGTCAATCTCCATCTTAACTCCATGGTTCTCAGCCTACCACCCTAACCCATTTGAGGAAGTCGGGGGATTGGGGGTCGTAAAAATCTGGACCTGTTTTCACGACTATGGGGGTTCCCTGCTGGTCTTGTATAGACTCAATAATCGATTTCAGATTTCGTGGTGCTATGTTGGGGCATTTTGCTAATGAACCTCTTTCCGCGTTCATGTGGCTACTGTATTCGGTGTATTTAGATGTAGATGTTGGATATTCTGAGTGGCAATATTGTATCGCTAAGATACCGTCCAATATTAAATTACTTATAGTGTGCCCCCCCCCCAAAAAAAAAATACATATTTTTGAGAAATATATATTTAAGTTCTAAATAAAATTAATTTTAAAAATTCTTATTTTTCACCGGTATGTAACGTGATTACAAACACGTCGATTTGGCTGACGTCACTAGTATATAAACATACCAGTGTGATGTTTTTTACTTGCAATTAAAATGGATTTAATGTAATTTACTATTAAAATAAGAATTTTATATAGATAGTGGAAGGAGGTTTTACAGAAGCGGAAAATTCAAATTTGTTAAAGTAGATTCCAAAATGGTGTTCCAAAATTTGTTCATAGTTACTGGTGACGTCATAGATACCACATGACATTTTAAAAGCGTTTTCGGGCGTAATTTTTCGTCCTAATTTAAAAATTCATTTTTCCCCTTTTTAATGGGGTATTTGAAAAAAAAAAGTAAAAATACTGGTCCATAATTTTTGGCATAAGAATATTTTAAGATATTATATTATTAATTTTTATTGCTTTGAAAAGATTTTGATTGTAGCGAATGGCAATGGTGATTTAATTGTAATAAAAATAGCTTCCCGTCCTTTTAAATGAGCATTAACTTTAACAGTTTTTTAAACAATTAAAGTGTGCTTCGAATTCGAATCCTTTTCTGAAATTTTCAATGAATGTATTCTAATTTCAATGCGCTGAAATTTTTGACTTATCACATTTTCCCGTGGCATTTGTAGCATGGCCTATGGAAGTGGGTGACGGACGGACGAACAGACAGACGGACTGAACGATTATTTATAATACCTTCCACTTTTTACGTTATAAATGTAGTGTGGAAGCTAAAAGTAAAAACTACAATCCATTAAACACAATTCAATTAAAAGTGTAGTGTAATCGTTTCCGGCCCGCCTATTTCTAGCCTCCCTTAGTAGCTTTAACACAGCCAATAACTCCTTGTAATTTAGAACCCTGGTCAAGTGACGAGGTCGACACCTGAGGGGGCAACTAACGGAACTGCGAGCGACATCGTACGCTGACCCCGTCGGGACTTTGGACTCCACAGATTTAACGAGCACGTCTGTCCCCGTGTACTCGAGCCCATCCGCCACGAGTTGGATTTTCTACTCTTTCCCAGTACAGATATCCGCTTTATAGCAGTAGGATTCGAACCCCCGCACTCTTAGAAATAACACTTTCATTTTTGACGATTCACGAATCCTCAAGCCTCATTCGTTAATTTTGAGGATTGTTTCGTCAAACTATCGCTTGACTTTTGAGTAAACGCGAATCCTCACTTTTACGATCGTGATTTGACGATTCTGTATCGTGATTTGACGATTCTGTATCTTGATTTTAAGGAAACTGAATCTCATTGTTGTACTCACATGCTCAAAAATGACGAAATATTTCTTTAGATTAGACGACATTCAAATCCCCATAAAAATGACGATTCAAATTTCTTCACTTTGAAGAAACGAAAACTCGGAGCATTTGCCAGTCACGGAATCGTCAAAATTAAGGAAAATTTCGTCGTTTTTGAGCATTCATTTTTTAGAGTGTGAGAAGGCTGAATCCTGAGGCGGATGCCTTAACCACTCGGCCACGGACGGGCCAATTAAAAGTAAAATAGACGAGCTTTCGGCCATTTCTCTTTCAAGGGGGACTGAACAACACAAAAGGCACTTCAAAGCAGTCGCAGAATGTGCGGCTGCCTCGTAATAATGGGCGACCGGTGCCGGAAGACGGCGGGAAACAATAGGCGACATTTAACTCGTGCCGAAACTCGTTCTTTTTTTTTTTTTTGTGCGTGTTCTTTTATGGTCCACCTTCATTCAGGGCTGACAGACTTGGCTTGTATTAGTTATTTTGGCTACTTTTGGACCAGCTTATGCAAATACAAAAATTGTCGAGCAACAACCGGCCAGAGGCCCAGCAAGGTTGGTATAAAATAAATTTAATTCCATACCAGTTTCCAATAGTTATTGAGATTCTTCTTATAACTTCCACTCTCTTCGAATACACAACGTATTCGGTTAAAGCATTCCACTCATTGACGACTCTATTGTAAAAATAATGTTTCCTTACCTCCCTTCTAAAGCATGATTTATTCAATTTCTGAGCATGCCCTCTGGTCAGGCTATTTAAGGTAAAACCAAAGCCCTCCGTGTCTCCCTGTTTTATGAACTTGAATAGCAAATTTAAATCACCCTTTGTTCTCCTAATTTCCAGAGAATACATGTTTAAAGATCTTAATCCATTATCATAATCGATACCCGATTACCTGTTGGCTAAAAAAATAAAAAACAAAAATAACTGATTTGGTCAGACTGTGACTGATCTTAAGCAGGATGATGTTTTTGGTACTGTATTGGGCACTTTTTTCTTAGCGTATTGTACTTTTTCTTTTTTTGTTTTGAATGTGTGTTTACTAGAGTCACACTGCGAAATAATTAATGATCATTTGGTCATGTAACTGTAAACCACATCAGGTAGGCAATATTATTCTCAATTTTTTTTAGTGTATGTCTTGTATATTTCTTCTGTTTTTATGAATTAATGTGTTCAGCTTTATTCCAGTACTCTGTGCTCTTTTTTATTCAGCAAAATTTTATTCTATGTACAATTTAGAGACAACTACGTTTATTTGGTTAATATGCCTGAAGTGATGCACAAGAAACGTATTCGCACCGGAATGACGTAACAACAGTTATATTTGGCTAATTTTGGCTGCTTTAAGCCTTTACTTGGCTATTCCTTGGCACTTTATTCGGTTTTTTTTCGCTCGTGAATGCGGGTTTACTTGTTATTTTAAATTAAAAATAAACATATATCTGGTTAGTTATGACTGAAGTAATGACCAAGAAACACTATCACATCTTTTGGCTAATTTTTGGTCTTTTGATCCTCAGCTTAACCATTTTTTTAATATTTCACCCGGCAACCCTGTTTCCATTGTTGTGCCCTGTGATAAACGACGCCATGTTTTTTGCTGCCGCTTTCGCTTCTTTTTACTTCTTTTTCCCCGCTAATTTATTTTCTTCTTTTGTAACAGCGAGAACGTGTGTTCGATGTCAACCTGTTCTTGTAATTGCTACTTGGGAGGGATGGTCGCTGCTTATTTCTGAGTCCATTATTAAATGATCGTAATTGTACAGAGAAACTAAGATTTGTGCTATATTGGTGAAGTTGATAATTGGTTTACATGTATTAAAACATTTTAATGATTGTTCGGAAAGACGAAGGTACAAGACTAACCATTTGTGTTTAAGCCAAGTTCATTTTGCACTGAGCGATGGAAATTTCTAAAAAATCGAGGAATTTCAAATTGATGAAATATCGAAATTCCATCACTAGTCGCAAGTGAGATTAAATTGCCATTGTATAAGGGGATTAGTAAGGCCACACCTGGAATAGGTGCTGTTCAGTTTTGATCTCCCTTCCTCAGAAAAGATATAGAGTTGTTTGAAGAAGTTCAGCATAGGGCTACAAAAATGATTGAGGGTATATATGGTATTGATTATATAACAGTATAAGGTCTTTAAACATGTATTCCAAATAGAGCTTTCAATGAGTGGAATGCTTTACCAGATTATGTTGTGCATTCGAAGAGGGTAAAAGATTTTAAGAAGAATCTTGATAGTCATTGAAAAATGGTAAAGTATTAGATCTATTTTGGACCAACCTTGCTGGGTCTCTGGCCTGTTGTTGATCGACTATGTTTGTATATGTAAGTGAGCTACCACCCAGAAATTGAAGATGGATAAACCATTGTAAGGTTCTTGTGTATTATTCCGTTGACCATTTTCCTCAAACACGAAATCACGTGAAATCGAAAGAATTACATGCAAAAAAATGTCTGGTACGTACAAACGAAAATTGTGTTCTCCCAACCAAACTGTTCGGTTGCTATAGGACTGACAGGACTGTCTAGTTGCAGGAACCAAACACGTTTGGTTAGAAACGTTCAGCCGGCGCAAACGACTAGTTCGGTTGAGAGAACTACACTGATACCGGGATACCGCGCAGTTTAGTTCTCACACAGAATTTAGTTGTCTTAACCGAACTCATTGTGGCAGTCTGGTCCCGTTGACTAAACTCGTTCAATCGAACGTGTATAGTTATGGTAACTGAAATGTAAATAAAGTTGCAAATTTACAAAATACTTAGGAAGTTTTATTCATCAAAAATATCACATAAGAAGCATTTTGGAATTCCGAATACAGCTTTCTCAAAGTTGATGTGTTTCCATGGTTACGTTCAGAAGATGTTGCCAATTTAAGAAGGTTGACTAATCTAAATATTTATGACATTCACCCCCTCCTCAGAATTTAGTTGCATAGTCCGAAAGATAAGAGGGAGGATGCCTTTGCCTACGAGGACGGTCTGTTTCCTGTGGCTGGAGGGTCGATTCGTTATTCGTAGTAACAGGAGCAGTTTCCTCCATAAATTCTGGCGATTCACTAGTATAGGAATCCTCGTGGTCAGGACGAGTGGATGTCTCGCCTGTGGGTGCCAGATGCCGCAATGACACAGTAGTTTCCCGTCCATCCGGAAGCTTAACGAAAGCGTAATCCGGGTTGGCCTCCAAAAGATGAACTTCTTTTACCGAAGGTTGGTATTTATTTTCTCGAACGTGGTTTCTCATAAGAACGGGGCCAGGTTTAGTTAACCAGTCTGGCAGAGAGCGCCCGTTACTGGATCTTCTGGAGTACGCGAATAACCTTTCATGCGGTGTAACGTTTGTTGCTGTGCATAGAAGAGAACGTATTGAATGTAGAGCGGTCGGAAGCATTTCCTCCCATCGTTCAATTGACATCTGCTTCGTCTTGAGGGCTAGTTGGACGGTCTTCCATATAATCCCGTTATAACGTTCGACTTGACCGTTGCCTTGGGGGTTATACGCGGTAGTGCGGCTGGAGGCAACTCCTTGTGAATTCAGAAAATTCTTCAAGTCGGCTGACATGGAAGAAGCACCTCTGTCCGAGTGAATATAAGCTGGGAGGCCAAATAAAGAAAATATACTTTGTAAACAGGAAATAACAGTTGTAGCCGAAATATCAGGACACGGGATAGCAAAAGGAAATCTGGAGAACTCGTCCACTACAGTAAGCAAGTAGCGGTTTCGCGATGCTGAAGGAAGAGGTCCCTTGAAGTCCAGATTTAGCCTCTCAAATGGCGAAGTAGCTTTTATCAATGTCCCCTCATTTTTATGGAAACGAGGCTTCAGCTCATTGCAGACGGAGCACGTTGAGGTTACTCTCTTTATCTCATCCAAAGAATATGTCAAATTTTTCAGTCTCACCCAATGATACATGCGAGTGACACCTGGGTGACAAAGCATGTTATGGAGATCTGACAAGCTAGTTTCAGAGTTGACTACAGCAGAAATCCTAGATAAGGCGTCTGCTGAAGCATTATCTTTTCCCGGTCTGTAGATCACATCGAATTTATAACATGCTAAGTCCAGCCTCCAACGCAATATTTTCTCGTTTTTCACTTTGCTGTTATGGGTCTGGTCGAACATAAAAGAGACTGAACGCTGATCTGTAAAAACTTCAAAGTGTCTGCCTATAAGGTAATGCCTCCAATATCTTAATGACTCCACAATTGCATAAGCTTCTTTTTCAATAGACGAATGATTTAATTCTGATTTGTTTAAAGTTCTGGAGAAAAAAGCAACTGGTCGACCAGCTTGACTAAGAGTAGCTGCGATTGCGTGTTCAGATGCGTCTGTCTCTACTCTGAAAGGAATATGGTCTTCCACGGCGGAGAGAGAAGCTTTAGAGATGTCGGATTTAATGGATTCTATTGCTTTTACTGCGGCTTCAGACAGGGGGAAATGTTTATTGTCCAAGAGCGGTCGTATTTTATCGGAAAATCCAGGTATCCACCTGCAGTGGTGAGCGAACATGCCCAAAAGTCTTTGTAAAGACGCTGTATCAGTTGGAATAGATAAGTCCATTAACGGTCTGAGTCTATCAGGATCTGGCTTTATGGTTTTATTCTCGACAACATAGCCAAGTAACTTGACTGAGTGTGATGAAAAATGACACTTCTCTTCGTTTAGGGTTAAATTATATTTCTGTATTGCCTTTTGAAATCTGTCTAAATTGATGTCGTGTTCATTTTGGCTTTTTCCACAGACAGTCACGTCATCCAAATATGGAAACACTCCTTCTAAATTTTCATCGCTTATTATTTTATCTATGACTCTTTGAAAACAGGCAACTCCATTTGTCACACCGAAAGGAACCCTTGTAAACTGGTAAAGCTTGCCTCCAGCTTCAAAAGCAGTGTATTGTTTTTCTGAGGGCTCTAAAGGTAGTTGATGGTATGCACTTTTAAGATCAATTGTACTGAATATGGAATATGTCGAGACTTGTGAAATTAAGTCCTCTATTCTCGGGAGTGGGTAGGCATCTAGAAGTGTGAATCTATTTATAGTCTGTGAATAGTCAATAACCATTCGAGGTTTTCGAACTTCTCCTCTTACAACGAAAGCTTGGGCTCGCCAGGGAGAA
Organism: Hylyphantes graminicola; assembly: GCA_023701765.1. Classification (NCBI taxonomy): domain Eukaryota; kingdom Metazoa; phylum Arthropoda; class Arachnida; order Araneae; family Linyphiidae; genus Hylyphantes; species Hylyphantes graminicola. Next base: position 7,121,663 of record CM043111.1, read on the forward strand.
ATACTTGGCTCAATAATTCCCTCTTCCAGTAGCCTTTTTGTTTCTTCGCGAATAAACTGATGATCTTCCTGGGTCTGTCTTCTTGATCTCGTTGTGATTGGTCTACAGTCTGGAGTTAAGTTGGAGAAAAGAGAGACAGGAGAAATCTGAGCTACAGCTAAAGAGCAAATTTTAAGAGGAGGTTTGTCGCCGTCGAAGTTTATCTCTAACGAGGAGTGTTTCTTTAGTAGATCATGGCCTACGAGAAAGTCAGCACACAAATCGTTCATAACTAATACGTCTACATTTTCGTACACGTGAGATTCCAGCTTTATTGTTACTCGACAACAATTCTGTATTACCGAACTTACTGAAGAATTGGCCATAGTTATGCGCCCATAGTAAGGCCTAGTGTGTAACTTACATTTGTCTACATTTTTTCGGTTTATGAAGCTTAGCGAACTTCCGGTGTCAACGAGAGCATCCAGCTCAACGCCATTTATTTCAACTTTCGTCATTGAACTTCGCAAGCATTGTGAAGCAGCCGAAGCTAATAGGACGTTAATAGAAACAGCAGATTGGCTATCCATGGTTTTAGATTTGCATACCTTCTGAAAATGCCCTTTCTTCCCGCAATTCCTGCATAGAACATCCTTGGCTGGGCATAAGTTACGAGGATGACGACTGTTTCCGCAGAAGAAGCATTTTGAGTTACGCTTTTGAACGACAGCTGTTACCGAATTCTCAGCAGCAATCTCTTCGGTTCTTTCCAGGGAAGCAATAGTTGCCGAATCCGTTGTAGTACGATGGGATGTTGAATGAAGTTCAGCGAGTTCAAGGGCCCTTGCCTGATCAAAAGCCTTATCCAACGTAACGGTAGTGTTTTCTAGTAGGCGTTCGCGGATCCGATTACATTTCAAACCCCGAATAAAAGCATCACGGATATATTCTTGGCGATACTGTTCTGCGGTAACAGTTTTAAAAGAACATTCTTTACTTATTTGTTTCAACGCTTGCAAAAATTCAGAAATTGACTCACCGTTCTGCTGTATTCTTGACGCCAAGCAATGACGAGAATAAATTTCACTTCGTTTTATAACGTAGATTGCGTCTAGCGCTGCTATAGCTTCTGAGTATGTCTTCGATTCATTGATAAACTGAAAAACATTTGCCGTGACGAAGTTACATAAAAGAGGCAGTTTCTTGTCTTCAGAGATATTCGATATTCCTTCGAGGAAATTATCAAACGTTGTTTTCCAATGTTTCCACTTAGCTTCTGCGCCAACGTTGGCTGGATTGACGTCGAATCGTTCTGGCTTGAGTAACTGATCCATCTAGTCATCCGAAGTTTAAGTTAAGAGTTAAACCATTATTTTGATGAATAAATTGAAATGTAAATAAAGTTGCAAATTTACAAAATACTTAGGAAGTTTTATTCATCAAAAATATCACATAAGAAGCATTTTGGAATTCCGAATACAGCTTTCTCAAAGTTGATGTGTTTCCATGGTTACGTTCAGAAGATGTTGCCAATTTAAGAAGGTTGACTAATCTAAATATTTATGACAGTAACCAAACTGGTAGGTTTGAAAGAAACCACCAGTTTGGCTTTGCCAACTAAACAACCTTCAACCAAACTTGGTTGAGTTGCAGGACCAGCACCATTTTTTTGCGTGTAATGAAATAGCGCGAAATGCAAAAATGAATATAGGAGAGTTACATCATCTGAAGCAGCCCCGGAGGCTTATTGTTTCATTTTTAGCATCAAACTGAAATTAGTAGCTAAATTCTAACCAAATATTCTATTTCCCTCCTACAAATAGAGTAAAAATGATTTCTGTAACGTTTTGGTTTGGTTTGGTTTGAATTATCGTCGCACTAGAGCTACACGAGGGCTATTGGCGACGGGCGTCGTATTTTAGAACCAAAGTCAGGTGACGAGCCAACACCTGAATAGGCACCCAACGCAACCGTTAAGGGCGACATCGTACGCAGCGTTAGGACTTTGAAGGATATTTGACGTGCACTCCCTTACACGGGGTATTATTCGTCGGACATTTTTGGCTGCACGGACCGTTTATAGGTCGGCAGCTATTGGCGATGCCCGGACCCGAACCTGGGACCTTCCGCATGATAAGCGAGTGCTTAACCGACTGGGCTCCCCACGTAACGTTTTGGATTCAGCATGGCGATGTTAGGCGAAATTTCGCATGTCCTTTCCTGGTCTTGTCTCTCTGTGTGCGGAAAGCTTAACTAACACACACTAGTAGCAGAATTCAAATGGACGAATGGACCTTTGTATCCTCCTCCAACAGTCTACCACTATAAAAGACCCAACCGCACGCGATACTGTTGTCGAAAAATCCACCCCATCCAATTTCGCCATGACTTTGATCCCCCCACTTGTCCCCATACAGTAATCATTAATTCCATTCAAAATCGAATGGAATTCGAAACCATACAAAAAAAAAGAACTACTATTGCTTGATAGATATACCATCTGCCGATGCTTGCTTGTCGCCAGCGGACTTGTTGCCATTCGACAGGTCGGAATATAATAATAATTGCCGCCGAGCAGAAGGAGGTGTGTTCGAAATTCGAACACCTGCTGATTTACTACTACCATAGAGTAAGAAGGTGGATGTAATTGGCGCTAAATGAAGTCGCCAAGCCAAACCCTAGTAAGCCCAAACAAACGGTTTACTCAATGCTAGTTCAATGTAAAACGCATCATTTCATTCCTTTTAAAAAAGCGTTGATTAAAAATCAAAAATTGACTGCTTGCACAATGCAATAAGAGGATTCAATAATAAGAGGTTTCAATTGACAAGTGAAGTAATTTCCTTCACAGGTACGAGAAATTGCGTTATAATTGTAGTTCTTATTAGTGAAATAGTTCTTATTAGTTAGTATAAGAGTCATATAGTCCCCAAAGGCGATTCAGGCAAGCCTATAAAAACTCCACGGTAGAATAGCGCCAAATACTTTGCCGGAAACAGAGCCTGATCTTCCATAAGACTCGTTAAGCCATAAGCATCGTTTAATTTCTATTATGCTAAAAGCAGTAGATCCACTAATTTTCAGTAAATTTAAGAAGTTTTTAAGTCCCCACTTCATTTTTAGCTTGACTTTGACTCAGACATTGACCTAACATGATTGGTTTAGTCGATGTTGTAATAAGGAATATGGTAAAATGGTAGAACAAAAATAAACCGGCCACCTAGCATCACCATTACGGCCAATCATACTCAAAAAAATTCCTCAAAGGTCCTCCTAAAATTTAATGTGCCTATAGTCTTGAGTTTTCATAGATCATTCCCTGGTCAAGAACGTTACTTTGGGTTACTACAAAGCAATCAATAGCTTCAATTGGCAGCCGGTTTGTGTATTGAAGTTTGCCCGGTGGCCATCTCCCTCTTCTTCTTACCTCTATGACTGCTATTGTCGATGCACGGGGAGGAGGGTTAGAGGAACACTTCACCTGCGATATATTTTTTATAAAAAAAAATGGGTTTTAGAAGGGTTTGTCCTGTCCGTCTGTCTGATCGCTGTTTTTTTACACTTCGATTGCCCGTCAATTTCCTTGTTGGTAGTTGGTAGTTGTAGTTACTTTTGATGATATTTGAATAAACCTTTTTCATAATTTTTTTTAATACTTGTGATGATATTTGGAACAACGTTTTTCAGAAGAAATTTTTTTTTTATACTTGTGTTGATATTTGGATCAACGTTATTCGGAATTTTTTTTATACTTGTGATGATATTTGGATCAATGTTTTTAGAATTATTTTTTATACTTGTGATGATATTTGGATCAACGTTTTTCGGAATTTTTTTTTTATACTTGTGATGATATTTGGAACAACGTTTTTCAGAAGAATTTTTTTTTCTTGTGATGATATTTGGATCAACGTTTTTTGGAAATTTTTTTATACTTGTGATGATATTTGGATCAATTTTTTTATACTTGTGATGATATTTGGATCAATGTTTTTTAGAATTTTTTTTATACTTGCGATGATATTTGGATCAACTTTTTTCAGAAGAATTTTTTTATACTTGTGATGATATTTGGATCAACGTTTTTTAGAATTTTTTTATACTTGTGATGATATTTGGATCAGAGTTTTTCGGAAATTTTTTTTATACTTGTGGTGATATTTGGATCAACGTTTTTTAGAATTTTTTTTACACTTGTGTTGAAAAAATCATTCTGTTCAAATATATTTTTCAGAAAATTTTGTTTCCAGGCGGGGATAAATTCTTTTCTGAGAAACGTTGTTCCAAACAACATCAAGGGTAATTTTTACTGTTGTTTGATCTCATTTCTTCTTGTTATAAATAAATGAGATACGAAATATTTAAATACAACAAACATTTATATATAAAAGAGTTATTATTTATTAATTATCTTTTTAATATTTAGGTCAAACAATTAGTTTATTTTTCTAACATTTTTTACATTAATTGCAAAAATTTAAAAGCCCAACAGTAGCTATTGAAGAATATTTCACACTTTGATAAAAAAAAAAAAGTACAATTTTGCTATTATTTGTTAAAGTTCATTTCGATTATCTTTGTCGAATTACATGCGATTATTATTTGAACCTTTGAGATGTGCAACATCCTCTTCTGAAACTTTTTAACCCAATATTATTATATCTATATACATAGAAGGCGACTTCTGTTTGTGTGTTTGTCTGTATAGGACGCAAAAACTTAAGAACCACGCAACATATTGTCACGAAATTTGGCACAAAAATTCATCTAATCTCCAGAACAAACATATGCTAAGAATTTTTCAAATCGGACCATTCCTTCTATCGTTTTCGAACGTTTTAAGGGAAAAAATACACCACTTTCGCTCAAATCCGATCATTTTTTCTCTTTCGTGATGCCATCAGGCAGAAAAATTTAAATAAAACTTTTTAGAAAACAATTGAAATTGAACATGTTTAATTTATTTAATATTTGTTCATTGCCTTCAGAAACAAAATTAATAATTTGAAAAAATAGTTGGATATGTTTCAAGTTACGTAATCCAACCAGTCTCCATTCTATTATTTTATTGTGTATATATGATTTTAATTATGAATTTTTTTAAAAGCATAGTTAAGCTTTTACTGAATTATGTTGTTTTTTGAAGACCGCTGCACTACAGGTGCATATTAGGGTTTCATGTCTTCCTTCTTTCGCCAATTACTTTGCCAAACTCGCCAAATTATTACAAAGAACGTACAAAAGAGCATTTTTTTTTAAATAGCTGGTTGGTTGTGCGATGGTCTTTGCGCTAGAGTTGAATGGGTGTAATGGTAGCTATATATTTTCCTCGCCAAATTTTTCAAACACGCCAAATGAGCTAAAATGTTTTTATTCGGAAAATTACTACGACATTATCTGTTAATTTTATAGCATTTTTTAAATTTTGAATTTTTTAATGTAATATAAGTAACGGGATTTTGTACTTTAATAACGAACGGTATCAGCAACATAAGCTTATTAAAAAGCAAATAAACTCATAAAAAATGCAAATCGTTTGCTGTTTGCTGGAGTAGCTTATTTTCAATTCTTACTGATTATTTTTTTACTTAAATATGTATTCTCTTTAATTTGAGCTTCTTATCAAAGGTATTTTTGAAATTAATATTAATTATTACTATATCCAAGATGGGTAATTAAATGGAAAAAATTACTGGGTAATCTTCATATCTTATGTAACTCAAATGAAAGAAAAAATAGTAAAATTGACTATAAAATTACTTTTTCACATCTACCCGTGCAACGTCGGGTATAACAGCTAGTATACTATATGAATCAATAAACTGTAAAATAACCTTCCGTACGATAATTTCCCACAAGGCTCTTTCTTTCAGCATTTCGGTGAAAAAAAAACGTATACGTAAATTATTTTGTGTAATTGACAATTTTTTACATTTAATGCAATTATCACATAATTTACATTTAATGCAATATAATTATTTGCATGCAATACATATTACATATGCAGTACATACGCAATACGCCCAATCTTTTGATTTGAATGATAGACTATTGTAAAAGGATAATTACGACAGAACATCGAAAAAGCGCAGGAATAACATCGAAACTCAATAAAAATCGCCGAGCAAATGAATATAAAGAAATTAATTTGTTTTCTGTAAACAAAGATCTTGCTTTTTATGTTTCAATTAGGGTTATTGAGGTTATTTTGATTCTTCGAATCCTACCAGAATTCGAATTTAATTATGTGAGTTTTCGAACTTATTATAGAATTTGTACCCAACCTATTGCTATCATATGCACCTAATCTATTGAAATGACATTGCAATATTACAAAGAGAATTACAGAGATAACATCGAAAAAGTCCCAGAATCCTGTTGAACCTCGAAGAAAATTGCCGAGAAAGATAATTTAAGGGGTCATAGGAGTCTTAAAAATGTGCAAAGAAGGTACTACAAAGCATAGTAATTAGAAACTATTTTTAAAAAAATTTAAAATCAAAATTTTAAAATTTTTATTAATTTTTTTAGAAAAAAGTTTTTAAAATAATTTCTAATTAAAATTGAGCTGAGAATTTAGGTATAAGTCTTTGTTTGCACATATTTGTACAATATAAAGTCATTTTCTTTGTCATTTTTTCAATTTTGACTTCAAAATTTGCCGCGCAAGCCTAATCCCAATGTGTTCAAATAGCTTTATGTTTACTATCATTTATTTTAGTTTTGGCTAAAATTTCATAAATTTTAAAATTTGTTTTATATTAAATAAATCTTGTAGAATTACATTAAAAAAATTATACTTATACATTGAGTAGTTAAAAAATGACATGAAAGATCAAACTATGCTTGGTATACCTTCTTTGCACATTTTTAAGACTCCTATGACCCCTTAAAGATATTAATTTATTCGTGGCAAACAAACATCCTGCTTTTGTGTTCTAGTTTGGGTGCGTTTTACATTGTTTTGGTTCTGCGTATTTTTTTTTTTTAATTTTTCGCCAGAATTTGAACTTAATTATACGAGTTTGCGAGAGCATTGCATTGGTAGACTTGTTTTTTTTTCTTCAAAAAGCTGAAATAATTGAAATTCATTATCTCTGGCTCTTGCTAAAGGAAGAACAAGGATGTTGTTTATGTTTTTTGTGTCGAAAAACAAGATAACCAACTTAATTTCTTTGACAATGATATTAATATTGAAAATAGCGTTATTTGTGTGTACGAATTTCTTCATTTAATGATATCAATAAATTATCCTCTCAGGCGTTCCGAATTTTCCACCACCCAAATTATTTTTAGGTTTACGTATAATCGATTATGGTGACTTTGACCAAAGCTTTTTATACTAATACATTTTATTGTTAATTTAATAATTATATTTAAGGTAGGCGAGTACCCAAAATTCCCCCAAATTCTAAAATTTTTATTAGTTAATCTTTTCCAAATTTGGTATAGTGATTTCAAATATAATGAATAATACTATTTAGGCATTTTTTTATTTAAATATAATTTATTTATTTGAAACGGTGTTTTTCTACTAGAAAAATAGGTTTACGCTAACAAGTGTACCACATTGAATTTTCATTCTGTAAACATTAATTATGTGTTAAATTCTTCGTTTTGATCTGATGCATGCAATGACCCTCTAGAGTTGCATACAAATTACAAGAAAAGAAGTTATTAAGAAAAATGTCATAAATTAACCAAAAAAAAAAAGGATTTTTTTTCGATTAACTTAAACTTGGACATTTTTTTAAAAAAAAACTTATATATTTACACCAGATGTTAGAGGTTCATGGCACAGATATATATTGAAATAGCATCTGTAAAAATTTTCAGGTAAATTAATGTAAAACTTTTTATACTAGTAGAACTGTTGGCGTAAACCCCTTTTTTTAGGTGAAAAGCACCGTTTAAAATAAATCAATTATATTTAAATAAAAAAAAATGCCCAAAAAGCAGTGTTCATTATATTTGAAATCACTATGCCAAATTTGGAAAAGATTAAAGTAATAGAATTTTTTTTAAAATTTTGGGTGTTCGCCTACCTTAAACACAAGGTAGTGTAAGAGTTAATTACACTTCATTTTTATGATTTTGTTTTCATATAAAATTATCTTGATGGAATACAGGAACACTGAATATTGGTTTAAAAAATTATTTATTTTAGTTTTTTAAATCATTGAAAAAAAGGGGCCAGCAACGGGCTGCTGCTTCCAAATGATATTGACTACACTCTTAAAACAAACGAGCGATTTTAACTCAGTCTGAGTTAATTTTCACTCTTTTCAGTGTCGAAAATGCTATTGCCCTGAAGGAGTGGATTTTAAGCTTTTGTTTTATAAACCTACAACAATCTTAAAAACAAACGAGCGATTTTAAGGCGATTAGGAGCAATTTAGGGCACTTACGTGCTATTTATGAGTTAATTTTCACTCTTTTCCAGTTTCGAAAATGCACTTCTCCTGTAAGAGTGGATTTCATTCTTTTGCTTTAAGAGTGTAAGTGCCTAGTGACCAGGGCCTGTTCTAGGAAAACTCAGACTATAGGCACAACCTATTTTGGGCCCCCTTTACAGAAAATGTTGTTATGATTACCAGTAATGATGGTGCTATATGACCTTATGTATCAAATATGTGTTATAATTTGTTTGGCTTAACTTTTAAAAATCGATCAAAACAATCAAGTTAGATCAATTGCTCAGGTAAAGTTGAGCAAAAAAATAAACTGGGAGTATCATTTGTTTTTATTTTTGCCGATATTTTGGGGATTTACAGCATTTTAGCTTAAGGGAAACCGAAATTTAGGGGCCCCTAAAACGTGGGGGCCCTAGGCCTGGGCCTACACTCCTTTAACAAAAGAGTGAATTCCACTGCAGTTAATGGAGAAGTGCATTTTCGACACTGGAAAGGAATGAATATTAACTCAGACTGAGTTAAAATCGCGCGTTTGGAGTGATCCTGTCGGAGGTTTAACACACGAAGTATCCACTCCAAAAGGAGAAGTGCATTTTCCAGACTGGAGGAGTGAAAATCAATCAGACTGATTAAAAATCGCTCGTTCGTTTTATGACTGTAACGGGCCTTGCGGAAGAACAGGCCCTGCCACTGTCTACGCAATTTCAAATTCAGGTAGGATTGATGCCAACCCCCCCCCCCCCCTTCTTAGGAACGACGCGCATCCACAAGGCAATCATCGAACTCCATATTCAATAATCCAAAATCACGACTAATCATATTTAAGCGTTCTTTGTAGCTTTGAAAACAAGAACACACGAATAAAAGCTCCATCCTCTTAAAATAGCCCTGATCTCTCTAAAACTCTATCGTGGGCTAGTTAAACTGCAGTAAGTAACCTGATGACTTGGACCTTTGTTGCAAGCACTCAATGACTCCAGCCTAAAACAAAGTACAGGGTGGTTATAAAATAACGCTTGCTATTCGGAGTGGTCTGTAGCTTGAATGAATAATCCGAATGCATGATCAAACATCGAGACACTTACTAATCAAGGAAGGGGGAAAATAATGAAATCATAAAAAATGAACTCGTCCATTGACCAGGGTTCTAAATTACGAGGCGTAATTGGACGTGTTGGCCATAATTGACTACGCCTCGTAATTTAGATTCCTGGTCAAGGGACGAGTTCCATTTTTATGATTCACAAAAAAAGAAAATCGTCTCTTGACCTGGGTTCTAAATCACGAAGCGTAATTGGCTGTGTTGGCCGTAATTGGCTACGCCTCGTAATTTAGAACCCTGGAAAAGTAATTTAGAATTTTTTAAAATTAGGTTTTAGAAGATTTTTTTAATGATTCCTTTATCCCCCCCCCCCCCCCTCCTTCTTGATTAATAAGTGTCTCAAAGTTTTTTGCATTCGGATTATTCATTCAAGCTACAGACCACTCCGAATAGCGAGCGTTATTTTGTAACCACCCTGTATTAGTAAATAAGAGTTAATATAAATCAGAGTTAAAATGGTGCAACTCATTGTTGTGGTTACTGCAGTTTACCCACTCAAAGGCAGAACAGCGAGGGAAAGGACAATGTCCAACAATTCGCTGCTGTCGGTGAACAATGGAACACAAATTCGAATTCGAACAAAGCCGGGGATCGACCCTCGTTCGGATCGAACGTTGCGTGAACCGATTGGGGGTTGGGGGATGAGGGTCAAAGTGGTCTATGTCACCATCAGAAACTGTAAAATCTTAGATATCATATCAATACTAGATTGGCAGATCACGTGACCTCCAATGCTAACGACGGGACGCTCATGGAGACCCCAGAGGAGGTTCAATTTGGCCAGTGTTGCCATCTCTTTAATGTGCAGAATACCTCTAAAAATACGATTTAATACTAAAATTTCAAAAAATATTATAAAAATACTAGAAAAGCGTTCCACGTTTTTTTAAAAGTCACTAAAAATATTCCAAAATGCAGCTTGTATTTTAATGGGTTTTTTCTTTTTTGATATTTTAGAATTAAATTTTATTTTGTCGTAGAACTTTTCTTCTTAAAGTGGTGGCAACACTGGCTCCAAGGCCCCTTCATTCTGGTCTCCATGAGCATCCCGTCGTTAGCAATGGAGGTCAAGTGATTTGCCAATCTAGTACTTTATATGATATCTATGTGTAATATGTATCTAAGGCCAACACAGACAAGGAAAACAGACTGTAGGAACAAATTTGGAGGGCTTTTTAACTGAAAAGTTCGATCGCCCGTAAAATTAAGGTGTCAGTTGGCCCATGAACTATATATTTCTACTAATTTTATCAGTTTTTTTTATAATATCAGTCAGACTAACATGTTAGTAAAACATACTATAGTAGTAGGCTAATAACTAACATGTTAGTAGTAGGCTGCTTACTCAAGTGAAGAATCGAACAATTTTTTCCTAAAACTTCGAATTTAAGTTGGATTTATACTAATTCTCCCCTAAGGATGGAGGGAGCCTACTGTATTTTACTTGATCAACCTTCGTGCAATCTGTACTTGCACCATTCGCGTACATAATTGCATGTCTTCCGCAATCAATTGGTGGGGAGCAATGCGGGGGACGCAGTTGGCGAGAAAGGGGTGCGATTAGTGTCGGTGTGGTGGACAGACGAGGGGTTTTCACGCATGGGGTGTACCAGTCAATAGATGCAAAGGCAGTGTAGCTTGGCATTGAACCTGAAAATCGACATGAACATTTATTTCAGTGAAAAATTTATGATTTCGAAATTATCTATAAATTTTTATGAATTTCATTTATTTTCTTTGTTTTTGTTTGAAAATCTGTGAAAAAAAATAAAAAGGGGATTATTTCTTTTTTACTATCGACTGGGTAAGAAATTGTGAAATGTAATTTCGTATCGCAGATACAAGTTACTTATGAAGATATAATTTCCGTGATAAAATAATAAATCCGTGCTAAGTTTATTCTGGCGGTCCCCATTTGGGGACACGTTAATTAGTTTTGAATTTGACATGGTCCGATAGAAGAAGATCCAAATATCAGTTTTCAGCCTTTGATTACAGGTATAAGTACTTTGTTTCTATAAAAAAAATAACGTTGAACGAGGGTCAATACTACTTTAGAGTTCCCAAAAACAAATTATTAATTTTTTTTTTCAAACTTTTCAAAACGTTCTTTTAGTAGTTACTTTTAAAAGCATTTTGCATTAAAAACAATGTTAACAAAATCTGTTTAATACATTTAAGTGATCAGGCCTTTTTTTTTGCATTTGTAGTACAAAAATTGCGTATTTTTAGTAGGTATTATTTAGTGCGTATTTTAAGTAAGGTGTAGGATTTTGCTCGGGTCCTGAGGGGTTATAAATACGTGCCCTCAGAAAAAAATAAACCTTGTAGTATTGACATTAGGTATCTCTTTATGAATTTCGATTTTAAAAAGAGTTTTGCGACGTCTTAAAGCGTTTTAAGCTTGCATTGCTTAATCTATTTACATGCGTGGGGCTGGGGAGCCCAGTCGGTTAAGCACTCGCTTAGCATGCTTAAGGTCCCAGGTTCGGGTCCGGGCATCGCCAAAATAGCTGCCGACCTATAAACGGCCCGTGCAGCCAAAACTGTCCGACGAATACTACCTCGTGTAAGGGAGTGCACGTTAAATATTCTTCAAAGTCCTAAACCTTTCTACGATGTCGCTCTTAACGGTTGCGTTGGGTGCCTATTCCGGTGTCGGCTCGTCACCTGACTGGTTCTAAAATACGACGCCCGTCACCAATAGCCCTGGTGTAGCTCTAGTGCGACGATATTCAACCTAACCTAACCTAACTAGTTACATGCGTGTGGTCTTAATTCAGCCCTCACCACACACAAATATTAACCTTTCAATCACCCCTCCTTACTGGTTCGTGGGAGAGTACATCTTTTTTCTTCAAAACCGACACTAAATGAACCACTTTTAAATAGATGATTACACCAGATTGAGATTAATTACTTTTTATTACAAAAAAAGGGGCGTAATTTAATTGAAAAAATGGGAAAGATGTCCGGAATGGCTTTGAATGACAAGCGCCATGATGGATCATGGCGGATTGCATTTATTACATCACGCCCATAGAAACCAGTTGCTTGCATCAAGAAATGGTTTTTAATTGGAGAAATTTCGTAATGTTTATTAGGAAGTCTTGTTTGGTTTGGTTTGGTTTGGTTTGAATTATCATCGCACTAGAGCTACACGAGGGCTATTGGCGACGGGCGTCGTATTAGGAAGTCTTGTAGTTGGTTGGTTGGTATACATATATTTTCAGGCTTGTGTGCTTGGTCGCAATGACCCGCTTATAAACCATCGTCAAGTAGGACAACACAAGACACACATAAACACATATGACAGATGTTGCCATCTGTCGCCACCTCCGCAATTTAGACATGTCCCTGAAGGGGATTGAAATTTTCTCCAGGGACCTGTACCCATGGGAAACTGCGCAATGACCGACCACAGGACTTTCGGACCCAACAGATTTTACGAGCACGTACTCCGCATATGCTCGACAAACACAAACATCCATGCCTGAACGGGATTCGAACCCGGACCCAGCAGCTCCAGAGGCCAATGCCTTAACCACTACACCGCTGGATCGGCGAAGTCTTGTATTGCGTGTGTAGTGCAATCGTCTCCGGCTGAATATTTCTAGCCGCCATTATGAGCTTTACCACAGCCAATAAACGCCTCGTAATTTAGAACCCTGGTCAAGTGACTAGGTCCACACCTGAGCGGGCACCCAACGAAACTTCGAGCGACATCGTACGCTGACGCCGTCGGGACTTTGGACACCACATATTTAACGCGTTTGTCCCAGTACCATCAGTCACTAGTTGGATTTTTCTACTCTTTCCCAGTACAGATATCCCATTTATAGGATGACTGGCAGTAGGTGGGATTCGAACCCCCGCACTCCTGAGAATCCTGAATCCTGAGGTGCATGCCTTAATAGGGAGTCTTATTTATATGACTTGATAATTTTTTTTCTTTATTTTGGATTGAGTATTTAGGAGAATTCTTTTTCCTCAATATATTCGGAACATCTCCATATGGTAAACTTTACCAGTGAATAACTGTTATTTGTCACCAGAAAATTCCGTTTGTCGCCAACGATTCAGTTTTAGAGATTTACCAGAAATGTGTATTTAGGAACCGCAAACGTTTTATACTAGGATGTAAAGAGTCGCTAAATTTCGCTAAAGACCCGAACTTTTTTAAATGTCATATCGCAATAAAATATCACTGATGACTGTACATTTATAATCCAAATGATGATTATGAATTAAAATTCCATCTGGCGAGATTCGCACCAAAGAAATGAAAAAAAAAAGTAACGAAAATGTAGCCTAAAAAACTCAGTTTTTAAAAAGTTGTATAAATTTTTAAAAGTACGTAGTATTTAAAAAGGTCGGTAAATGATGCTACAGACTGATGCATATAGTGGCGAAATATACTGCTGATGTCAATCAACTTACAGTTTATGACCTACATGATGATTAAAACGATTGTAGATTTATGTATATTGTATTTTGTCGGCAGACAAAAGCGTATGTCGCCAGAAAATTTCATTTAGCATGATTTGGAAAAGTATTAATAAATTCCACTGGTAAACCACAAACTTTTAAAACAAGGTAGCCAATTGAAGATTTCTTTTTTTTTAAATATTATATCGCGACAAAGTATCACTGATGACAGTCAACTTACATGTATGACTCAAAAGATAATTAAAAAGATTTGCGACATATATGTATACTGTATTTTATCGCCAGAAAATTGCGTTTGTCGCCAAAAAATTCCGTTTGGCTTGATTTCGAAAAGTACAAATAATTCTAACTTAAAAACCACAAACTATTATGTAAAAAGTCCGCCAATTGGCGATACACACCTTAACTTTTTATGTCATATCGCGATGAAGTATCACTGATGACAATCAACTTACATTTTATGACCCAAATCAAATTAAAACTATTGGCATACTGTATTTTTTCACCAAAAGATCTTGCCTGGTGAGATTTGCGTATGCAAAATGGAAAAACATCAAATATTTTTACTTAAAAACCACGAATTTCTATAGCTAGTATTAAAAGTACGCCAATTTCGTTCCAAAGTTCGCCACACGCCTTAACTTTTTATGTCATATCGCGATGAAGTATCACTGATGACAATCAACTTACATTTTATGACCTAAATGATGATCAAAACGATTAGACAATGCGACCGCTTTTAATAGAACAATTAATTGTGAGTCCATTATTTTTTTTTATCTGATTGAGCTTTGTGTAGCGTGTATGGTTTTTGAATAGAAATGTAGTCCATTAGTATATCATTAAAACAATCTTCATAAAGGTTATATTAATGCAGCACAGTTTAGAACCTTATTGTATTTTTTACTATTTTCGAGCCAAATTATTGAAAATTTATTTTATTATAAATACATGATTAGATTAAAAATGAAGCTGGGATACATAAGTTTTCTATGTGTGTTAATCAAATGGAAAAAGAAAATTTTCTAAGTTAAATTACTCTAGTTGAACTGATTATTGATGAAACTTATTTTGATTCTAATTTCTTGAATTAATGTTATTAAAATTGAATATTGAAAATAAACTTACTTTTATGATAATTGTATATGATTTAAATGTCCCTATGATTCTAATTTCTTGAATTAAATATTATCTTATTAAAATTGAATATTGAAAATCAAAATTAAAGCAATATTAGTTAAACTTATCATTTTAAAAACCATTTTTGAATGCAGCCCGAATAACTTGGCTTGGAAAATTATATTTCCCTGGAGGATAAATCATAGAGAAAAGACTTTTATGGACATTTCATTTTTTCATATTCTATCGACAATCCAAAAATGCCCTAGACACATGATTACTAGAAATTGGTAACAGATTCGTATTTAGGTAACTTATTATATTTTTCTAAACATCAATAATAAGTTTTTTTTACCAATATCACTGAGTTAGGATAGATTCACGTAAGGTACATTCATACTAGTTAAATAATTAAGATCCTCGGCGCAACGGCCCATTAGTGGGACAAGGCCTGTCGTGCCCATTTCAGTTTTCGCGACATAGAGCTATGTATTGTTAGGCATATGTACTGGAAAAGGGGTCGGCCTTACGCGGAACCACCAGTGTTTAGTTCCCAAGTATGCTTGGTATAAATTTAATCGACCCAGAGCTGAAAGGATGGACATACCTCGCCCAATCCGGGATTCGATCCCCGGACCTGTGGTAAGCGGTAAACCACTAAGCCACTTGGCCTCCTTTTTCACGTCCACGAAAACTAAATTTTTAACAGTGTACACAAACAATTTAAGAGTACAGGGGAAGAATAGCATGATTTCTTCAGAGTTTTTCCGTAATTGTGTCTGCTTGGCGGACATTGGCGACCAAAAACCTGTTTTTTCTTTCGGTTCTTCATTCGCGGTTCAAACGCGTGACTCGTATCCACAGATCTCTGGCGGGAATCAGGGCTGCCGCGAAAGATAAACGAATCGAGTAACCGGTTTCTTTACACCAGTTTAGGCGATTTCTCGCTATCATCCCCAAAGAGGCTATTAATTAAAGCCTCCTACGAAATAAAGCGGTTATTCCCCTGTACTCTTTATTTTTGTTAGGTATTTCTGTTACTTTATGGTGCGTTACCGGTCTCAGCTACTGTAAAGAGCGCGCATTTAGAAACATAATTTAATTCTTATTTGTTTGCTACCAAGTTGCTGTATGGATCTTTGTGAACAGTTTACACTCTTAAAAAACAAACGAGTGATTTTAACTCCGTCTGAGTTCATTTAACTCCTCCAGTCTACAAAATGCACTTCTCCTTTTGGAGTGGATCTTTTGTGTGTTAAACCTCCGACAAGATCACTCCAAACGAGTGATTTTAACTCAGTCTGAGTTAATATTCACTCCTTTCCATTGTCGAAAATGCACTTCTCCTACTGGAGTGGATTTCATTCTTTTGTTTTAAGAGTGTACGTTGATGATTCTATAACGAAGTTCTTTTACTGAAAAATACCTAAAAATATAATAATATTTAAAAAAAATTGGTCGGGCTCGAATTAACTATTTTCTTTATATTAACCCAGAGACTTCTTAACCCATTAAAGATTTCCAAACTTCAAATTGCCTGCCCTTCCCACCCAATCATCATTAACAGTTGATTCGTGCAACACTTGGTGTATTTAAACTTTCCACGCGAGCCATCCAAAAAGGCCCACGCGTGCTTATGCCACATAGATCGTGCATGATCGTGGTTTGACTAAAACGCAATTGGCATTTTTTACTCTAAGAAGTACTATTATTTTAAAAAATGTTTGATACTCCATACTAGGTTTATCCTATTGCGACCTGGCGTCCCCATTTGTGAACATTTTTTAAACCTCCCCACAAACAATTAACACCTTAATTAGTTCCGAAATTGACCTGGTCCAATAGAAGAAGATCCAAATATCAGTTTCCAGCCTTTGATCGCAGGTATCAGTCATCTATTTCTATAAAAAATGAAGTTGATTGAGGGTCAATACGATATTAGAGTTCTTAAATAAATTATTCAAAAAAAAAAATCAAACTTTTCAAAAATTTGTTTTAGTAGTTAATTAAAAGGCCTTTTGCTTGAAAGACAATGTTAAAATGAAACGTACAACCTACAAATAAGTGATAGAGGCTTTTGTTTTGCATTTATAGCACAAAATGTTTATTTTTAGCGCTTAAGGCTTGTCTCTCAGTAACTATTAAACATAATTTAAAAAAAAACAAATGCCTTGCAAAATATACCTTTTAGCATGTATTTGTATGAAAAGTATGTTTAGATTAAGAATAATATACGCGTAGGATTTTGATCGGGTCTTAAGAGGCTAAGTATACAGTGAAATGAATACTCATCGCCCCCCTATCGCCCCCAAGCTATTTATCGCCCCCTTGATAACACAAATCGCCCACTTGGGGGCAATCGCCCCCAGGTTGGGAACCACTGCTCTATTAGTTTGATTGATTGAGTTTGGCTGAGATATGCGCTCGCCCTAAGGCTGCTTCATCCTCTATTAGTGTTTGCTTTTTTAAGTGCGCATGCGCCAACACGAATTTAATTCTGTTTTGATATTGAGTGTATTTTCACAAGGTAAGCATGCCTCTAAAGTCTAAAAGGAAGCAATGCGAAGTTAACGGGTTCCCAGTAAGGCGGGACCATACTGCTAGTTGAAATTAAAAACCATCAAAATCTCTGAAACAACTTTTTCAAACAATTCCAGTCGCCTGTTGTATCTGGGTAATCTAATGTTGCTAAAGCGTCGTATCGTGTCTTTTTTAAAGCGTTAATCGTGTTGATCTTGGGAGGGCCACCCTGACCTTAGACGTTGCAGAAATAAAAGGTTATATGGATCTTCAAGACGTTACTTTTTTTTCCTTTTGAAAGGTTTGTTGCTTTTTTACACTCTCAAAAATGAATGCTCAAAAACGACGAAATTTTCCTTAATTTTGACGATTCCGTTACTGGCAAATGCTCCGAGTTTTCGTTTCCTCAAAGTGAGGAAATTTGTATCGTCATTTTTACGAGAATTTGAAAGTCGTCTAATCTAAAGAAATATTTCGTCATTTTTGAGTATGTGAGTTCAACGATGAGATTCAGTTTCCTCAAAATCAAGATACAGAATCATCAAATCACGATCGTAAAAGTGAGGATTCGTGTTTATACCAAAGTCACGTGATAGTCTGACGAAACAATCCTCAAAATTAACGAAATGAGGCTTGAGGATTCATGAATCGTCAAAAATGAAGGTGTTATTTCTGAGAGTGTACACAGTTCCTAAACGATTTTGCTTCAAAAGTTTCGTTTTTTAGCTGTACCTTTAAAACCAAAAAGGTTACTTGGCGGCTACGCTCATATACGAATTTCTCCAAAACCTTAAAATGTCTCCTCATGCTCTACAGGTACTGTAGGTAGAGCATGAGGAGACATGAGCGTGTAAAAAATATGAAGTCCGTAGCTCTACTAGTTCGAGTTGTAGAGTGGTTTCAGACCGACCGACTTACAGACTTACATGTGGACAAAAAAACTTGTGTGGCGCCAACTAGCGACATTTTACATATTCATGTAAAATTAGTCGACAAGGAAACTTAGATAAAAGATAGTCCTTTTTACTTAGCTGCTAGACATTGCTAAATATAAATTGTTCTTCTGAAATCGACAATAAATGAGAACGGAATCCTACAAAAATGGCGAAAGATGTGCAGCGCTCCCTGACTGACCAATCAGATGTTAAGATTTTGTTATAAGATAGGTTTCAAAAAGTAAATGTGTAGGCGGATGACTCAGGAAAGTTCTGTGGGAACGATTGCTTGATTCGACTGTTTGTCGCCAACAGGGTGCGATTGGGATGTTAAAATACCAAGTGATATTAAGGATATGTGAAAAAAGGTAGTTATTAAGTTTAAATTAGGAGCAAAAATATTAGATTTTGAGGGGTTAAGTTATAATATGCCATTCATGTCAAAAGATCGTAGTTTCTAGGCCAAACTATAAATACTTTCGCAAGCGCAAACAGAATCTTTGACTACATAGGGAAGGGATTGCCTGGTGGAAAGACACAGAGTACCATAGTTAAAATACCACATTATGTTCCACATAATGATATAATGTGGATTGTCATCATAATTTACCCTTTAAGTCCCAATGGCAATTTGGCATCGGGGCTGGGGAGCCCAGCCGGTTAGGCACTTGCCTACCATGCGAAAGGTCCTAGGTTCGGGACCGGGCATCGCCAAAATAACTGCCGACCTATTCGTCACTTGACTGTGGTTCTAAAATACGGCGCTCGTCTCAAATAGCCCTCATGTAGCTCTAGTGCGACGATAATTCAAACTAAACTTATACCACATTATGTTCCGCATATGGATATTATGTGTATTATCTTTAGAATTTAAGCACTAAATAAATGAGTTAAAGTGACTGTGCACATAAATAGAGTGTAGTGTAAAATGTTTTTAACTAGATAAAATATTTATAAATTTAAAAAGCAAGTAAAACATAGCCTGTGTAAACGTACTTCAAAATAAAAAAAATCTTTTCCTACATCACTTAAGCAGCATTCATCGTTATTTTTATTAAAAAACTAGTATGCTATAACAAGAACCGAGCAACAAAAAATACGACCCAAACAAAGGTAAAATTTAACAATGCCGGGACAAGAATGAACATTGGAAGTAACAAAAAGAGATACCACTCCTATTTAAATTATTTATTTAAAATTACTTTTTTAAAATTAAACCAATTAAAATTATGTGTTTTCATTTCTTTAACTATGTATTGTACTGTGTGTATGTATGTATTACACAGTTAAAGCTGTATATTACACTGTGTTTTGGCGCAAGATTGTTGCGTTCGACAAAAATGTAAAACCACTGCCAAACGTAATGTTTCCAATGATAAATTTTAAATGTGCAAATGTCCTTTAACTGTGTATACTGTGTTGTCACCAAAAAATTTGGTTTGTTGCTAACGATTCCTTTTGGCGAAATTGAATTGTACCAAAAAAAGGAGTTAAAATGACACTGCAATAGAAGCTTTTTAACACGGTTTAGCTGTATAAAAGTTTAAAAAAATACGAAAAACATAACCTGTGTAAACGTACTTCAGCATTAAAAAAAAAAAAAAAACTCGACCGACAGCACTTAAGCATTCATCGTTATTTTTATTTTAAAAACTAGCATGCTATAACAAGAACCCAGCAACAAAAAATACGACCCCACAACAAAGGTAAATTTAACAATGCAGGGACAAGAATGATAAAACGTTGAATGAACATTGATGCAACAATAGGAAGAGCAGACCGCTCCTATTTAAATTTTTTATTTTAAATAATTTTTTTATTTAAAAAATTGTGGGGTAACAACAATTGAATGAATGAAAAGCTTGTCTCGTTTGAATCTCAGGAATTATAAAGAGGATGACACGGCAAATGAACTGAAGAAAAGAAAAGGGGAACATAATGTTGAGATGAGGAAGATAATAATGTTATATTCGGTTTTTACTTGTTATTTAACTATTTGCAACCTGGCGTCCCCATTTGGGAACATTTCTTTAAACCTCCCCACACACAAATAACATGTTAATTAGTTCCGAAATGGACCTGGTCCGATAGAAGAAGATCCGAATATAACCAATGTTGCGTTCGGTTTTTACTTGTTATTTGACCTCTTGCGACCTGGTATCCCCATTTGGGAATATTTTTTTAAAACCTCCCCACACACAATTAACATGTTAATTAGTTCCGAAATGGACCTGGTCCGATAGAAGAAGATCCAAATATCAATAATGTTGTGTTCGGTTTTTACTTGTTATTGAACCTTTTGCGACACGGCGTCCTCATTTTGGGACATTTTTTAAAAACTCCCCACGAACAATAAACACTTTAATGAGTTCCAAAATTTACCTGGACCGATAGAAGAGGATCCAAATATCAGTTTTCAGCCTTTGTTCGTAGGACACTTTTGACGGCCGTTTATAGCTCGGCAGTTATTTTGGCGATGCCCGGACTCGAACCTGGGACCTTTCTCATTCTAGGAGAATGCTTGCCTGGGCTCCCCAGTCCCGAAAGTAAAATTTTAATTTTTTTTTTTGATAAAAACAATCTATCAAGTATTTTTACTGCTGTACTCTTAGTTCTATTCAATGTATTAATATGTGCATTAAAAAATAAGATAGCTTTCGATAAACATCGATTGGAATTTTGGCAATTTAAGCACGGAAACGTTTCCAAATACTAAATTTCCAAATGAATAAAAAAATCTATTTAAAGAAATGAATTTTAGTTTAACATTAGATTAAAAGTTGAATTAAAAGGGCTTTTAATGTGAAAATTATTCTTCAATTGTTTTGATACTTTTTGAAAACACACTAGAGCGCTATAATAGTATTTTAAGACAACAAAATATCGATACTGTCATTGATTTTGGGAACCGAGTCCCTTTAAAAAACATTAAAAAAATTATAGACATAAAAAAAGCCTTACTTAAATTAACTATAAAGATTATACTATTAATATTATTATTATTATTATTATTATTATTATTATTATTATTAATTATACTATAATTAACTATAAAGACTTACTAAAATTAACTATAAAAACTTACTAAAATTAACTATAAAAACTTACTAAAATTAACTTTCATTGATAGCAATAATATACAACATATGTTAACCAAAACAAAACCTATATATTCTTTCCTACCCCACCATTAAACCGTCCCGATATAAAAAACGGTCCCCCAATTTTTCGGGGGGTTTTGAGGGGCGGTTGAATCGGGCCCTTTCTCTGGCACCTGGGATAATTTGGGCCCCGAATTAGCATGACAAGGGGCCCTTGTTTAGGGTTGCCATACTTACCAATTGTAATTATTTGGCGGTGAATGGGTTTGATTAGTTACACGTGAATTAGTTTTATGGTGTGAGGTGAAAGGTTGATAGGTTGTATGGGAGGGTCAGGAAAGGCAGTGTTGGGAAAATTTTAATTGCTGAACAATTAAGCATAAACAATTAATTAATTGGTAAATGTAACCACAACAACCAATAATTAATCAATTGTAATTATGGAAAATTACAATTAAGAATTATTTAATTGTTGACTGTAGAAGTAACAATAAATAACTTTTCAAATTTCAATTGTTTTGTTAATTTTAATTAAAAATAACGATTAGCCACTTTTTTTATTCGTCCTAAGTCTAAATTTTATTAATTAATGCTCATTTCGTTTTAATACTTAAAGTTAAATGTTGGTTTAACAACTAATTTTAAGTATTAATACGAAAGGGCCTTTTAAGCATTTGTCTTCAGAAGGTCAATAGGGTAGTTGACTGTTTCGCTAAAATACCTTCTTATTTTAAATTAATTATAGTGTGAACCCACAAATAACAAACGTATATATTTTTTTGCAAAAAAAATCTTGAAATAATTCATAAAATTCATCTTAAAATGGCTTATTTTTCATCGGTACGTCACGTGATCACAAACACGTCGATTTGGATGACGTCACTAGTATATATAAACTAACCGGTGTGATGTTTTTTTTGCTTGCAATTAAACTGGATTTAATCTAATTTATTATTTAAATAAGAATTATATGGATAATGGAAGGAGGTTTTACAGAAGCGGTTAGTTCAAGTTTGCTAAAGTAGATTCCAGAATGGTTTTTCAAAGTTTGTTTATAGTAGCCATAGTTCTCTTAATAATATTCATGAAAGTGTTGGGCAAATTTTAATTGAAAGAACAATTAAACATTAACAATTAATTAATTTGTAAAAGGTTACAACAACAACCAACAATTAATCAATTGTATTTGAGGAAAATGACAAATAACAATGATTTAATTGTTGACTGTGTTAGAAACAATTAACAATTAATAAATTTTCAATTGTTTTGTTAATTTTTATTAAAAATAACAATTAACCACTTTTTATTCATCTTAAGGCTGCTCATCACCCCCAGACCCGGTCCTCCTTCGACCGGGCTTGCTAATGGTAAGTCTATGGGGGGAAAATGGTTTTTGTTCCAAAAAAAAGCAAAGAAATTATAGGAATATTTTGATGCGGTTTTTTTTAAATTCATAAAAATCCAATAAAGTAGTGCTGTATAAGGTTATTTTTTTAAAAAAGTTATTTCCTTTTTTTTAATCTAAATTTTTTTCTATTAAAAAAAGGGAAGTAACGTTTTTAAAAAAATAACCTTATAAAGCACTACTTTATTGGATTTTTATGAATTTAAAAAAAAACGTATCAAAATATTCCTATAAATTTCTTTGCTTTTTTTTGGAACAAAAACCATTTCCCCCCCCCATAGACTTACCATTAGCAAGCCCGGTCGAAGGAGGACCGGGTCTGGGGGTGATGAGCAGCCTTAAGTCCAAGACTTACAGCTTAATTTTAATAATTCATTACTCGTTTTGTTTTACTCCATTAAGTTAATTTTTGATTTTAATAGTTTCATAAAATAACCGACAAATTCAATTGCAATTATTTTAATTGTGGATTACAATTGATATACGTTACTCGAATTAATTTAATTGCAAGGTGCAATTAAAAGTTCAATTGCTATTAATTTAATCGTAATTAATATAATTACAATTACCTTTTTAATCAATTTACAAGATAATTGACAAATAAATTGATTAATGCCCAATACTGAGGAAAGATTTTAAAGAAACTTGAATTGTTTTTTATATTGGAACAGACGGATAGATAGACAGCCGGAAATCGTCCATCACCATGACAAAACACCTTTTAAAAAAATTATTCGACAAAAATAAAAAAATATATTGAGTGGTCTTAGTAATGTTGAGTTTTCCTTAAAAATTTAACTTCATTCTGAAAATCAGTTTTTGATTTTAATTACAATTATAATTAGAAATTTCTTGGCAAATTGAGAGGCCTTAAGTAGTAATCTACTCATCTTCAGGGTCAGTAATTGTTCAGCTAAAAATATCAAAATTAAATAATAAAATTAATAAAGTATTTTATAGATAATAAATATTAATACAAACTAAAAATATAGACTTCCGAAAACTCCATCTACGAAATAAATAACTAACAGCTGACCGAATGGCTGTTGAAAACTTTAAATAACAAAAAAATTATTGGACTTCCTGTCAAAATGTAATGAATAAAGCCATTAAAACAAATTTTTAAAGGTAATCATTAATCAAACCAATTTATTCTATTTTCTGTGAAAATTATTTTATTTTAAAACCCGGAAGTAGAAGTTTTCTTCTAAGAAGAGGTGTTAATGTAATAAAATAATATTTTAATTAGAATGAATGGGATTAGAAAAGTGGGTTTTTGGAGACCTGCAAGTCGGCTACATTTATCATAGAAAAAAAGCAGTTTGTAGAAATATTCAAAGCAGCCGAGAAAATGCATCCAAGAAAATTATTTTTTCCTATTGGATTAACACAGAGGCACTTTGGATTAGAGACCCACAGTCAATCGGACTCATTCGCCATTAACCCTTTCAGTCCCAAAAATTTACTACACTATAAAAACATCTGATATTCACAAAATAGGCTTACTTTAGGTCAAATATAAGATTTCCATAAGAAAAAAAAATCATTTAAATTTTTTATATGGTTTTTGAAATAATGCCAAAATTTTTTAACTGTGGGAAACAACAAAATAAAAATATATATATTACCTAAAAGCCCTTCGAGTTATGGTCAGATACCTTAAAATATATATCATTAAAAAAATTAATAATTATTTTAACCGAAATAGTTTTAATTGTGTTTTAAATATGAGGAACTGAAGTGAAGTTTTCGAAAATCAGGTGAAACGTTTGTTAGCTATTTTCTGAATAAAAAAAATAGTTCCGATTTCTATTGAAATTAATGTAAAATATTGTCTTATAGAACAGAGTGTGAAGAATCGAATAATGTGTGTTTGGATGTCATAACATGGCATAAACATTTAGAAAAAAATATTGAAAGTGATGATGCCAATTGGCATCACTGGGACTGAAAGGGTTAAGATACCTGAATGAAAAATATAATTTCCCACCAAAGCTTTCAAAATCAGCCAATGAAAAAGAAATTAAAAGACAATTTCTATACGAATATCTGATGATATTTGTAATAACATTCGTTTTTTTAAAAATTAAATTCCCTATTAAATTTCCTTTAGTAGAATCTATTACAAATCAGATTCACGTTGAAAACTCTTTTAAAGTAATTCAATATCCTTTTTCTATTAATATCTGCACGCATATCATCTGATAATAGTATTCAGATTGAAAAAAAAAGAATTAATTTCTTTAAGTAAAATCTATCATATCATAGATTCACGCTAAAAAACCTTTTTAATAGAAATTCAATGGCGTTTTTCTATTAAAATCTTTGAAAACTTTCACGGAATTAGAATAAACAAACAAAAAACAACAATAGTTTATGTAAATTGAATGAATATTCGAGGTCATTGCATTGTTACATCGGAAGTGAATTTTTATTCATTGTTGCAATTTAGTTTCGCAGTTTAAAAGCCAATTTGTGAAACTTTCTGCGAAATTGAAATTGAGGTCATTCATCTTGGTCTAATATTTGTGTAGTGGAGAGGTAAAAAAACTAAATTGCAGCTTTTTGTCGCTGCTGTGAAATATTTGTGTTATATGGTATATTATTTTTTTTAAAGAGATTATTTTCTTTAAAATAAAGAAAAAGTAATTAAGTGTTGTAGCTTGGATTTGGCTTCAAAAATATTTAAAAAAAAAAACTATATACAAGTTGAATATTTTCCTGCGACATTAACTTTTATTAATATTTTTTCGCTGCTTACCATGTCGCCCGCAACGGTTGCTTTGGGTGCCTACTCGGGTGTCGGCTCGTCACTCGACTGTGATTCTAAAATACGACGCCCGTCTCCAATGGCCCTCGTGTAGCTCTAGTGCGACGATGATTCAAACCCAACTAAACCTAATTTAACATGGTGTGCCTGGAGAAATAAAAAGTTGCTATGTGAGAGAAAAATCCTAGTTTAAGACATTTGGCCAAAATTCGACAACGAAATGAAGAGTGGAAAACTCTGTTCATTTAATGCGAACGATTGGCAAGGTTAACACAAAAGCAGTTTTTAACAGACAATTTGCAAAGAAAACACAAAATGCGATGCCACCCTTTATCCTAGAAAAATAAAAATGTATATTTTTACATAAAAATTTAACTGCCAAAGGCTTATTCTTTCTAATTGAAGATTTTTGCACTGTAAGTCACAATGCTTTTAATTTACTCTACGAATAGCCAGAAAACTTTGTTTTTGGTCTCTGTAGAACTGGGTTACTGATCCTCTACTTAAACTGCCTTACAATATTCCAATTGCCTGCGACTATCACAAAATGGAGCAATACACCGCCAAATATAGGCCCCCTTCCATCCCAACCCCATTCAAATAACGAACCATCCAGCTGTCGCCAAAAATATTGAGATCGCCATCATTATGCAAATAGAGGGCCATTAAAAGATATTACGGCGCACGCGCGTGGCAGAGCTACTGCCACCGAAAAATATAGAATAAAAAAAAAGTATAAAAAAAAGAGGGGAAGTCGCAGACGATATGTAGATAGAGGGATTATGAAGGGGAGTTTTGGATATGAATTTTTTTTTTGGCGATCCGCCATTGTGGTAAAGGCAG
The DNA here is from genome assembly GCA_023701765.1 of Hylyphantes graminicola. Lineage (NCBI taxonomy): Eukaryota > Metazoa > Arthropoda > Arachnida > Araneae > Linyphiidae > Hylyphantes > Hylyphantes graminicola. Next base: position 7,148,300 of record CM043111.1, read on the forward strand.
TAAGCCATTGTTGACTTGATGAGGCTGTTTTTTTTGTATGTTTGCTTTTGGAGTTTGGGGTTATTGTTCTTCATAATAATCTGTAACGGTGTACGGTAGTACGGTTTGCACTTGGCATATGGTTAGGTTAGGTTTTAATTATCGTCGCGCTAGAGCTACACGAGGGCTATTGGCGACGGGCGTCGTATTTTAGAACCACAGTAAAGTGACGAGCCAACACCTGAATAGGCACCCAACGCTACCACTAATGGCGACATCGTACGCAGCGTTAGGACTTTGAAGGATATTTAACGTGCACTCCCTTCCACGGGGCATTATTCGTCGGACATTTTTGGCTGCACGGGCCGTTTATAGGTCGGCAGCAATTTTGGCGATGTCCGGACCCGAACCTGGGACCTTCCGCATGCTAAGCGAGTTCTCAACCGACTGGGCTCCCCAGCCCCATGTTTGCTTTTGGAGTTTGGGGTTATTGTGCGTTTTAATAATCTGTAACAGTGTACGGTAGTACGGTTTGCACTTTGCATATGGGAACACTAAAAAATGAATGCTTAAAAACGACGAAATTTTGAAGACTAACTGAACGAATTTGGACAAAACAGTATACACAGTTATCGCCATTGGAATGGGAATATTCTCTTTTAGTGGTGGTTTTACATTTCTTGGCGACTCTATCGTTTGTGATTCGGAGAAATGTTTAAGTAAAAAATACAGTCTCAGAAAATGAATACTCAAAAACGACGACATTTTCCTTAATTTTTACGATGTCGTTTACTGGCAAATGCTCCGAGTTTTCGTTTACTCAAAGTGAGGACATTTGAAGCGTCATTTTTATGCGGATTTGAATGTCGTCTGATCTGAAGAAAAATTTCTTCATTTTTGAGCATGTGAGTACGACATTGAGATTCAGTTTTCTCAAAATCAAGATACAGAATCGTCAATCACGATCATAAAAGTGAGGATTCCCGGTTACTCAAAAGTCACGTGATAGTATGACGAAACAATCCTCAAAATTAACGAAATGAGGCTTGAGGATTCATAAATCGTCAAAAATGAAAGTGTTATTTCTGAGAGTGAAGTTGGTCATGTGTTTGAACTGTGAAGGAAAACTGTAAAAAAAGTTACTTTTACAAGAACTTTCAGCTGGTGTGACAGAAATATACCGTATTATGTTCATTTTATGCAAACAATTGGCGAGGTTAACACAAAAGCAGTTTTTAACAGACAATTTGCAAATAAAACACAAAATACGTGCCACCCCGTATCCTAGAAAAATAAAACTAAATATCTTTACATTAAATGTAACTAGAATTTCCAAAGTCTTATTATTTATAATTGAAGATTTTTACGCTGCAAGTCACCATTTTAAGAACGAAAATTCAACGTTGTTAAAAGTTAAATAAAAAAAGGTTTAAATTTAAATTGAACGTCGAACTGTGCCGAAAATATCCGTGAGGAGTGACATGGAAAGTAACGGAAAAGTAACAAAATCTTTTTGTTTCTTTGCCACAGCTAAAATTAAGTTAGTTTCTTTTCGAAAAATCTAACGGCGTTACCAAGAAAGTAAAGAGGGCTGTGGGAAGTCCTGTGGTCAGAGTCTCGATCTCCGGACCAAAATTTCTCGCGTTCGAGTCCTGGTCGCTGAAGACCCACCGAGTATATGCGAAGTAAGTGCTCATTAAGGAGACGCCGTATCCAAAATTTTACAAAGGGCTGTAGCCCAGTCGGTTAGGCACTCGCCTAGCATGCAAAAGGTCTCAGTTTCGGGTCCGGGCATCGCCGAAATAACAGCCGACGTATAAACGGCCCGTGCAGCCAAAAATGTCCGACGAATAATATCCCGTGTAAGCGAGTGCACGTTAAATATCCTTCGAAGTCCCAAGGCTGCGTACGATGTCGCCCTTATCGTTTGCGTTGGTTGCCTATTCAGGTGTCGGCTCGTCACTTGACTGTGGCTCTAAAATATGGTCGCCAATAGCCCTCGTGTAGCTCTAGTGCGACGATAATTCAAACCAAACCAAAAAGTAACTTTTACTAATAACGGCCTTTCAAGTAAAATGTTACTCCAAACTGTGGATAATTCCATGCCATTAGCGGTTGACTTTTCCCTCTTTTGATTGCCAGCTATTGACTTTTGGTAGAAACGTTAAGTTTTTGGGGTAAAAACCGTTAAGGATTATAAGAATTTACCGTTGTGCAGGGACTTGGCTGAACATCTGCAGTTCGCAGGATCATTTTCTGAAGGTTTAGGGATAGGATAGGTTTTGAATAATGGCTGCACTAGAGCTACACGAGGGCTAGTGGCGACGGGCGTCGTATTTTAGAACCACATTCAAGTGACGAGCCCACACCAGAATAGGCACCCAACGCAACCGTTAAGGGCTACATTGTAAGCAGCGTAAGGACTTTGAAGGATATTTAAGGTGCACTCCCTTACACGGGGTATTATTCGACGGACATTTTTGGCTGCACAGGCCGTTTATAGGTCGGCTGTTATTTTGGCAATTCCCGGACCCGAACCTGGGACCTTTTCATGCTAAGCGAGTGCTTAACCGACTGGGCTCCCCAGCTTCCCTACCGTTGTGCAGGGATTTGGCTGAACATCTGCAGTTCACAGGATCATTTTCTGAAGGTTTAGGTTTGGTTTGGTTTGAATTATCGTCGCACTAGAGCGACACGAGGGCTATTGGCGACGAGAGTCTTAGTTTAGAACCACAGTCAGGTGACGAGCCAACACCTGAATAGGCACCCAGCGCAGCCGTTAAGGGCGACATCGTACGCAGCGTCAGGACTTAGAAGAATATTTAACGTGCACTCCCTTACACGGGGTATTATTCGTCGGACATTTTTGGCTGCACGGGTCGTTTATAGGTCGGCAGCTATTTTGGCGATGCCCGGACCCGAACCTGGGACCTTCCGCATGCTAAGCGAGTGCTTAACCGACTGGGCTCCCCAGCCCCCAATAAGAATACGGCTTATAATGAAATGAAAATTTTTGCAATCGTGAAGAAATTTTACCATTTAAAGCAAAACACCGTTTTTATTTTGCAAGTGTTTCATTAGCTTCTTTCTAACACGATTAATTTACTAACTACCAAAACTTATTTTCGGTCTTTTATATTAAACAGACAACTCGTAATACAGGGTGGTTATAAATTAACGCTCACTATTCAGAGAGGTCTGTAACTTGAATGAATAATCAAAATGCAAGAAACTTAGAGACACTTACTAATCGAGAAGGGGGGGGGGGGTGGAATCATAAAAAAGAAACTAGTCTCTTTACCAGATTTCTAAATTACGTGGCGTAGCCAATAATGGCCAATTACGCCTCGTAATTTAGAACCCTGGTTAACCCTTTAACCTCGAAACCGGCCCAGCACGGCTCTACCAGCAAACATCGGAAAGGCAGTTTTCGGCCGTTTCGTTTCACAGATAGGGGTGTTGGGTATGTTAAAAATTAAGCGTGCTGTGGAAAAAAAGTATCCACTAGCGATCATTTCGGACGTTAGTCATCCTATATAATCGGATCGTTTTGAAATTGTAAACAATTAACATTCCGAGTTAATTGCATGACACAAATTTTGCATAAGGGGTCATCTTCATATTAAAAATGTTACTAACTTTAAAATTTCCAATAGTAACACCCCTTTTTGAGTCCATATTTCAAATCTATGACTTATGTGAACACGAAATGCCAAATTTTGTTAGTTTTTAAGCATTATTAGAGGAGTTAGAGACGTGCAAAGTTTAGGTTCCATAATGTTAAATGAGTTGAACACAAAAACTATCCCAATCTATAAATAATTAAGATATTGAAACGAATTTTTTACTGAATAGTAATTATAATAACCCAAACAAAATACGTGCACTTTTGGGGTATTTGAAACAATTTTTATATTTTAAAATAATTATTATTTAAATTTTTTTTAAAAATAATGAATAGAAACCCCTTAATATTTTTACAGAAATATATATAAGAGAGGAAGTTTAAGCGAAATCCCAATTTTTAATTTCTTTTATCCATAATTTGCTGAGTAAATCACAAAATACTTTTTAATTCCACTTCAGGGGACTGTGTATAAGATTATATATGCACTCGATAAACAAATACGGCCTTGGAAAGAAAGATAAGCATCATCAAACCAACAACCTTGGGATGGTCCCCCATAGGACATCAATTGATTCGATTGAATAACTCGTTAAATATTCATCCAAATGTAACAAAAACTTAGATTTAGGGGTCTTCGAGGATGCTTAACATTTCTAAGTAATCAAATATGGGTGTTACCATTGGAAATTTCAAAGTTGTTAACATTTTTAATATGAAGACCTCCCCTTATGAAAATTTTGTTTCATACAATCAACCTAGAATGTTATTTATTCACAAAGTCAAAAAGGTCCGATTCCATAGGATGACTAACGGCCGAAATAATCACTTGGGTATTTTTTGATACAGGACGATTCCATTTCGCTTTTTTCCTGCCTAGAAAAACTCGTATTTCGGGGATGAAAAATTCTCCTAGCTTGTGAGGTTAAAGGGTTAAGAGACGAAGTTTTTTTATTTATGATTCTATCCCCCCCTCCCCCCCTCTTCTTCTTGATTAGTAAGTGTCTCGAAGTCTGTTGCATTTGAAATATTCATTCAAGCTACAGACCTCTCCGAATAGCCAGCGTTATTTTATAACCACCCGGTAAATACTTTCCACACATCAATTACTTACTCGCGAAATTCGAATGAAATCAGAATTCTGTTTGAACAGAACGACACGTAAATAAAAACAACAAATAAATTAAAGATACATTTCAGTCCACCTTAATTACTAAGACGAAGCACTTCCCCGCCTGAATTACTAAACATGTTTCCAAACACTGGTTTGAATAATTATATCCGCCTTTCAGCGTTAATGAAGAGCTATCCATCACCAGCGTTTAATTAGCGCGCATAGGACTGAAATGCAATTTATAACCTCTTGATGTAACGCAATTAATATAAATGATATTAAACAGCTCTAATCTTGAAAGTCCAATGAAAAAAAAATCCATCAATTTAAGGTATGCTTGAGCACGATAGATTTTTAAACAAATCTTTTAATAAGTGCGATACAAATTGTCGGAAATTTTATTCGTCCAGCTTTAAAGTTGATATGAAAAAATGTGAGAAAGCGGAATTTTCATGAAAAAAAAAGCAGAACCTGACTCATAATAATAAGGTCATAATGCTATTGTTATCATATTGGGTTGAATCACCGTCGCACTAGAGCTGCACGAAGGCTATTGGCTATAAGTGTCATAATTTAGAACTATATTCAAGTGACGAGCGGATATCTGAGAAAGTACCTTACGCAAATTTTAAGGGTAAAATCGCGTAATGAATTAACCATACAATAATTCAAACACTTCTTTTTGAATAATTATATCCGCTTTTCAGCGTTAATGAAGAGCTATCCATCACAAGCGTTTAATTAGCGCGCAGAGGACTGAAATGCAATTTATAACCTCTTGATGTAACGCAATTAATATAAATGATATTAATCATGTAATTGAGAAGATGGAGAAGCTGCTGGGTAAAAATATACATTAATACTGGTTTTCCTAGTGAAGCCATCTATTGCTTTGTTGTAAGCCCAAAAAAATGTGGCTCGTTATTTAGATTCTGCTCAAGAGACGAGCTTCTTTTTTATGATTATTTTTTAGGATTCTGTCTTTTTTTATGATTCCATTCTTTTCCCCCCTTCTTGATTAGTAAGTGTCTCAATTTTTGATGCATTTGGATTGTTCATTAAGGGGTCACAGGAGTCTTAAAAATGTGCAAAGAAGATACTACAAAGCATAGTTTGATCTTTCAATGTCATTTTTTAACTCCTCAATAAATGAGTATAATTTTTTATATGTAATTCTACAAGCTTTATTTATTATAAAACTAGTTTCAAAATTTATGAAACTTTAGCCAAAACTAAAATAAATGATATTAAACATGAAGCTATTTGAACACATTGTGATTAGGCTTGCGCGGCAAATTGGGAGGTCAAAATTGAAAAAATGACCAAGAAAATGACTTTATATCGTACAAATTATGTACAAACAAAGGCTTATACCTAAATTCACAGCTCAATTTTAATAAGAAATTATTTTTAAAAAAATTTAAAATCAAAATTTTTAAATTTTTATTAATTTTTTTAGAAAAAAGTTCTTAAAATAATTTCTAATTAAAATTGAGCTGAGAATTTAGGTATAAGTCTTTGTTTGTACATATTTGTACAATATAAAGTCATTTTCTTTGTCATTTTTTCAATTTTGACCTCACAATTTGCCGCGCAAGCCTAATCACAATGTGTTCAAATAGCTTCATGTTTAATATCATTTATTTTAGTTTTGGCTAAAGTTTCATACATTTTAAAACTTGTTTCATAATAAATAAATCTCTTGTAGAATTACGTATAAAAAAATTATACTTATACAATGAGTAGTTCAAAAATGACATGAAAGATCAAACTATACATTGTAGTTCCTTCTTTTCACATTTTTAAGACTCCTGTGACCCCTTAAAGCTGCAGAACACTCCGAATAGCGAGATTTATTTTATAACCACCCTGTATATCAACATTGTGTGAGCCGTTTGTTTCGGCTCACTAGGGCTGGCTTGGCGACTTACTGATGGCTTCACTTCTTTTCCCGCCAAGCATTTCTATCTTCTTAATGATTTTAACCATACTCTCTGTCATAAAAATTTAACGAAACAGATCCATCAATTAAAGGTACGATAGAGATTTTCGTAGCGCGTGATTACTTTTTCCCCCTTTAAAATTTAATTTCTTTTTGTTACTTTGTAATACAAAGTAACAAAAACAAATTAAACAGGACATTACAAAGTTTGTGTGTTCCTAAATGCGTTTATTTGGAATAAGTTCTTGTCATGTTTAATTAAAAAAGTTCTTAAAAATGGAGTCTGCTTGCATAAAAGTTACTTTTTGAATTACGTAAACAATTTATTTAAATATAATTTGTTTTGATACTTAGTACGAGATTCAATTTAATAATATGTGTTTTTATAAACAGAGGGGGAAATATATAGTGTTTATTTTAATTTTTTTCTAAAAAACACAGTTTGTACAACAGTTACTTTTTAATAACGTAGCAAATCTAACTTTTTAATCAATATAATCAGGCTTAAAAAACCTTGATAAATATAAACAATATCAGCAAATGAAAAGATCCATTAATTTAAGGATTAATAAATTTTTTTAATGCGATTACTTTTTTGTGTGATTTTTTCTGAGTATTATGTATGGGGTTCAATTTAATTTAATGTCTTTTTTTATTATAACCAGAGGGAAAAATGCATTTGATTAGAAAAAGAGAAAAAAAAAATGTTTTATGACGGCACGAATAAAAGTTACTTCTTTTAATAACGTTTATTTTTTTAATCAATAATCAACTGAAAAGGACAGCTTGATAAAAATAATTAATACAAATGACATAAAAAAAACTGTCGTGCAAATCCATAGAAAAAGTTCCATTAATTTCGATAACACGCGACAACTTTTCATTCTTCCCAATTTAATTAGTTTTTGATACTTTGTATGGGATTCAATTTAATTAAATGGGATTTTTTATAAGTAAAAATAAAAATGTGTCTTGTTAATTAAAAAAAAGTATAAAAAATGACACCCTGCTTGCATAAAAGTTTCTTTTTAATGCATTTCAAATTAACTTTTTGAATAAATAATCAAGCTTGAGGGGGGCGACTTGATAAAAATAATGTAAATAATATTAACCAGTCTCACATTCTAGAAAATCTAATGAAAAAGATGCATCCATTTAAGGTGCGTTTAGTTACGATATATATTTTTTTATAAAGCCGATTAATTTTTTTCGTTAAAATTTAATTTCTTTCGGATGATATGTATTTGATGCAATGTAGCAAGTGGTTCTTTTTTATAATTAGAGAAGAAAAAAATGTGCTGAGTTTAAGTAGAAAAAAAAATGATGATGCAGGGTTGAAAAGTTGTTGAAAGTTAAAGGTTTTCAGTTTTTTTTATATCGTTTAAAAATACATTAATAAAGATTGAAGGGACACCTTGCAACAATTAATCTTATTGATTTATAATAGACTCTCTGTTATCTAATGAAAAAGATCTATCAATTTAACATGGGATAGCTTTTTTATTACAAAATAATTAAAAAAATTTGGTGTGTTTTTTCAATACTTTTTAAATTCAATTTTATTTTTATAATGCCATGAAAAATCTTTATTAAATTATCTTGTTCTCATCAAAAATAAAAAATATATATTAATTAAAAATAGTAATACTATTTTTTTTTTTAATTTGGAAATGATTTAGAAATCCTTTCTTTTAAAATAAACTTAATTCTAATTCTCGAAACAAATGGGGATGAAAAAAAAAATTTTTTTTTAAGGCCCCGAGTAAAATCCTTCACATATATTCTTAATCTAAACTTACTTTTCATTCAAATATATGCCAAAGAGTATGTTTTGCAAAGAAATTTTTTAAAAATTAGGTTTGTTGTTAGGGATACTCCTTAAACTCTAAAAATAATTTTTTTGCGCTCTAAATCCAACAAAAAAGGCCTTTAAAAGTTTGATTTTTTTAAAAGAACTAATGTATTGACCCTCGTTTAACTTAATTTTTTAATCTAATTAAATGACTAATACATGTAATGAAAGTCTAAAAACTGATATTTGGATCTTCTGCTATCGGAACAGGTCGATTTCGGAACTAGTTAACGTGTTAAATGTTTGTATGAAGGTTTAAAAAATGTCCCCAAAAGGGGACACCAGGTCACAAGAGGTTAAACAGGAATATTAATTGTTGCTATTCAGAAGCGTAGCGTGCCTTGGCGGGGCCCCGTATAAAAGTCTGTTTGGGGGCCCTAAGGAATGGTATAGATTTCTCACAAAAGAAAAAAATACATAAAAAACTACAAGAAATATTTATTCATCACAGTTAATATCTGTCACTTTTTCCAAAACTTTTACAAACAATTAAAATTAAATGTAAGTTTCTGCCTATATGGGCAATAGTGACAGGTCTTATACAGGCGTTCCTGTCACATCGAAGTTCTTAAGTACTTTTTTTTTTATCAGTTTTAATTTTGAAAAACATATTTTAGCAGTTGCGGTTGTAACTGGAATGGTCAAGAATAAAAAAACATGATGTTATTACCGCGGGAAAACTGGATGCAAGACTATAAAATTTTATCAGCATTAATTCTATGAGTTCCTTAACACGTTGGCTGCGGCGATAGCGATGAAAAACTTTCATCGATAGAGGCTGATGTGAAGTAGAAGAACATCCGGTTTTATAAACCAGTTCGTTGCAATGGAAATGAACAAACTCTTCTTCATTTTCGAAAATGGAACAATCTTAGTTCGATGTCGTAAAATTACAAAGTTAGGTTGAATTAAGTCGCTAACTAAAGCTACATAACAGCTATTCATAAAAATACAAGGAAATGTTCCTGGCCTTTTCCGATCGGATAACTCAACGTCTGTCAGCACTAATTATTGAATTGAAATCCCATAACCGGATTTTGATTCAGTGATTAACTTTTTCGACTATGAAATCATCATTAAATGTTCATAATTCATAATTTTCGGGTTGATTAGGTTTGAAGAACTGCAAAAAATAAAACAGACTTTCTTCAATTTTTTATATCTAGATAGTTGAATAACAAACTAAACCGCACTACAAAATGCAGTACAGGTCTGGTGACTGGTAGCCCTACACTTGAGACGAAAGATTTAATTTATTCGTAATTTGAAATAGAAAAGAATGCACTCTTTCAAATCATCAAGTAATATTCCAAGCACAGTGGGATCGGTTGCAAAATGGAAAATCTGATAATCTACATTCTATATCCTCAAATTTATCACCAAATAACCTTAAATTTGTGAGCGGTGAGCTCGAGAACGGACGCGCAGGGTGTGGCAGACCCAATCACCCGAAGATATATTGTTTAGAACTAATATTCGTATGTTACTTTTATCAAATTGTCAAACGAACTTGAACTCTTAAGAACGGTGGGTGAAATGGTACTATGAATTTCATCAGAATGTGATGTTATCGGTGAATCGGAACTACGGGACGCGCCAGCTCGTCCTCAGCAGCCGAAGTGCTAATGGAATGAATTTTTCGATTTTCAGATTTTAAGCATGTTTTTAGGGCCGTTAATTTTTCTTGAAGATTAACTGAGATGTCTTTACTATATTTAGCCGATAGTTTCAGTGCCGGATTTAGAGACCCAAGGCCCCTAGGCACTTGACATTTGGGGCCCCACTATTTCGAAGCTATTTTGGAAATTTAGCGAATTAAATACACTAGTATAGAACATATCATGTTTAATAGTCTTTAATAAACATCAGAATTATAAAGTATGTTCTAGAGTTATTCTATAAACTTTATAATTTGATTTTGGCAATTTTTGAGGTATTCATCAGGCGATAGGTTTTTCGAAATTTGGAGATTTTAAATTTTTTCGACAATTTTTTCGCGATTATATCTTTTTAAGGGTCTTCCTGACTGGGCCCCTAGGGCCGGGCCTCGTAAGCCTAGGCCGAAATCCGGCACTGGCATAGTTTTTCGGAAGCGTTTTATATCAATATCTCTTCGTTTGAAGAAGACATGAGTTTCTCCGGTTGTAATGTTTCGAACATACTACTCAGGTACCAAAGGCTCTGAGTCCTTTGTTTAGCTTTAGAAATTAATCTATCTAAACAGCAATAGTATACATTGAATTTGAAATGCGATTCTGGGTCTGAAATTCTCATCTTGTGATAGCCCATAAAAAAGGCGCTTCGTTATCTTTCACCTTTTGTTTTCAAAAACAGTTTTTGCCCTCCACTCTTTTGCTAAATCTTTGGACTCGTTTAGCAACCTATTGAAAGAATTTTAATTCCTTAATTCGTCCAGTCTATTTAAAAGATTACTTAATAACCGTTGAATAACTGACTTAAACGGGAAAATCTCGCAGCCCACATGATAACCGATGTAGAGTTAGAGTAGAGTGTTGCCAACTTTTGAACGCACGCTTTATGCGGGGGGGGGGGGGGGGGGATTTACTTTTGTCATTTGTTATTATTATTATTTTTTTTTTGAAGTTTTTATTAATTTTTGCTCACGCACGTTGGGGGCCCCCGTGGCCCGGGGGCCCCGTATAATTGATACGGCTGATACGGCGGTAGCTACGCCCCTGTTGCTATTCCAGCAAGACGGAAAAATGCCACTAACCAAAGAAACAAGCGGTTCTCTGTTAGTAGGGCAAAGAGCGCCGAAAAATGCGAAGCTATTTTTTGCACCGTGGCATTCTTTTCTAACGTGGAATACCACGAGGGGATTAGAAAAAGTGCTCGAATGCTTTAAGTGTGTGGTCCGGAAATAAGGGGTATTCGTCACGGGTCTTTCGGTAGAGATCGATCATGAAACCGTCATCAGCTCGAGTGTATCCGATAGATTTCAACATACGTATGTTGTTAGTCTCGTAATTTAGAACCCCGGTCAAGTTACGAGGTGGAGCGTCTTGTTGACACCGAGCGATAAGTAACGGCACTTGAGATGAAAGACCGACTTTTTGAAAATGCGCAGTAACGCACAAAAGAAGCAGGCTAGAGCGGTGTATCTTGGGATACCTCAGTGCCCGCTTCGGTTACTATGATATGCGCAGTAGCTAAAAAAACCAGCTAAAGTGGTTCATCTTGGGATACCTCAATGTACCTCTTTGTTATGCGCAGTAGCTCGAAAAACCTGTCAGCCCTGATTCAAACCATTTGAACTGATAAACCCCTCTCTTCCTCCTTAATAACTCTATGGCGCCAGCCAGACTACACTCCGTGCCAACCTAACTTGGGTGAAAACAAGAGTAAAAAAGGCAGAGGGAAACTCGTGATTGGTCCGTTAGTTGGAAACTCTTGTAAGGTGATATTTATATAAAAATAGCCTGAATACAATTTAACTAAAATACACTTTTCATTCTGATAAAATTGCCAAACTCTCTCAAATAATATTCAAATCTTTTAGACGTTAAACGAAATTAATGTTTCAAACATGTGTTCTGGATGGATTCATAAATAATTTCTGGGACTCTTTGAATGCGCAGAAGGATCTTCTCCGTGGCATATTTCTATTTACCCAACTTAGGTTGGCAAGGACTGTATACGTATTGCAAGTAATTAGAAAAAAAAAAGGAAATATTCAAACTACCTACGAAATCGTTTTTATTCTTGACATCTTAATAAGAAAAGAATAATCTTTCTTGGTGGTAACTAAAAACAAAAAAGTCTGCACCAAAATAAAATAATAAACGGTGAACCCTCGATTTTAAATTACCTCCCATCGCGAACATCAAGATTCTGACCCGATCCATAAATCACGTGACCTTTCCAACCCTACTCACGTGACCTGGTTACGTAATCCGCGCCGACGTGATATGAACTTGACATCAGGCTACCGTTACGTTAGGAGAATTATTATAAATTTTTTTTATGTTGAAGTTATTAGTTCGCATGTTTCTTTTGTATGGAATATTAATGTTTATGGTTTAGATTAGGTTGTGTGTGTGTGTGAATTATCGCTGGGCTGGAGCTATACGAGGGCTATTGACGAAAGGATGTTGTAATTTAAAACCGCAGTCAAGTGAAGAGCAGACATTTGAAAAACATATTTTTGATTTATATTTATTTCCATATGATTATATTTCGTGTTTTTACTTTTTTTTTATGGAATTACAATACAGGGTGTCCGTAAAAGAATGTCCGAGTTTCAAATTGTAATGGTATCAGCAGTAATCGTTCGACAGATGTGGTTGAAGGTAAGAATAAACAACTCCAACAGTTTCAGCGCACATGCGCTTGTACCGCTGCATCGTTTTTCACAGTTGCAGTATCATCAGTTCATTACTTGCTTCAATTACTCCGGACTTGCTGCAGGCAGTATGGGAAGAATTGCATGTTCGTTTGGAAGTGTGCTGCATCACTAAAGGCGCACACATTGAGTACTGACATGAAAAACTAGGTTTCAATTTCATGTATGATTTGTTATATTTGGTATAAAATAAACTCCTATAATATACAATTGAAACTCGGACATTCTTTAACGGATACATTGCACAATAATTATATTTGCTATAATTTATACATATACATCGTGTTCGGTGATAATATTGAATTTTTCGAAAAAACACAATGATTCGGCAAGATAATACACAGAGGTACCGTTTTTCTATATCTCTTGCGACCTGGCGTCCTTATTTATGGACATTTTTTTAAAACTACCTCACAAACAACTAACACTTAAATTAGTTCCGAAATTGAACTGGTCCGATAGAAGTTGATCCAAATATCAATTTTCAGCTTTTGATTGCAGGTATCAGTTATTTATTTCTATATAAAAAATGACGTTGAACGAGGGTCAATACAATATTTGAGTTTTTAAAATATATATATTTTTTCAAACTTTTTAAAAAGTTCTTTTAGTAATTAATTTTAAAGGCATTTTGTGCATTAAAACAATGTTACAATAATGTGTTAACTACGAATAAGTGATACGGCTTTTTTTGTTGCATTTATAGCACAATTTTTTTTTTATTTTTAGAGTTTAAGTCGTATCCCAAAGTTAACTATTAAACATAATTTTTTTTTAAAAAAAATTCTTTGCAAAACATACTTTTTTTGCTTACATTTGTATGAAAAGTATGTTAAGATTATAACAATATACGTGTAGGATTTTGTTGGGTTCTAAGAGGTGAAATATTTAAAAATTGGAGATGAGCCATTACTAACACACGGAGTTTCTTGAGTACAAAAACATAAGTCAGAAAAGCTCCTTCGGGGAATAACTTTTAAAAGAGATGACAGACACATGGGCGAAAAACAGAAATAAATCCGATGCACAATGTCTCCATTAAGGGGTCATAGGCGTCTTAAAAATGTGCAAAGAAGGTACTACAAAGCATAGTTTGACCATTCATGTAATTTTTGAACTACTCAATATATAGGTATAATTTTTTTATGTGTTATTCTGCAAGATTTATTTAATATAAAACAAATTTTAAAATTTATGAAACTTTAGCCAAAACTAAAATAAATGACCAAGAAAATGACTTTATATTGTACAAATATGTACAAACAAAGACTTATACCTAAATTCTCAGCTCAATTTTAATTAGAAATTATATTAAGAGCTTTTTTCTAAAAAAAATTGATAAAATTTTTGATTTTAAATTTATTTAAAAAGAATTTCTTATTAAAATTGAGCTGAGAATTTAGGTATAAGTCTTTGTTTGTTCATATTTGTACAATATAAAGTCATTTCCCTGGTCATTTTTTCAACTTTGACCTCACAATTTGCCGCGCAAGCCCGATCCCAATGTGTTCAAATAGCTTTATGTTTAATATCATTTATTTTAGTTTTGGCTAAAGTTTCATAAATTTTAAAATATGTTTTATATGAAATAAATCTTGTAGAATTACATATAAAAAATTATACTTAATTGTGAGTAGTTAAAAAAATGACATGAAAGATCAAACTATGCTTTGTAGTACCTTCTTTGTACATTTTTAAGACTCATATGACCCCTTAAAAGAGATGACAGACACATGGGCGAAAAACAGAAATAAATCCGATGCACAATGTCTTCATTAAGTAGTCGGCCTGGACTGCTCTACGAAAGGAATGGTATCATATTTGTGGTTTATGGGAGCCGTGGTTTTGAAGAAAAAACGGTTAAGTATCACCATATCTGTTATTTAAACAAGTAGGTTAGTAACGGAATCTGCCACATAGCCCGCTTCCACACAACATTTGAAGAGTACACGGGAAGAAGCGATTGATTTATTGGGCGGACGCCCGCAATTGTCTGCTTGGCGGCCGAAAACCGGTTTCTCTCTTTCTTCTTCGCTTGGTCCAAGCGGGATCACTAATCGCCTGAATCTTGGTAGCTAGGAACCACAGAGATAGTTAAAGTTCCACAGTGGCATATCGCGTGACCTTCAACACTGACTTCATTGGGGCTCTTCTGGGAGCTCCTTGCACGTCCCGTCGGTCGTTAGCATTGGAGGTCACGTGATCTGCCACTATATTACTTTAACTATGATATCTGTGGTAGGAACTGGTTTCCTTACACAATTGTTTAGGCGATCACTCGCTATCATCGCCAAAGTGGCCTGCTAAGGAAACTTCTCTGCAAAATCAATCGGATGTCCCCGTGTACTCTTCATTTGTGTTCAACAGGGAAAAAAATCCCCAAACACGGTATTAATTCTATATTAAACATTTACACGCTAAATTTGGCTACTTTCATTTATTTTCTTTCGAAATTTCAGTAATTATTTCTTATCGCTGGCCAAAATTAAATTTATATTCAATGAATAAATATAAAATATTCCTCGCTTTTAAATCGAAGCAGGACATTTTTTATCAACATACATGAAATTTTGTTGTGAATTAGATTTGACGTCATTTCAAACTGATCGATGTCATAAAAATAAATTTATTAACTATTTATTGTCTAAATGTATTTAAGTTTCTCGAGCTATTGTCGCGAGTGACAATGACGATTTAATTCTAATAACAATGGCGTATTATGCTTTTTAAATGAGCATTAAATGTTTCAGTTTTTTTAAATAATTGAAGTACTTCGAGTGTAAATATTTCTTATTGTTTGTAAAATTAATTTATATTCATAGAATAAATGTATAATATCCTCGTTTTTATTGTATGATTTTGCCTCTATAATGTATGATTTTGTTTTCATCCCGAAAAAATATATTTGTATCTTTAATACTCATACATATTGGGAAAAATACTAAAAAATTTAACTGCATTGGAATTTAAATAATTTAAAATTTTAAAATGTTTGCCAATTTATTTGTTTTAAGTACGAATATTATTATTCTTTGAATACTGCCAAATACGTAATTTCACAACAGTTAATAACGTCACTCTTTAATTTTGAAAACACTTTTACTACTTTCATACTATGAGGGTTATTAGTAACTAAAATTGAGGGTTAAATAAAATCCTTCTGTAATATCAGAATGTGAAATAATGAGAAACTGTTATCGAACTCTCATTCTAGCTGTAATCCCGATAACTGCTCTCGCATCAAAGCACAAACACGCTATATATGGTTTATGATTTTCACTAGGCCTTTTCGCGTACAGAGACGCGCATAAATTGTTCGCTTTTTCTGTTTGCTTCATACAAGCCAAGCATTATGTAGGCAAAAATGGAATGCATAATTCACTTTAAGTTACCCGGGTAAACAGTAGAGCAGGTTGTAAAAAGATTGAGCGGGGAAATGCGATCAGATATGACATGTCTTTTGTTCTTTCAATTTTCTAATTGAAGGGTGTTTTTTTTCTTTCGGTGATGTCTTTGTTTGTCAACGAACCGACCATGTGTTGGGAAGTTATTTTATTGAAAAAGAAACTGTTGCAGCTACTTTATTAAGAATGCAAATCTGTCATCGTTACTTTATATAAAGGGTAATTAGTTACTATTACTTTTTACGAAAAGTAAGTAGTTAGTTTCTTTTAAACATTTCTAGTTATGTATAAGAAAAATTTCAACTGAACCATTTTTCAAAGATTAGAATTTTCGCACGAACAAAACACAGCACGTTAATACATTAATTAGCAATGTAATTCTTTTAAATTTAAGTTCAAAAAGAACCATTTTAAAATTAAATTGGCATCGACATAGCATTGACCAAAGTAACGAAAAATTAACGAAACTTTTCGTTACTTCGTTACCGCGATAAGTAACTAAGTTAGTTTCTGAAAAATGTAATGGCGTTACCTAAAACAAATGTAACTCTTACGAGTGGTTACAAACAACGTGTTACTGCAATCCCTGAATTTAAGGTAACCCGGAATCGAAAATTCATTAAAAAAATCGATTTTAGGATTTTTAAATTTTCTAATAGCCCCGTTTCTTCTTTTTAAAATGATATATAACACTTTATAATCGGTGCATTAAAATAAATTTTTTTTTTTTTTTTTGCGATTTCGCGAAAGGCACTTTATGTTTAACCCTTTCCTTACTGAAACGCCAGAACAACTAAGGATTCGATAATGTTATTCCTATCAAATATCACGAGGAAGCAAAAATCCTTCGTAGCGAAAGAGTTAAAGTAAGAAAAGTTTAAATTTGAAGCCAATTTTCTCAAAGCTAATTTTTTGAATGTTCGAATTCACTTTTCTCAGGAACTATAAAAGATATAGACAAAATTTAAAAAATGACGTGTTCATAGATATGTGCTTAACACATAGACATCGGGTTTAAGCAAAATCTGTTTAACTAAAGAAGTTAAAGAGAAATTTAAAGGAAAAAAGCATTGTTTTTGTAATTTTTGATTCTTGACACAGAATTTAATTTTTTTTCTCATCAATAAAGTATTACTCTTGCAAAATACCATGTTAAAGTCTTTAAAAGTATTTAATGTACCATTGTTAAAATTTCACACCAATATGTCTGATAGGTTCTCAGAAAAACTATTCTAAAAAATTAACTTAACTATGGGAGTCTTAGTCTATGGGAGTTCTGCGAGATTCCGGGTTGCCTTAACCATACACCGAATTGATGAGGTTGGCTTTTAATCGATTGTGAAATAACGTTGCACTAGATCTACATTCACTAGGTTGTTGCATACGGACCTCGTAATTTTCGAACTGCGGGTGATGCGATTTTTACACAATACTTGTGTAAAAATAGCGCAAATCGAATACAAGTTATTTTCTGAAGTATGCAAACTACAAACAGGGAACCATTATAAAGTGTGTATAGACAAGCCAGTTACTTTATTCTACTCTAAAGAAGATACACCAACTTCAATAGAGAAGCGAGACCTTTTCTCAACCTCCCCTACCAAATACGCACCTGAGTCAACAGTTGTCGTGTTGACTCAGTTGTTGAGCACCTTCAACAGAGACCAACTTTTCATCGTGTTCGAATGTGTGTTCATCCTTCTTCAATGAAGTTTTTTTGTGAGGTGTTTTGTAAACAGTGAGTGATACTCAGGGCCGTCTTAAGCTAGGCTGGGGCCCTTGGGCATACAAGAATTTGAAGCCCTTTTGGAATGTAAAAAAAGCAAATTATAATATTTTTTTTTTACTGAGTGTGACCATTTATTATAGGTTATCAAATACATTATGATAATGTGTCATTAATGATATTAGAATACTGCTGGTTTTACGATTACGATTACGGTTTTTTTCGGTATCTCTGTTGAGCAATGTCTTTTAAATTATATCCTCAAAGTCAATTTTTGGAGGATATCACTTTCTATGCCCATAATTGACAAATTGCTCTCAGCCGTTCTTGTAACATTGTTGTTCGCAATTCTTTTTTAATTATATTAAGCTGTGAAAATGACCGCTCTCCACCAGAATTGGTAACCATTAGGCAATATTCTTGTAGCAATTTCTACGTTTGAATTCTTCCAATTTATGTGATTTTATTAGGTTATGTAAGGTTGAGATATTTAAATCCACTGACTGCTGTGTTCTGGTTTTTATGTATCTAACTATGAAAGTCAGTTGGTCAACGTGGGACAGATCGGGCAACGTTATTAATTACTACAGTACGAATAGGCGCAGCCAGCGATATAATGGCGTAGTATATGCCTTGTAAATACCTTCTGATGAGATTACTGATTTGTGAAAAACATTTGATGTGCCCGACAAAAATGTTTTGAGAATAAATGTGTGAAAGAAACTGTCGGTCCTTCGGGGCACCCTGAGAATGGGGGCCCTGGGCACGGGCCCCGTGTGCCGTTATGGTAAAGACGGCATTGGTGATACTTCAGGTAAACTGCAGTAACTGCAACAATGTTGGACCATTGTTGTAAACTCGTTGAAGAATGTGCTACAGAGAATGGAAAGTAGCTTTTAAAACCCTTTCCTTACTGAAGCGCCCCATAGCGCCCGAACAACTAAGGTTCGATAATGTTATTCCTATCAAATATTACGAGGAAGCAAAAATCTTTTGTAGCGAAAGGGTTAAAAAGTAACTCAGTAACAGTTACTTAAATGAAAAACTAAAGTGAAAAAGAACGTTTAACTCTATGACATTTCAATTAAGTGTCAATTTGTGCGTCAACAGGCTTTCGTTACGTAATACTGAAAGCAACTCATTACAGCTGCTTTTAGAAATTTCAAATTATAAGAAAATTCGTAATTTTACAATTGTACCATTTTTCCCAAGAGAAAAAAAAACAGTTATCATAGAAAAAAAATTAAGAATAAAAACTCAACGTTGTTAAAAGCTACAATATAAATAATTGAATCAGTGAGTGCAGAGACAACGTCAATCACAAATTTTAAATTTTTCAGGAGGGAGAAAAAACGTAATAACTCCTTCTCTATGTCTGCACTCAACACTCGAAATAAACGTCCTGTATTTACGGAACTACTCAACAGACAAACGTAGTTTGTGCACCCAACACGCATCTTGCCTTTCTACGCTTATTTTCATTGAAAACGAATTTTCGGATTTTTTTTACTCAAGTGGTTTCTGTACTCACCGATTCAATTATGTAAAAGCCGAATGCAAAACTGCCGAAAATATCAGTGAAGGTTGGCGTGCGAAATAACTTAAAAGTAACTGGCCCATGGCAGGACACCTATCCACACGTTGCGAAGAGGACATTTATTTATTAAACATAGACAATGCTATCGGATATTTAAGTTCATGTATGAAAACTATTGAGAAGCTATGTCTAACATATGGGGCGTCTATAAACTACCGAAGATGATTTTGACGAAACAGCAGTTAACTCGAACCGGACGGATATCATGACATCACGAAGAGCTTCTGTGGCCTTTAAGTTAGGTAGGTTGAAGATAACAAAGTGGATACTTAAGCATTTACCTCCTAGCCTTTTACAAAACGAAAATTGCAAAATCAAAGAAAAAAAAATTTCAACCAAAAAAATTGGATTGGATTGGCTGACATATATTTTCAAGCTTGTGTGCTTGGTCGCAAGGACCCGCTTATAAACCATCTCAAAAAAATAATAATGATGAAGTGTAATCGTTTCCGGCTGCCTATTTATAGCCTACATTAGGAGCTTTAACACAGCCAATAACGCCTCGTAATTTAGAACCCTGGTCAAGTGGTGTGATAATAATGATGAGCATCTCTGGCCTTATTAGTTGACTCAGCCGTGCTTTAACCCATAACACGAACAGGCCTACCTGATGTACGTAAATTACAGGTGTTACTGGTGTAGAAAGGGCCGCACGCGTGCTCCTACAGTTGAACGAACCTCGGACAATTTATACGAGCGGGCTTAACGATTTCCTGCGAAATTTCATTTTGATAACCCCCAATTAATGAAGCATCTGGTTAGTGAATCTTTTCGGGACAGATGTAATAAAGGTAATGAAAGTAATAACAATGTGGCATAATTAAAAAAACAGCACTGTTACTTTTGTTGAGCGCAATGGGTTTCATTTATATATAATCATATACTTCAAATTTAATAATAATTAATAAACGTTAACACTTTACATCTCAGAAATGAATGCTCAAAAACGTCGAAATTTTCCTTAATTTTGAAGATGCTGTTTACTGGCAAATGCTCCGAGTTTTTTCTTTCTTCAAAGTGAGGAAATTTGATTCGTTATTTTTATGAGGATTCGAATTTCGTCTAATCTAAAGAAATATTTCGTCATTTTTGAGCATTTGAGTACAGTAATGAGATTCAATTTCCTCAAAATCAAGATACAGAATCGTCAAATCAAGATCGTTAAAGTGAGGATTCGCGTTTACTCAAAAGTCACATGATTGTTTGACGAAATAGTCCTCAAAATTAACGAAATGAGGATTAATGAATCGTCAAAAATGAAAGCGTTATTTGTGAGAGTGTACTTTTCCATTTCGCAGCAGAAAACTATAAAGTTGCACAAAAATGCACACCCTCTACAACACGGAATGCTATATATGGAGTTTTGTATTCATATTTGAAATCTTCATTTAACCATAGAAACTTAAAAAATACATCACTTGCTAAACGATATGCTATTACAATTCCCAGTGTGTTTTACGACTTTTTTTTTTGTAACTCAAGGGCCTTAACAAACAATTATAAAATAACTAAAAAGTACGCAAGACAACGCAAAAAAGCACAACTGATAAAAAAAAAAGTGGACGCCGTTTCTAAAAAGTAAAGTTAAAAATTTTTTGGAAACCTCCCCAGCAGTTAAGAAATTCGAACAAACACAGGAATCCAGTTTCCACCATCGTTGTTTCTGACAACACCAGTTGTCAAAGTTTCTTTCTTTTTTAGGTACAGACATACAAACATGAAAGAGGCCGCGTTTCAAGAAAGCTACACCGTCTTGTTTGATGCCTCTTGTGTCTATGATGACATGCCAAGACTACTACTTGATCATGGGAAACAAGAAGGTTTTATATACGAGTATACGACTTCCACGGAACCTTTGTACATACTTAGGGTAGACTAACCAGTGAATGAACTTTTAACCCTCTAATGCATACTGTTACCGTTTGGTAACAAGTAACATGATCCACTTTATTCTATTAAATTAGAGCTCCTCCTAGACAGATCTGTGTTTATTTCATCTATTACATTTCATTTTAAAGTTTTAGTTACTAACAATCCTCATAGATGACAGTAGTAAAAGTGTATCCAAAATTAAAGAGTGAGGTTATTAACTTATGTGAAATTACGCGTTTGGCAGTATTCAAAGAATAATAATATTAGTACTAAATACTAATAAATTGTTTTGAAAAATTAATCATAGTTAAAAAGGGTTATTTTGAAATATACTTAGTAGTTTTCTGTCATTATTATCAAAATTGGAATTTTGCAGTTGGTTTTTGTCATATGGAAAACTTTTTAAAAAATGAAATTATTTTAATTCTAATGCAGTTAATTTTTTTTTAGTATTTTTCCCATGATGTGGTATTAAAGATACTGTATATATTTTTTGGGACGAAAATAAAAATTCATGCATTAGAGGGTTAAAGAGCAGTGATAAAAAAAGTGGACGCAGTTTCTAAAAAGTAAAGGTAAATTTTTTTGGAAACCTCCCCAGCAGTTAAGAAATTCGAACAAACACAGGAATCCAGTTTCCTCCACGTTGTTTCTGACAACACCGGTTGTCAAAGAATTTTTTTTTTTAAGGTATAGACACACAACATGAAAGAGGCCGCGTTTCAAGAAAGCTACACCGTTTTGTTTGATGCCTCTTGTGTCTCTGATGACATGCCAAGACTACTACTTGATCATGGGAAACAAGAAGGTTTGTAATAGATCCTGTCGCTTCCACGGCTACCACGGGTCTGGGTCGTAGCCCCCGACAACCAAAACCCGGAAAGACAGAAAACTGTCAGCCAGCACGCACTAGAGCTACGAGGGCTAATGGCCTCCCCCACACATAAGATTTTAAAAGAGTTAAATAATTTGGTTTTACACAGGTGTTAATGAATGCAAAATGTTTTATCCTCTGGATTTTTTTAATACTTTGGAATGTTAGCAAAACATTTGACTATATTTCGGGGGGTCGGGAGGGGGGGGGGGTTCATTTCAAATTTCAGACAGCTGTTAGCGTAAATAAAAACAAAAAACGTATACTTAACTACATAAAAATGCAACTATTACATTTATATCCGTTAATTTTTAGAGATACAATGTAAAAAAAATGCATTATATTCATATTCGTTAATTTTTTGGGAGATACAATGTAAAGAATTCAATTTTTTACATTCATATTCGTTAATTTTTAGAGATACAATGTATAAGATTGTAATTAGTACATTCATATTCATTAATTTTTTAAAGATACAATGTATTACTATACATTATAGTGGGATAAGCATTTTTGTTGATGTTATTGCTCCTTGCCAGACACTTGCGTAGGCGCGTTTCGAGGCGTCAGTTTTGGCGACTCCCTCCGGTGATTTTTTTCGCCAACCCAAAGGTGGGCGAATGTTAATAAATAATAGTGTATGTGACCCGGTCAGAAGTCAATCAATGCGAGATCGAACCGTTTGACATCGAACTGAAAGCAGATTGATTGGTATTTCGTTGCGGTAATGAGAACAAGCGTTTGAAAAAGGGCGGGTGTGAGTTTTTCTGAAGAAGAATAAAACTTTTTATTTCACAGAAATATATTGGTTGTCAAGAGGCCCGCGGGCCCTTCCAGACAACACATAAAATTAAACAACCAAAATCCATTGAAGAAAATTAAAAATAATATTTCAAATTGCACCCAAACAAAAGGGGAACAAAACATAACAAAAAAACACGAAACAACAACCAACGAAATCTGGCAGATGATCGGACACACGAGATACCCAAACATATTAAAGTGATTTTAGTTCATAAGTGGTGTGAGTTTATCTGATAATTTTTTTCCCCTTGCATCGTAAAATTAATTCATTAGCTATGACAACAGTCTTCAAAGTGACATATGAGAAAGAGTGAAAGCTGGAAATCGTGCCTTCAATAATTTTTTTTTCAAAATAAATTAAGGGGACCAGGTAACGATTTTTGTCAAAAAATACATTTTTTAAAAAATATATTATTAAATAGTTCAAACCATTCTGAAAACAATAGTATCTTTGTTTTTTTCTCTGCAACGAATAAAACTATATTAAATACTGGTACTACTAAATCTAGTTACATCAACACAATATGCAGTTGCAAAATTTTAAACGTCTTTTTGAAGCTGCTCTTATTTTCAAGGATATCCTAACTTCAAATTGATATATTTTACGCAACATTCATTGTAGACCTTAGAAATGTATACATTGTATACAACATATCCTTATAAACATTTTGTCTTCACAGAATTTTAAAAAGATTATTCGTTTGGAAAATATAATTTTTTTATCCTAACAAATGTGTAAAAAAAATACCAAAAAATTTACAATTTGAACTTTTTAAAATTTTTGTATTTGATTTATCAAAATTCTCTGAAGACAATCTTTAATACATACTCTTGTGTATCACAGAAGATGTTTATCTTGATAATAATCAAATTTTGTAGTGACTTTTTCAAAAAATGTTAACATCCATTTCTCCTCATTTTTCACACCCATAGCAAAACTTACCTACTTCCTTACCCTATATACGCCTCAAGTACTATATAACAATTCAAAACATGTTCCGACAATCTCATATTTCTTCCTTAATCTACCTAAGATCCCGTAATCTACATAAAGTCTCTTTTTGGACACACAAAAAGCAAATATTGGGGTGAAAATGATTTACCACAGATGTTTGTTATCTGTATTTATTTACACACGTCTTTCTTATTTTAGTGCCATCTAGTTCAATGGCTTACTGACAAATGTTCACTAGGATAAATATATTACTGAACAACGGTTACTAATCCTTAAAGGTTGTCAAAACCCTGCTTAAGAAATAGAGCCCATTTTTACTGACACTAGTTCGACCAAATATCACCCTCAGAGAAATATTTACTTCTATCCTCTCCTATCACAATCCAAAATATATGCCGTCCGTGTTTTGAAGAGCTGCTAAGTGTCAAAAAGAGGGGGGAAAACGGAAAATTGAGCTTTTAACTTTTTCGTTTACATTTAGATACGTTGAAAACGGCGCATGCAAAAGGTTAAAATCATAAACTTAAAGTTTGTAAAAAGTGGTAATCCTTTTGCCCTTTTTAAAGGAGGGGGATAACATTCCAGTTGACACAAACATCCTAATTTTTTCAAAAATGTCAGCACATTCTACTAAGCCACTCACTTCTTTCTAAAGTCTACACAAGATCCTGTAATCTACATAAAGCCTTGTAACCTCAACATTCATATTATAATCTATGTTGCTCAGTTTTATGTAGATTACGATTGGCAACATCTATGCAACCCAGCAATCGAACGCTAAGCAACAAAGTTTTGAGTAAAATATAAATGAATTGTTCTTCTAAAAAAAAATTTCGTGTAAAAGTTATTTCTATATAGGATTATATATTATTCTGAGAAGATTCCGTAATCTACATAAAGTCTCTTTTCGGACACACAAGAGCAAATATTGGGGAAAAATGATTTACCACAGATGTTTTTGTTATCTGTATTTGCTTCGTATAGGAGAGCAAATATAACTTTGGGGTGAGTCAAATATTGTATCGGCTATTGTCAACAAGCGAGAGATTATGTGTGACAAGATAGATATAGAGGTGTTACAATTCATTTGAAGAGTGTGGGATGTAACATCGTGCGAATGTATGCCAAAGATCATACTAAAGTTAACTCTCTAATGAATACTGTTGCTATATGGCAACAAGTAACATGATCCACTTTATTCTATTAAAGTAGAGCTGGGGCCCGGATAGCCGAGTGGTTACCATCGCAGGCCAGCAGTCTGCGCGCTGTAACGGGTGCGGATTCGATTCCCGCCTTCACCGTGGATGTACTTCCTTTCTTTATGACAGTAAATCTCTTTCTGTGTCTGTCTTACTTGACGAAGGCTTATATAAGCGGGTCTCTGATCAAGCACACAAGCCGGAATATGCATGTAGAAAAGTAGAGCTCCCTTTCGACAAATATGTGTTTTTTCACCGATTTCATTCCACGTTGAAGTTTTAGTTACTAATAACTCTCATAGATGACAGTAGTAAGAGTGTATTCAAAATTAAAGAGTGAGGTTATTAACTGTTGTGAAATTACGTCCTTGGCAGTATTCAAAGAATAATAATATTAGTACTAAATACTAATAAATTGTTTTGAAAAATTAATCATAGTTAAAAAGGGTTAGTTTGAAATATTTTTAGTAGTTTTCTAGTCATTATCATCAAAATTGGAATTTTGCAGTTGGTTTTTGTCATATAGAAATTTTTTTAAAAAATGAAATTATTTAAATTCTAATGCAGTTAAATTTTTTAGTATTTTTCCCATAATGTGTGAGTATTAAATATACATATTTTTTTGGGGATGAAAATAAAAATTCATGCATTTGAGGGTTAAAGTAGAGCTACCTTCTCGACAAATCTGTGTTTTTCATCTATTACATTCTACTTTGAAGTTTTAGTTACTTATAACCCTTAGTAGAAAGAGTGTATTCAAAATTAAAGAGGTAAGTTATTAACAGTTGGTGAAAGGACGTCTTTGGCTGTATTCAAAGTATAATAAGATTAGTTCTAAATGCAAATAAATCGTTTTGAGAAAAATAATTATAGTTCAAGAGGATTATTTTACAATATATTTAGTTGTTTTCTAATCATTTTTTAAGCAAGATTGGAGTTTTTTAGTTGGTTTTTGCTATATGGCAACAATTTAAAAAATTTAAATTATTTAAATTCCAATGCATATGATCATTGAAGATACAAATATATTTTTTGGGATGAAAAAAAAAATCATGCAATACAGGCTTAAGTTTCGCAATTTTTTTTTTGCTTTGACCAAAAAGTCGAGTGCAGAAAGTGGTGATAGAAGATGTGGTGGGTTCAGAAGGGCACCTTAACAAAAAATCAAGTAAATCAAATTAAAGTATCACATTTAATAAAATATTGGGAGCATATTTAAAACTTGGGGGGATAAAAGTTCAGTAATCTCGTGATATCGCTCCTTTTGAAACTGTTTAAAGTTCACTTCTTCTACACGGGGTATTATTCATTAGTCTTTTGAACTGCACAGACCGTTTATTTGGTGGGCATTTATATTATGGCGATGCTCGGATCCGAGCCTGGGACCTTACGCATGCAACGTAGCCTCAGGACATCCTCTACATATTTGAATCGGTGAGTGCAGAAACCACTTCAGTCAAAAATATCCGAAAACTCGTTTTCAATGAAAATAAGCGTAGAAAGGCAAGATGCGTGTTGGGTGCAAAAACCACGTTAGTCTGTTGAGTAGTCCCGTAAATACGGGACGTTTGTTTCGAGTGTTTAGTGCAGAAATAGAGGAGTTATTACGTTTTTCCTCCCTCCTGAACAATTTGAAATTTGTGACTGACGTTGTTTCTGAACTCACCGATTCATTTCTACTAGATCCTTTGAACGATTAAACAGTCTAAGAACTTCTTCTTTATTGGCAATCTGATCTTGTTTTGGAAGACGACCTAGAGTTTTGCACTTTTATCGTTCTAAAATCCTCGTTGACACAGTCAATCCATCGAAGTTTGGGCCTCTTTCTTGCCCTGGTGCCGATTGGTTTACAGTGGAAGACTCTTGATGTTAAAGAGTCACGGTTCATTCTGCACAGATGTCCAGCAAATTTCATACTATTTACTTATATGTAGTTGATTATATCTGCCTCCCTATATATCTTATACAGTTCACTATTATGTCTGTGCCTCCATATACCATTGATGTTCACTGCACCCATAATTTTTCTCAAAAACTTTCTTTCAATGAAAGCCAGTCTATTTTCATGCGATTTTGTCATGGCCCAGGTTTCCGAGCCATAAGTAAGCACTGGTTGTAAGGTAACTGACCAGTGAGTGAACAGGCCCCAGTGAATGAACATTTGGTAAATATAATAAAAAAAAATAAGAATTGAAAATCATTCCACTATATGGATTGGCAACACTGACTTCCTCCCATGTAGCAGGAAGCTATCTGACAAAGGGCTGTAGGGAGCCTAGTGGTTAAGGATCTCGAATTTGAGATCGGAAGGTTGAGAGTTCGAGACCCGGTCGCCACTGAAGACCTACCGAGTATACGCGGAGTACGTGCTCGTAAAATCTGTTGGGTCCGAAAGTCCTGTGGTCGGTCATTGCGCAGTTCACCATGGGTACTGGTTCCGGGAGAAAATTTCCCTCCCCTTCAGGGACATGTCTAAATTGTGGAGGTGGCGACAGATGGCAGCATCTGTCATATGTGTGTGCGTCTTGTGTTGTCCTACTTGACGATGGCTTATAAGCGGGTCCTTGCGACCAAGCACACAAGCCTGAAAATATATGTCAAACCAACCAACCTATCTGACAATGTTTGGTTATCCTGGTCATTATATCCTGGTGTTCATTCACTGGTTAGTCTACCCTATGATGGTTTTACGGAGCAGTCTAAGAACTATGTGAAGTAAACATGGGATTGCATTGGTTGTACAAACTGTGTTCTCTTTTGTGCAAACAAGCGTAACACTAGTTGACAACAGATCACAGATGAACCGACCTGGCATCAAAATAAATCCTTTGCCTTGCCTTGCGATTCGTCACGCCTTATAGGCGCACGAGGCCGCAATTGTTGAAATCCAGTTCTTCCGGTTCAGTGCGGCCTCCCTGGCAACTGCCCAGCTTGGCCAACCAAGATGGTCCTGCTCCTTCAATATGCTACTTCGCCACGTCAGTCTTGGTCGTCCCCTCCTCCTTTTACCGTCTGGCGACCAAGTTAAAGCTATCCGTTCATTTGAGTCGGGGTACATTCTTAGTACATGGCCGACCCAATGCCATCTCTTTATATAAATCCTTTAACATCCATATTCAACAGTATCCTGGCAATTCTTGCCCCATTATACAAGAAAGTGATCCCAACATATTTTTCCCCTCCAACGCTTTTTCCCGATCGCGATAAGATCAAGATCTTTTGATCTCTTCATCTTCATCTTCATCCATTGCGATGGGGAGGAAATCTCCATTTGCGTTTTTTGTAAGGAGCAGTTTGTGGGAAGAGTTGCGAGATAACTCGTTAGTTTATGGTTTGAGTTATCGTCGCACTAGAGTTACACAAGGGCTATGGGCAACGGGCGTCGTAATTTAGAACCGTAGTCAAGTGACGAGCCGCCTCCCGAGTTAGGCACCCAACGCATCAAACGCTAAGGCGAAAAAGAGAGATGGATGCAGTTTTCTTGTCGATTGAATTAATGAAATGCCCTTGAACACAAATTTGCATAGTTTGGAAAGTTATATACTGGTTTTCAAGAGCATTTGGCGGGGGAAGCTTAAACCGATTGCACAACCAGCCAACGTGCGCGAAGCGTTTCTGTTCAATTTCACACTAAATCCCTGTGCATCCATATTCAACAATATCCTGGCAATTCTTGCCCATTATACAAGAAAGTGATCCCAACATCTTCTTTCCTCAGACCGCTTGATCGCAATAAGATCAAGATCTTTTGATCTCTTCTTCATCTTCATCCATTGCAATGAGGGGAGGGGGGGAGGAAATCTCTGTATGCGGTTTTTGTAAGGAGCAGTTTGTTGAAACGGGTTGTGAGCGAACAATAGTTTAGTAAGAATTGTAATCGCACTAGAGCTACTCCAGGGCTATTAGAGACGGGCGTCCTAATTTAGAGCAACAGACAAGTAGGCACCCAACGCAACCGTTAAGGGTGACTTCGACAAAAGCAGGCGGGTGTAGTGTTCTTGTCGTTTTCACAAATGAAACATCCTTCTACACTAGTTTGGGAAGTTTAATACTGTTTTTTAAGAACATACATAGGGTGGAGCTTAAACCTATCGCCTCCGCAGATCCAACGTGCGCGAAATCAAAGCGTTTCAGTTCAATTCCGCACTAAATCCCTGTGCATTCATATGAAACAGTAACCTGGTGATTCTCTTGCCCGTTATACAAGAAAGTGATCCCAACATCTTTTTCCCCTCCAACGCTTTTCCCCAATCGCGATAACATCAAGATCTTTTTTTTTATCTATTCTTTATCTTTATCCATTGCAATTGGGGGGAGGAAACATCCATATGTGAGTTTTGTAAGGAGCAGTTTGTGGAAACAGTTTTGAGCGAACCCGTTAGTTTATAGTTTGAAATATCGTCGCACTAGAGCTACACAAGGGCTATCGGCAACGGGCGTAGGAATTTAGAACCATAGTCAAGTGACGAGCCGCCACATGAGTTAGGCACCCAACGCAAAAGTTACGGGACAAAAAGAGATGGATGTAGTTTTCTTGTCGATTGTATTAATGAAATGCCCTTGAACACGAATTTGCAGTTTGGGAAGTTATATACTGGTTTCCAAGAGCATTCACTGGTTGGAGCTTAAACCGATTGCAGCTCCAGCCGACGTACGCGAATTCGAAGGGTTTCAGTTCAATTCCACACTAAATCCTTATTTAATAGTATCCTGGCAATTCTTGCCCATTATACAAGAAAGTAATCCCAACATTTTCTTTCCTCAGACCGCTTGATCGCGATATGATCAAGATCTTTTGATCTCTTCTTCATCTTCTTCCATTGCAATGAGGAGGGGGGGGGGAGGGATTCTCCGCATGCGGGTTTTGTAAGGAGCAGTTTGTGGAAACAGTTTTAACCCTTTCAGTCCCAGTGATGCCATTTGGCATCATCACATTCAATATTTTTTTCAAAATATTTATGTCCCGTTATGACATCCAAACACACATCATTCGATTCTTAACACTTTGTTCTATCAGACAATACTTTGCTTTTATCTCAATAGAAGTCGGAAGTACTATTTTTTTATTTAGAAAACAGTCAACAAGCTTTTCTCCTGATTTTTGATTAGTTCACTTCAGTTCCATTTATTTAAAACACAATTTAAACTATTTCGGTTAAAATAATTACTAAATTTTTTTTAATAATATGGTCAGATATACCTTAATATATATAACTCAAAGTGTTTTTAGGTAATATATATATTTTTATTTTGTTGTTTTCCACAGTTAAAGAATTTTGGCATTGTTTCAAAAACCATATAAAAATTTTTAATGGATTTTTTTTCTTATGGAATTCGTATATTTCACCTAAAATAAGCTTATTTTGTGAATATCAGATGTTTCCGTAGTGTAGTAAATTTTTGGGACTGAAAGGGTTAACATCTTAACGATCAGATATTTTTCAAGAAAATGGTAATAATAGTGCCTGTTTTTTATCTCTTAAAATTATATAAGACTGCTTACATACTTTATTTATTATCCAAACGACCAAATGTTAACGGCCAAAACATGAGAAATTGGTGCAAGTTTTCTCTTTAACTAATACATACGAAATACATTTGAAACTTATTTTTCGTGAAGCCAAATAGTCGATAATGCAGGTTGCGTTGGGTGCCTATTTAAGTGTCGACTGTGGTTTTTAATTATAACGCCCGTCGCCAAAAGCTTGTTGTGTAGCTAAAGTTCGACTATAATTCAACATAACTTGCAATTGTTTTAAATATATTTGGTGGTATACGTATACTAGTTCTTAAATATACCAGGAAAATATTTTTTAAACCAGAATTTGAATATATATATTTTTTAACTTGCAGGTTTCTTGTAAGCAGAAGAGCAGATAGTTCTGTACAAAGAACATACGTCCAAACAACTGTAATATTATTTTCTTTTAGATCCCGAAGGCTAAGGTACTTACCTTTGAAGTCAGATCTTGAAGGATGAATGGTAACCATGGTTACGGGATTTTCATCTTCAGAGGCAGATCAGTATCTACCCTTATTGGAGAAGTCACTTGGGGAGGAGGGAGGGAGATAATGCGAACCATTCATCTTTTGTACTTGACAGACTGAAGTAACATACCCACCTCATTTTCACACGTAGGTTCTGCAGGGGATCTGTTGACGAGGCTTACACCTAAGTGGGCATCTAATTTTCAAACGACACGCAAGATTGGTGTTAACACTCTCAGAAATAACACTTTCATTTTTGACGATTCATGAATCCTTAAGTCTCATTTCGTTAATTTTGAGGATTGCTTCGTCAAACTATCACATGACTTTTGAGTAAACACGAATCCTCACTTTTACAATCGTGATTTGACGATTCAGTATCTTGATTTCGAGGAAACTGAATATCTTTGTTGTACTCACATTCTCAAAAATGACGAAATATTTCTGCATATTAGACGACATTCAAATCCTCATAAAAATGCCGATTCAAATTTCCTCACTTTGAGGAAACGAAAACTCGGAGCATTTGCCAGTAAGCGGAATCGTCAAAAATAAGGAAAATTTCGTCGTTTTTGAGCATTCATTTTTTAGAGTGAACCCTGTAGTGAATGAATTTTTTTTCATCCCGAAAAAATATATTTGTTTATTAACACTCGTACTTTATGGGAAAATACTGAAAAAAAAATTAACTGCATTGAATTTAAATAATTTCAATTTTTAAAATGTTTGCCATATGGCAAAAACCCACTGCAAAATTCCAATTTTGATAAGAATGACCAGAGATAACTACTAAATATATTTTAAATTAACCCTCTTGAACTATAATTATTTTTTTCAAAACAATTTATTTGAATTTAGTACTAATGTTATCATACTTTTGAGTACTGCCAAAGACGTTATTTCCAGCTAATAACTTAACTCTTTAATTTTGAATACACTTTTAAAAACGGGTTTAAAGCTCAAACGGGCCCGAAGCATAATTATTATATTCCTAAAAATAATGATACACGAATCAAGCAATACTCAATGAACCCTAGATAAAACAAACTTGTTATTTAAAAAAAATTATCATCCAATGAATTTATAAAGGGACAAAAATAGCCACACATTTTCTTTTCATAATCGGTATGCATTTTACGTGCTTCCCATAAACAAATCAATGGACCCCCACGGTTGAAATAAGACGCATATATATTCAAATACGGTTATATAGTCCTGAAATTTACGAGACGGGACGTTTTATTGCAGCAGTTTGTGGTTCGACAACCTTCGGGTTTTCATAAAATTTGTAGATGCATCCATATTGCATGTAATGCACCGAAAAAAGGGATACCGAGAAATTAAATATTGTGGATTTTATTATGAAGTTCTATGTTTATTGAAATCAAGAAAATATATTGTTTTGTCATGGTTTCACTGTTGTAAAAACAGTTTTGGAAGTTCCCATATTTATTTTTATGTCTTGTTAGCTGTTTGTTATCTTGGTTGGTTTTGAATCTACAGTAATAAAACGAATGCATAAAGGAACATTTCAAACAAATTTATGTATTTTTTTGGGAAGATAAGAAATATATTAAAAAAAATATATTTGCAGATTTGTCCACATTTACATTTGATTTTTGTTTACAATTAATTGAAAAGTTGTTTCAGTCAGATAGATGGATTAATGCTTTAATTGGGGAGGGGGGTACTCATAAAACGCATAGAGAATACCAAATCGTCATTTCAGTGTTTCGACCTCATCCAAATACGTTTGGTATCTTTTATTTTATACTAAATAATCGAAAGTAAAAAGAGTAAGCTTTCAAAAAAAGGTCTGTCCTACACAAAATCTACCTCACCCCAAACACAGCTACTACCTACACCAAAACCGAGCTTAAGTTTGCAGCAGAGAAATGTACTAGGCGGAGGAATCTGCGTAAACAACGCAGCTGGCGCCGAAATTTCAGCTACTCCTATTGGCTGCTCCTTCGACCCTGATATTCGTGCGCCCTGTTACGTCAAAATCGAAGGAAAAAATAATTAAAATTACACTCTAACTGAAGCTAATCTAATAAAAATAATAAATTTATGTCTTGAAATAACAAATAAATTGTTTATTGAATGTGAAACACCTTTTTTTATTCGATTCTCGTTCTCGAAAATGAGAACTATTTACCCTTTTTCTCGTAGAACATTTCTATACTGCAAACTTAATGTCGGTTTTACTGTACCTACAAACCTTCCCGGATTCCTTCCAAGTATTCATTATCAGATGCTTATTACAATAGATACTCTTTAGAAAACGAATGACATTTGCTAAAAATAAAATTGGCATCCAAATTTTTTTTTAAAAATGCATCCACAATTTTTTTACCGATTCTATGGCGCCTTAACGGCTGTACATTAAACAAACGTAAGTTCTGTTTCTTATCTTCCTAAAACAAAGACCTACCTTTTTCTTTGGAGGAATTAGTGATTCCATTTAGTAGATTTCTCGTTAGAGATGCTTTTGGGAGGTAAGCAACCACAGCTGTATTTAGCAACTGACGAATGCACTTTGGGACAATCTGGCTGTCAAAGTTAAAAATATATATAGATTGCAATGTTTATGGAAACTAACGTGCAAAAGAAAAAGAAATAGAATTTTGTTGGAGAGGTTCAACATTAATGTTTTTTGGGGGGTTGCCGAGACTGAGGCTTTGGGCTCACATACGAGAGGTGCCGAGAACAAAACCAGGAAACCAGGAAAAAACCAGGTCACTCCGTACATACTTAAGCTTATAGAAAGATTGCCAGAAGATGGCGCTGCAAGTAGTCCACCAAAAGCATTCTCAAGGTGGAGATAAATATATGAGTCAGTTAGACAATGACATTTTTAGCTGTAACATTTCGATTTGTGATAGCAGAATTTCAAAACATCCTTCTATATATTAAATAAGTAGTTTGAAATGCTATAATTGAAACATAATTACTTGATTTGCTATAACTTTTTTTTTCATAAAATATAATTTAGTATGGTCCCAAAAGTTTAGACACAAATACGAGATTATGGTAATTTAAAGTACATAATGGCATAATTTCGTATTTTTAAGATGAACTATATATTTTTTAAAGTATAAATTGAAAAAACCCCATATTCGTTGAACTTAACAAATTTAATAACGATATTGTTTCAATTTTACACCAAACAGACCATATAGCCATTTTAAATCTTTATTCAAGTCATATTTGCTCAAATGTACCATTTAACATCTCTAAATACCTCTAACATCTCTGCCACGAATTCGTAGATTCAGAGACATGCAATGATCGATTTTCTTGATGAAAAGTGCAGTATTTCCCATATAAAATCACAAAACAGCAACATATTTTTTTTTGCACTTTAGTATGCAGGGTCACCTCTTCAATTAAACCGGCAAAAAAAGTCGGTCATTTCAAAGTAAATTCACGCCCCACACCATTACAAACTTAAACCTTGATGCTAGAGTTTTTAAGGGTAAAAACCGGTGTTTTCAAAAGTCATTTTTGAATATTCGGTTAAACCGAACGTTTTTAAATAGCACTAAAGAGACCGGTGAAATTGAAAACCGGTGAACCGGTGTAACTGGTTCAAAGAAACCATTTTTTTTTTCAAGAGAAACTTAAAACTTCAGTATAAAGAATTAACTTTCGTAATGGTGTGGAGTAAATTTACATTAAAATTTCCTACTTTTTTGTCGTTTTTGAAGAGGTGACTATCTCTGCTAAAGTGCAAAAAAGAATAATATGTTGCTGTTTTGTGATTTTATATGGGAAATACTGCACTTTTCATCAAGAAAATCGATCAATGCATGTCTCTGAATCTACGAATTCGTGGCAGAGATGTTAGAGGTATTTAGAGATGTTAAATGGTACATTTGAGCAAATATGATTTGAATAAAGATTTAAAATGGCTATATCGTCTGTTTGGTGTAAAATTGAAACAATATCGTTATTAAATTTGTTAAGTTCAACGAATATGGTTTTTTTTTCAATTTATCCTTTAAAAAATATATATTTCATCTTAAAAATGCGAAATTATGCCATTATGTACTTTAAATTACCATAATCTCGTATTTGTGTCTAAACTTTTGGGACCATACTAAATTATATTTTATGAAAAAAAAAGTTATAGCAAATCAAGCAATTATGTTTCAATTATAGCATTTAAAAATATTTATTTAATATACATTCTGCTATCACAATTCTTATTTATACAGCTAAAAAACTTCACTGTTTATACTTTTGGATCGCAGTGTATAATCTAAATGGCTGGTAGTAACGTAGTAGTAATTCAGCGCCATCTAGCGGGGATGTTATATTGTGGTTGCGCTTACTGAGAAGAGGCTTTCCTACAAATTTGTCTACTCTGTGAAGTCCTTTCCCTAAGGACCAGAAACCAACAGCCTTATGTTCTTCTAAGTACAAAAACAATGCTGCAAAGAAGAGCGACATTCGAGATAAGTTGTCAGTCTCAAAAGCCGAAGAAGAAGATAGACAGATTCTTGTAAAATGGAGATTGAAGGCCGAGATAGGTAAATGGATGATAAATGCCCCTGCTTCGCTCTAAATGAGAGTAATGACAACCGAAGCGATGACTTGTTTGGATCAAATAGTGTAACCCTTTTCCGTAAGATAAAAATAAGTGCGTTTTCTCTTGGTCCGTCACGTGATTTTTAATTATAGAATTTTCGTCAAATGCCTCAATCCAAGATATTTAATTTTGTTTCTTACACTGTTAACCCTTATAGTCCCAATAAGAATTTGACATTATCATTTTAGAATTTTTTTGTGATCGTCTATAGCCCTTTATGATAACAAAAAGCACATCATTTGATTCTTTAAACTTTTTTCTACATTAGAAAATAAATCCCAATGGATGTCAACCCTTTACGTGTATAATCTAAATGGCTGTGGTAGTAACGTAGTGGTAATTCAGCGCCATCTAGCGTGGATGTTATATTGCGGTTATTGGCCACAGGTTTTCTACAAATTTGTCGACTCTGTGGAGTCCTTACCCTAAGGATCGGAAACAAACAAGCCTATGTTCCCCTAAGTACAAAAAAAATGCTGCAAAGAAGAAGACATCTTGGATAAGTTGTCAGTCTCAAAAGTGGAAGAAGATAGACCCTTGTAAAATGGAGATTGAAGGCCAAGATAGGTAAAATGATGATAAATGTCCCTGCTTCGCTCAAAATGAGAGTAACGACAACCGAAGCGACGGCTTGTGTGGATCAAAGAGGAGGAATGGGAGTAGAGGTGTAGTAATACTATTCCGTAAGGTAAAGATAAGTGCATTTCCGTCACGCGATTATTAAAGGATAGAATTTTAAGAGCTACAAGGTTGGTTGGTTGGTAGACATATTTTCAGGCTTGAGTGCTTGGTCAGAGACCCGCCTATAAACCTTCGTCAAGTATAGGACAGACACAACACATACACTCACATTCGTGAGAGATGTTGAAATTTATCGACACCACCGCAATTTAGACATGTCTCTGAAGGGGAGGGAAATAGTCTCCAGGGACTTGTACCCGTGGGAAACTGCGCAATGACCGCCCACAGGACATTCTGACCCAACAGATTTAACGAGCACGTACTCCGCATATACTCGACAAACAAAGATCCATGCCTGACAGGGATTCGAATCCCGGCCCAGAAGCTCCAAAGGCTGGCTGCCTAACCGTTGCGCTGCCGGGTCGGCACTGCAATGGCTGTGTGGTGAGCTGTTTTAACGTATTCTCGGTATTCAATTGAACCATTGTTCAGGATTTGAGAACTAAAACCTGAGAAATATGGTTCAACCGGGCACCGAAAATATGGTGAAACATTGTCACACATTCGTTGCAGCTACTTGAAACAATATTTTTAGTGAAAGCAAGTATCGAAGTCTGCTAATGAAGCTGACACCTAAATGTGCGACCAATAACGTTGGGACTTAAGAAGATGATGTATTAAACGAGCACTAGTCTCAAATACCCGGCATTTTTTATTGATGGTATGAACAGTGGTAAACAAAAGTGTGGAAACTTTGAAAAAAAGTTTGATGTTTTAAACTTTGTATGCTTGTAAAATATATTAATTTCCCTTAAATACAAACATTAAGATATTAAACTAAAAGTAATTTAATGTAAAATTCAATAACCAAAACATAATTAAAGTTTCAGTATTAAGTTATGATCATTTTAGCAGAACAAACAAGAACAATCAATGTACTTTCTTATGGTGAAATTGCAAGACAAGTTGGGGGTTCAGTGACTTGCAAAACTAAGTTAGATCACAATCATACTACTAGTTGAATATAACTTTTTTTTTGCAAGCAGATATTGTAATACTGTATTCATGCTCAAATTCCACATTGAATCACTTTCCATTTGATATATAAACGTTTGTATTCAAGGTAAAATATTATTATAATATATTACCACACACACAAAGTTGAAAAACGTAAAACTTCAAAAAATGTCCACACTCTTGGCCACCACGGTATTATAATATGTTTAACAGAAGGCTATGACGAGGGAATTAACTAAATGCCTTCACAGGTTGAGAAAAATGCATCTTTGCAAGATAAAGTCGTCACGTAAAAATCATTGTGCGTACGGCAGTCATGCTTTTCCGCATCCTGGTTTGCCAACAGGGTTCTGTTCTAGGAAATCTCAGACTATAGGCAGCTTTACTGAAAATGTTATGTACGATTTCCAGTAATGATGGTGCTATCACCCATGCTCAAATACATATGTATCAAATAGGCTTCCTTATAAGCATCGGTCAAAACAACCACGTTCGGTCAATTTCTCAGCCAAAATTGAGCAATAAACAGTGGGGTATATCACAATTTTTTAGTTAACTGATATTTTGAGGATTTACGGCATTTTTGCATAATAGAAACTGAAATTTAGGGGCCCTAGGCCCTTATTGCTTTATTATTAGGTTAGGTTTGAATTATCGTCGCACTAGAGCAGTGGTTCCCAACCTTTTCTGGACCATCGCCCCCTTCTTGAGGTTGATTAACATCCATCGCCCCCGTTTAATTTTCATGTTATGTCTAATCATAATTTGTGTTAAAGTGTAACTATAAAACAGTTTTATAACATTTACTTCCGTTTATAAACACAACCAAAGAAGCTTTATCCGGTCACTTTTAAATAAAATAGAAAAAACATAAAACGCATATTTTTAAAGAACAAAAGTGAAATAATTAACTAAGATATTTTTACTGGTTTCTAGAAAATTGAAACGAGTTGAAAGTAAAAATTGGCAGGTTTGGTAATGGTTGAAGAATGGTTTACTGAACAATGGTACAACATTTTAATTTTTTCCCCCTTTCAATACTCATCGCCCCCTGATCGCCCCACAAGTATTTTTTGCCCCCTTGATAACACAAATCGCCCACTTGGGGGCGATCGCCCCCAGGTTGGGAACCGCTGCACTAGAGCTACACGAGGGCTATTGTCGACGGGCGTCGTATTTTAGAACCACAGTCAAGTGACGAGACGACTCCTGAATAGGCACCCAACGCAACCACATTAAGGGCGACACCGTAAGCAGCGTTAGGACTTTGAAGGATATTTAACGTGCACTCCCTTACACGGGGTATTATTCGTCGCACATTTTTGGCTGCACGGGATGTTTCTAGACGGGCAGTTGTTTTGGCGACGCCCATACCCGAACCTTTGACCTTCCGCATGCTAGGCGAGTACCTAACCGACTGGGCTCCCCAGCCCCTTTTTACGCATCCTGGTTTGCCAATGAACAGTCTACCCAAATCAAAAGTCATTGATAACGACAACTGACGTCTTGTTTCATTATTTTTTTTTATTCAAGGTAAGTACAGATATATCCAAGTCAATGAAAATAGGTTTCTGTCGAGATGCCTGTCGTCGCTTGGCGACAAAATCTAAAGTTTTTATTTTTAACAAACTGAGGCAGAGATTTTTTTCTGTGGTTACAATCAAGTCTTATGCTGGAAAGGGAGTTTATTCATTTCGGCATCTGAAGGATCTTAAAAAAAGTTTCAAAAATAAACTTAGGGGGATGAGAGACCTGGATTTGGTAACAGTACGAATGAAAAGTAAATTGGAACACGATGCTCAGTGGAGAGAAAACAGAGGAGAACTGTTCGAAAAGAGAAATTTCAGATGATATATTAAACTTTTAATGTAACCTCTTGTGACCTGGTGTCCCCATTTGGGGACATTTTTTAAAACCTCCTCACAAACAATTAATACGTTAATTCGTTCCGAAATTGACCTGGTAAAATAGAAGATCCAGATATCAGTTTTCAGCCTTTGATTGCAGGTATCAGTCATTTATTTCCATAAAAAAGGTTAGGTTAGGTTTGAATTATCGTCGCACTAGAGCTACACGAGGGCTATTGGCGACGGGCGTCGAATTTTAGAACCACAGTCAGGTGACAAGCCAACACCTGAATAGGCACCCAACGCAACCGTTACCATAAAAAAGGGAAGTTGATCGAGGGTCAATACGATATTAAAGTTCTTAAAAAAATTATTTTACTTTGTTCAAACTTTTCAAAAAGTTATTTCAGTAGTTAATTTTAAAGGCATTTTGCCTTAAAAACAATGTTAAAATCTGTTAACTGCAAATAAGTGATACGGCCTTTTTTGTTGTATTTATTGCACAAAAAATTTGTTTTTTTTAGAGTTTATGGCGTGTCCCTAAGTAACTATTAAACATATTTTTTTTTTTTTAAATTTCTTTGAAAAACATACATTTTAGCATATAGTTGTATGAAAATTTTTAAGATTATATATAAAGAATAAACGTGTAGGATTTTGCTTTGGTCTTAAGATGTTAAGTGCATTGTAAATAAGTATTTAGAAAAATATCTTCAACCTTGCGCATGATACATGACAAGACTCATGAAAAAAAAAAAGTAGTTTTGGCGCGAAAATTGGTTCAAAATGATACACAATATACGCTGGGTACCATTCTGATAGAGGCCGGCCTCTTAAGTTTTATATTTCTATCTGTATATATTTAAACCCGTACTAATAAAACTATTTGCGCCAATAATCTAAGTTGTTTTCTTCATGAATCTTCTCATTCAAAAGATGGCTTAACCCTCTAATGCATACTGTTACCGTTTGATGACAAGTAGCATAACCCACTTTATTCTATTAAATAAGAGCTCCTCCTAGACAAATCTGTGTTTTTTTCATCTATTACATTTCATTTTAAAGGTTTAGTTACTAATTATCCTTATAGATGACAGTAGTAAAAGTGTATTCAAAATTAAAGAGTGAGGTTATGAACTTTTGTGAAATGACGTTTTTGGCGGTATTCAAAGATTAATAATATTAGTACTAAATACTAATAACTTGTTTAAAAAAATTAATCATAGTTAAAAATGGTTATTTTGAAATATTTTTAGTAGTTTTCTAGTCACTATTATCAAAATTGGAATTTTGCAGTCGGTTTTTGCCATATGGAAAAAAATTTAAAATTTAAAATTATTTAAATTAAATGCAGTTAAATTTTTTTTAGTATTTTTCCCATAATGTGTGAGTATTAAAGATACATATATATTTTTTGGGGATGAAAATAAAAATTCATGCATTAGAGGGTTAGTAAATGTCACAATTAAGAGGTAGTTCTTATACCCCGATTGCTAGGGCCTAGAGTTTTCTCACACTGGGTCAATTATTATACCGGCGATTGCTGATATTCCCGGATTTTCTCATTATTTACCCCAATTTATACCATCCCAAAAAACAAGCGAGCAACATCAGACATTACAAAAAAAAAAAAAAAAGGAGAAACATTTAAAACGAAGAGGTCACCAGGTTGTATGATTCTTTCTCGTTTAAAACCGCAATAAAACATGGTGATCGGGACGATAGGAGTCTTGAAGATGAAGATCAAGATTAAATCCGTTTCTGCCCATGCTGCTTTATACTGGATTGGTAAAGCTGTAACATACCCAGGGCCTGATCTCGGAAATCTGACAATAAACTCCTTGCCAACCAACTTGGGTAAAAACAAAGAGTAAAAAGGGAGAGGGAAAAGAGCGGTTGGTCCGTTTGTTGGAAACTCTTGTAAGGTAATATTTACATAGAAAATGATTTGAATACAATTTAACCAAAATACACTTTTCGTTCGTATAAAAGTGCCAAATTTTCTCAAATATTCAAATGTTTTCGACCTTTAAAACATTAATTTCGTTTAACAAGTTTTCTGGATGGATTCACAAATAATATATGGAACTCTTTACATCCGCGGAAGGATCTTCGCCATAGCATATTTCTATTTACCCAACTTAGGTGGGCAAGGAGTTTAGACACAACAAATAGTATACAAAAACTTTGTCTATAGACACAACACTGTCTATAGACTATGGACACATCGAATTGCATCGAATTTTTTAACCAGTCAAGTGACGAGCCGACACCCAACGCACCCGTTAAGGAAGTTAGCACCTTGAAGGATATTTAACGTGCACTAATTCTACATGGGATATTACTCGTCGGATATTTTTGGCTGCACTGGCTGTTTATAGGTCAGTAATTTTGGCGATGCCCAGACCCGAACCTTTGACCTTTCGCTTGCTAGGCGAATACTAAACTGACTGGGCTCTCCAGTTCCCCCCCCCCCCCAATCTGTTTAGATAAATGACTGAGTCAAAGTCAATCTAAAACAAAGTATGGAGTCTTTAAAAGTATAGAAGTTACTTTAAAATTTTAAAATTACAGCAATTACGGTAATCATCCACATTTAACATAAAAGATACTAATATTTAAGGGTAATTGAAATTTGGGGGCCCTAGGCCCGGGCCTAACTGGCCATACGGTAGGAATGGCCCTGAACATACCCTTTGTAGGAACTTCAGTTTTAAACTGATGAAGTCAAATGTATAAAGTGAGTGTTGACAGAAACACACACACAACCCAAACATATAATTCATACAAATATATGCTACAAAGTATGCATTGCAAAGTAATTTTTTTTAAAAAATATGTTTAATTGTGAGTCAATTTATGTTTAATAGTGGAAAAAAACACGCTCACGCCGTTTCGAAAAAAAATAAAAATAATAATGCGGG
Organism: Hylyphantes graminicola; assembly: GCA_023701765.1. Classification (NCBI taxonomy): domain Eukaryota; kingdom Metazoa; phylum Arthropoda; class Arachnida; order Araneae; family Linyphiidae; genus Hylyphantes; species Hylyphantes graminicola. Next base: position 7,190,657 of record CM043111.1, read on the forward strand.
GATGGGGGGAGGAAAATGCTTTCGAGGCTCGCATTCTAGACTAGTAGTATGGTCCCGCCTTACTGGGAACCCGTTAACTTCGCATTGCTTCCTTTTAGAGGCAATTAAAGAGGAGGCTTATTAAAATTAGTAATTCAAATCATATTCTAAACTAAGCAGAGTAAGTGACTAAAAAGAAGACACGACACACCATGTTCGAAAGACAACACGAAACTGTTTTAATAAAATCAACAAAACAACCACGCAACCACTTGAGTCAAATCACTTCAGTTCTCTTTCGTTTAACACACTGATTTATACTATTTATATTTCAACAATGCTTACTTGTGAAAATACATTCAAAATCAAAACAAAATTAAATTCGTGTTGGCGCATGCGCACTTAAAAAAACAAACACTAATAGAGGATGAAGCAGCCTTAGGGCGAGCGCATATCTCAACCAAACTCAATCCATCAAACTAATAGAGGATGGCGTCAAGCCCCCGTTTCGACCCGGTCCATGTATTTTCAAGCCCTGTTATGGTCCCGCAATCCCACGTGGATGACGTTTTCTTGAAACTAATTATATTAATTAAAAATCGCAATCGTATATGAAAAAACTAAGCCTCAGGTGCACACGTAGGTATTAAAAGGATTCCATATTAAAAAATTGTGAATTTTTTAGAGCAGTCTAAGTAGGTCTTTTGCGATCCACAGACAGACAGACTCTTTCTTTTATTATTATAGAAAAAAAGATACACAAGGTATAGAATCTGTACTGCCATTCCACGCCCGTTTATTTTACATGGATATTTTTTAACAGTACTAACAAAGGATAGTTACATCGTTGTCAACTTTCCCTGCCTATGTGGAGGGCGTTCTTAAAGACGCACAATTACGGCACTCCGTGGATGTTATTAAGCTCATTAGGCACCTTAAAACCCGGCCCCACAGCTCAGTAGAGTTAAGAAGATGATTGGCGCGAAATAAAATGAAGCCGCCAATAAAGTCGCCAAGTAAGCCAAAAACATACCGCGCCTCCAATGTTAGCTCAATAAAGGCAGGAAATTCATTTATTAAAAAATAACTTTGTTACAGTTATTTTATTAAAAATGTAAGTAGGTTACAGACGAATTTCGGAAAGTAACTAGATACAGTTGTTGTTCCAAAATTTCAAGTAATAAGAAAAATACTTTTAACCTTTGAACACCCGAGAAAAGTCCTACTCGTATATCCTTAAACTAAACATACTTTTTATACAAATATGCTATAAAGTATGTTTTGCAAAGTAATCTTTTAAAAAATTATGTGCAACAGTTCCTGAATGACGCCTTAAGCTCTAAAAATGCACAATTTTATGCTATAAATGCAGCAAAAAAAAAAAAAAAAAGCAGTTTCACTTATTTGTGGTTAACAGATTATTTTAACTTTGTTTTTAATGCAAAATGCCTTTAAAATTAACTACTAAAACAACTTTTTGAAAAGTTTGAAAAAAATATATTTTTTTCATTGACCCTCGTTCAACTTAATTTTTTATAGAAATAAATGACCGATACCTGTAATTGAAGGCTGAAAACTGATATTTGGATCTTCTTCTATGTGACCAGGACCAGGTCTATTTCAACCCATTAACGTGCTTATTGTTTGTGGCGAGGTTTAAAAAAAATGTCCTTCAAATGGGGACGCCAGGTCGCAAGAGGCTATACATATACAACCAACTCTACTTCAGAGTCACGCCAAATTCTTCGCCGAGAGCGTTTTTGGGCTTACTTCAAAGCGATTAATGGCTTCAATTGGCAAACCCTATTTTGTATTGGTGTTGGCACGACAGCGTCTCTAGCTTCTTCATAACTCCATTGCCCGGAAGGTGCATTACAAAAACTATTTAGGCTCCTACACGAGATTCAAAGGCACGAGTCATATTTTAGATGCAGTTTTTTCCCCCTTCAAGTGGGGGGGATGTTAAGTCTGTTCATTAGCAAAAGAAAGGTCGATGTTTTGTGCTGTAACTACAGACTTGAATCAATACCACCTAGATTAGAAGGCCGGCGAGGTAATCTTTAAAAAAAAATTTGTGTAACAGTTAGTGAAAGACAAGTATTAAACTCTAACAATGCACAATTTTGTGCTATAAATGCAACAAAAAAGGCCGTATCACTTAGTTTTAGTTAACAGATTATTTTAACGTTGTTTTTATTGCAAAATGCCTTTAAAGTTGACTACTAAAAGATATTTTTGAAAAGTTTGATTTTTTTTCAGAACTCTGCTATCGTATTGACCCTCGTTCAACTTCATTTTTTATAGAAATAAATGACCGATACCTGTAATCAAAGGCTGACAACTGATATTTGGATCTTCTTCTATCGAACCAGGTCTATTTCGAAACTCATTAACGTGTTAATCGTTTTTGGCGAGGTTTTAAAAAAATGTCCTTAAATGGGGACGCCAGGTCGCAAGAGGCTATTCAACAAACTCCACTCTAGAATCACGCCAAATTCATCGCCAAGAGCGTTTGTTTGGGCTTACAACAAGGCGATCAATAACTTCAATTGGTAAACCCTATATTGTATTGGCTTTTAGCACGGCGGCGTCTCCTCCTTCTTCATAACTCCATTGCCCGGAAGGTCCATTACAAAAACTATTTAGGCTCCTACACAAGATTCAAAGGCACGAGTCATTTATTTTTTCATTTTATTTTTTGATGCAGTTTTTTTCCCCTTAGTGGGGGCGATTCTAAATCTGTTCATTAGCGGAAGAAAGGTCGATGTTTTGTGTTGTAACTTCTCTACTAAAGTAAAACCCATATTAACCCTCTAATGCATACTGTTAGCATTTTGTAACAAGTAACATAATCTTCTTTATACTATTAAATTAGAGCTCCTAATAGACAAATCTGTGTTTTTTTCATCTATTACATTTCATTTTAAAGTTTTAGTGACTAATAATCCTCATAGATGACAGTAGTAAAAGTGTATTAAAAATTAAAGATGAGGTTATTAACTTTTGTGAAATTACGTTTTTGGTAGTATTCAAAGAATGATAATATTAGTACTAAATACTAATAAATTGTTTTGAAAAATTAATCATAGTTAAAGAGGGTTATTTTGAAATAATTTTAGTAGTTTTATAGTCATTCTTATCAAAATTGGAATTTTGCAGTTGTTTTTCTGTCTTATGGAAATTTTTTTAAAAATTGAAATTATTTAAATTCTAATGCAGTTAAATTTTTTTTTAGTATTTTTCCCATAATGTGTGAGTATTAAAGATACATCTATATTTTTTGGAGATTAAAATAAAAATTCATGCATTAAAGGGTTAAGTTTGCAGTATACAAATGCTCTACGGGAAAAAGGGTAAATAGTTCTCAATTTCGAGGGCGAGAATCGAATAAAAAAAGTTGTTTCACATTGAATACACCAATTTATTCGTTATTTAAAAAAACATTTTTTATTAGTTTTTGCTTCAGTTAGAGTGTAATATTATTTTTTCCTTCGATTTTGACGTAACAGGGCGCACGAATATCAGGGTCGAAGGAGCAGAAAATAGGAGCAGGACAAATTTCGGCGCCAGCAGCGTTGTTTACGCAATTCCTCCGCCTAGTACATTTCTCTGCTGCAAACTTAAGCTCGGTTTTGGTGTAGAGTGTAATATTAATTATTATTTTCCTTCGATTTTGACGTAACAGGGCGCACGAATATCAATGCGGACTTATCGCAGAGGAGCGACCAATCAGAGCAGGCAAAATTTCTGCGCCTTTGCTTGGTGACAGCGTTGTTTACTCCGTTTCTTCCGCTTAGAACATTTCAATGCTGCTGTAAGCCGACCTATAAGTTTACAGCAGAGAAACAAACTAGGCGGAGGAGACTGCGTAAACAACGCTGCTGGCGCCAAAATTTCGCCTGCTCCCATTGGTTATCCCTTGATATTCGTGCGCCCTGTTACGTCAAAATCGAAGGAAAAAAATTATTTAAAATAACACTCCAACTGAAGCTAAACTAATAAAAATAATAAATTTATGTCTTGAAATATAAATGTGTTTATTGAATGGGAAATACTTTTGTATTCGATTCTCGCACTCGAAAATGAGAACTATTTACCCTTTTTCTCGTAGAACATTTGTATACTGCACACTTAAGGTGGGTTTTGGTGTAGTTAAAGTATTGGATTAGCAGATCACATGACCTCCAATGCTAACGACGGGAAGCGCATGGGGAACCAGAGTTGAAGGGCAATGGGGCCAGTGTTGTTACCACATTAAGGAGAAAAGTGCTGCGAAAAAATACCATTTCTTCTAAAATTAAAAATACCATAGAAATACTAGAAAAGCATTTCACGTTTGTTGCTTAAGTCACCAAAAAGATTCCTTATAGGGTAGACTGACCAGTGAGTGAACAGGCCCCAGTGAATGAACATTTAGTAAATATAATTAAAAAAATAAGGATTGAAAATCATTCCACTATATGGATTGGCAACACTGACTTCCTCCCATGTAGTAGGAAGCTATCTGACAAAGGTTGGTTGTCCTGGTCTTTATATCCTGGTGTTCATTCACTGGCGAACGTGACGTCTTAAGGGGTCATAGGAGTCTTAAAAATGTGTAAAGAAGGAACTACAAAGCATAGTTTGATCTTTCATGTAATTTTTTAACTTCTCAACATATAAGTATAATTTTTTTATATGTAATTCTAGAAGATTTGTTTAATATAAAACACATTTTAAAATTTATGAAACTTTAGCCAAAACTAAAATAAATAATAACAAACATAACACTATTTGAACAAAATTGTGATTAGGTTTGCGCGGCAAATTTTGAGGTCAAAATTGAAGAAATGACCAAGAAAATGACTTTATATTGTACAAATATGTACAAACAAAGACTTATACCTAAATTCTCAGTTCATTTTTTATTAGAAATTATTTTAAGAACTTTTTTCTTAAAAAAATAATAAAAATTTTAAAATTTTGATTTGAAATTTTTTTAAAAATAATTTCTAATGAAAATTGAGCTGAGAATTTAGCTATAAGTCTTTGTTTGTACATATTTGTACAATATAAAGTCATTTTCTTGGTCATTTCTTCAATTTTGACCTCAAAATTTGCCGCGCAAGCCTAATCACAATGTGTTCAAATAGTGTTATGTTTGTTATTATTTATTTTAGTTTTGGTTAAAGTTTCATAAATTTTAAAATTTGTTTTATATTAAACAAATCTTCTAGAATGACATATAAAAAATTATGCTTATATGTTGAGTAGTTAAAAAATGACATGAAAGATCAAACTATGCTTTGTAGTTCCTTCTTTGCACATTTTTAAGACTCCTATGACCCCTTAAACGTTCATTTACTGGTTGGTCTACCCTATACGTACTAATATACGTACATCATAGCTTTTACACGCAAATCGTTTCATCCACACACAAATACTTACATTACTTTTGTATAACTATAAAACTGTCTTTTAAAGTTCCGTGTTAATGGACCCTAAACAATCATTAAAGCTCGGTAAAGAAAACTTAATACACTTAAAAGAAAAGTGTCTAAAATAACTCTCAAAGTAATTTATTTCAATTGATAACAAAAAAGGTTATTTAGCGGCTATTTCACTACCAACGCGGAAAATCTTTTATGCAATACCATTAAAAAGTATACTATACATATCAGATTTCAACAATACTTTATAAGGCTCCGATACATTCAACTGTTGAATGAAAAAACAGTTGATTTCACACCGATATCACCAAGTTCAACAACCTTTGAATCGAATTCTAATTTGACCACCAAAATAGATAGACTGATGGACTGTGGGGCACCCTGTGGTCAGAGTCTCGATCTCCGGATCGGAAGGTCCCGCGATCGAGTCCTGGTCGCTGAAAACCCACCGAGTACGTGCTCGTTAAATTGTTGGGTTCGAAAGTCCCGTGGGCGGTCATTGCGCAGTTTTTCCCACGGGTACAGGTTCCTGGAGACTATTTCCCTCCTCTTCAGGGACGTGTCTAAATTGTGGAGGTGGCGTGCGATAGATGGCAGCATCTGTCACGTATGTGTGTCGTGTTTGTCTTTCTTGACGAAGGTTTATAAGCGGGTCTCTGACCAAGCACACAAGCCAAGAAATATATGTATACCAACCAACCAACTAGATATTACAGTCAAGGAAAAAAAATGTCAGTCTAAGTTTATCAAGTTCAAAAATAACACTATTACAATTTACTGTGCTTTTTTTATGGCTTTTATTAGCTTTAGAGACCTTAAATGAACAACGCATAATGGGTATAAGAGTTCAAAACAATTTTCGTTAATACTTTTTGGCAAAATTGCATATAATTTTTTTGTGTTATTTCCTTTTTCGGGCGGGGATACTTTTCCAAAGGGAAATGGTTTTAAAATTGCATTAAAATTATCGCTCAGAGATCTGCAATAAATAAACTGTTATTCTTACCAAATTATTTTTAGATGTTGACGCTTGAACTTTTTAGTTGACGACATAAAGAAGGAAGGAAGGACATAAGGAATTACTCTTTCCCTTTAAGGGGGAATGGGCACGTTGGATCGCGGGTCTTCAAAGCAAAGTGCATCAGCGTTAATCCAACGAAAAAAATATTTTCTTTGCTACATTACTCTGGCTGTGTTGAATAATTTTACAAATGGATTTTTATGCCATAAATGACTTACAAGTTCAGACAAACTCACTTTTTGAAATTGGTACGAATATTTTTTTTAATATTCAATAAATATATTTACACAAAATATTGGAAGCAACTTCAAAAAGAGGGATTATAGAGACCTATAAGTTATATATTTATCATTTTTTTGCTATCTCAGATACTAATTAATTTTTCTTTAATCAATGAAAACCAAAACTACACAACGATTATTCCGCTATAACTTAGGTGGTCAAAACTTATGAACCGCAAATACAATATAAATATTTGGCGACTTTAAAAATTCATGGAATTACCATATAGAAAAAATAGCACAACCCTACAATTTCATTTTTTAAAATAAGGTAATTCCATCTATTCCAAGTTCTAATACGGATCTGACCATTGTTATTTTTGCAGCCCAGACACGGATATACGCTTTTGATTATACTTATTATAATTGCACTTGAAAATTATCATATATTACCACTCCTTGTCGATTTTCTATTTAAAAATCTTTAAACTGGAATAAACTTTACTTAGACGTATAATGTTTATGTTGGTCATTGACGTTGAGAGTGATTCTAGATGAATTAAAAACAGAAATTAGATATTTATTATCTTTATAAACGTTAGGGAGTGTTTGGACCAAACATTATATAAATATAACAAAATAAAATTGAGATTAGTTTAGAGAGGTTGTTTTCAAAATTTAATTTTTATTAAGTTATTTAAATTATAATGCAGTTCAATTTTTTTCAGTATTTTTCCCACAATATATGAGCATTAAAGATACACAAATTTTTTCGGAATGAAAAAAAAAATATACATTACAGGGTTAAGGCTAGCAACCCTACTTTTTCCTTTTTCAAAATAAGGCAATTTCTTCCTAGTTCCAATACGGATCTGACCATTGTCATTTCTGCAGCCCAGACACGGATACGCTATTTTGATTATAGTTATTATAATTGCCTGAAAATTATCATATTACCAGCCTTCTTCTCGAATTTTACTTAAAAAAGTTCAACTGGAATAAGCAAGATTCATACTCGTTATATTTAGATGTACACTCCTTGCCAATCTAAGTTGGGTAAATAGAAATACGCTATGGGGAAGATCCTTCTGCGGATGTAAAGAGTTCCATGAATTATTTGGGAATAGGGTAGACTGACCAGTGAGTGAACAGGCCGCAGTGAATGAACATTTGGTAAATATAATTAAAAAAATAAGGATTAAAAATCATCCCACTATATGGATTGGCAACACTGACTTCCTCCCATGTAGTAGGAAACTATCCGACAATGGTTGGTAGTCCTGGTCATTATATCCTGGTGTTCATTCACTGGCGAACGTGACGCCTTAAATGTTCATTCACTGGTTAGTCTATCCTACATCCAGAAAACATGTTCAAAACATCAATTTCTATTAAGGTCTAAAAGATTTGAGTAGTATTTTGGAAAATTAGTCACTTTTTTCAGAATGAAAAGTGTATTTTGGTTAGATTGTATTCAGATTATTTGTATGTAAATATTACATTACAAGAGTTTCCAATATTTTAAACAGTCAATGTGAGTGCTTAGTGATATTAAACATTCGTACGCGTTTCACACTCGTATTAAATTCTAAAAAAGCAATCTGGTCTAAGTACCCTAATTTAAGCACTTAAACTTATAACTTAGCGATAATAAACATACGTTTCTTAACGGTTTAGGAGACATCTGTGACACCTCAAACTTTCTGTTCGAAATGACAGGTTTAAATCGGGACGAGGAGGGCCCGGCGACTACCGAGACATGGGGCCCCGATTCGTTCGAAAAAGGGTCTAGTCGATGACAGCGAGGTGCAATTTGTTTCGGGTTCCTTTAACACCGGTGAGGTACTATTCTGAAATACACTATTAAAACAAAAGAGTGAAATCCACTCCAGTTGGAGTAGTGCATTTTCGACACAGGAAAAGATTGAATATTAACTCAGACTGAATTAAAATCACTCGTTTGGAGTGACCCTGTTGGAGGTTTAACACGCAAAGGATCCACTCCTTTCGGAGAAGTGCAGTTTCAAGACTGGATGAGTAAAAATTACTCAGATTGAGTTAAATTCGCTCGTTTGTTTTAAGAGTGTAAGTGATAGATTTACCTTGCACTTATTACAGCCTCGGGAACTTTAAGTAGCCAAAAATGTGCACTTGTTGCCAAGCGGAACAGTTCCCACGGTAACTATGCATACTGTGCGTCTGCATAGTTAAAGAAACACATTTCACTCGAAAAAATGAATGCTCAAAAACGACGAAACTTTCCTTAATTTTGGCGATTCCGTTACTGGCAAATGCTCCGAGTTTTCGTTTCCTCAAAGTGAGGAAATTTGAATCGTCCTTTTTGGGACGATTTGAATGTCGTCTAATCTAAAGAAATATTTCGTCATTTTTGAGCATGTGAGTACAACAATGAGGTTCAGTTTCCTCAAAATCAAGATACAGAATCGTCAAATCACGATCGTAAAAGTGAGTGTTCGCGTTTATTATTTATGAGTAAGTTCAGTTCAGCATTTTTTTTAGGTTTTGATTTTGGGTTGCATTTTAGGACAGAAAAGTTTTTTTTTAAATCAAATAAGCAAACAATATTACAAAAGAAGAGACTTGAGTTTAGGAAGCTTTTCAAGGTTTGGAAGTCGTCTTACTTAACCATTTCTCTTAAACTAGAGAGCTATAACGCAATCATAAAATCTATTCTACATAATGGCATAAACTTATGGCGTTTATGTTAATAAACTTAGGTTATTTAATTCTTGAAAGGCTTTATTATGCTAAATGCTGTAAATCAGTAAACTAAGAAAAAATACTGATGCTCCACTTAGTTTTTTGCTCAATTTTGACAGAGAAATTGACCTAACGCGATTGTTTTGATCGCTGTTTTTAAGAAAGCCTATAAAATTATAGCTAAAATTTGATACATAGGTCATATAGCATCATCATTACTGGAAATCATACATAATATTTCATTAAAGGGGACTCCAAAATTAGGCTGTGCCTGTAGTCTTCTGCGATTTCCTAGAATAGTCTGGAGCGAAATAGAATATGGGTAAAAATATTCTTTTAAACAACTCCCACTAACAGTTAACTTAAATTGACTTTTTAAGAGAAAACCAGGTTTTTCATATCTTCATTTTTACCTTCTCATCCCTATAAACAGAAAAGGGGAAAGAGGGGGGAGGGAAAGGGGAGTTGTCGAGACATATCTGACATTTTCAAGATGGTCCCCAAAGTGCTTGTGCAAACAGAGACATTGTGTAATTATGGGGTGGCTGATTGATAAGAACGGGGCTCGCTTGAGTTGTAAAGCACGGTGAGATATTTTTAGAGTTGAGAAAAGCGAGTTTAAAGGTTATAAAAGCTAAGTAACTTTCATGATTCGGAAGATTAAAATAAACTATATAACTTTTTATTAGAGTGGAGTACACTCTTAAATCGAACGAGTGATTTTAACTCAGTCTGAGTATTTTTCGCTCCTCCAGTCTGGAAAATGCACTTCTCCTTTTGGAGTGAATCCTTTGTGTGTTAAACCCCCGACAGGATCACTCCAAACGAGTGATTTTAACTCAGTCTGATTTAATATTCACTCCTTTCCAGTGTCGAAAATGCATTTCTCCTACTGGAGTGGATTTCTCTCGTTTGTTTTAAGAGTGTACTAGCACAAACTTTACATAATCCTAAAGAGGAAACATTGGAGATTTTAATGGACTTAGAAAAAAAATGCCTAATTTGGTTATTTTTAGCCTTTTCTAGTGTGTGTTTTGGTGACTAGAGAATTTCGAATATTGTTTTTGTAGTTTTGAATTCTTATCTCAAAATCAAGATCAACGTATCTTTGGAAATCAATTCCTTTTCATTTTTTAAAAAAGAATTAATTATAATCTCTTGAAACCTGGCGTCCCCATTTGGAGACATTTTTAAAACCTCCCCACAAACAATTAACGTGTTGATTAGTTAATAAATTGACCTGGTCCAAAAGAAGATCCGAATATTAGTTTTCGACTTCAGGTATTAGTCATTTATTTCTATAAAAATGAAGTTGGGGGGGGGGGGGGGGTTAGTACAATATTAGAGTTCTCAAAAAATATATATATTTTAAACTTTTCAAAAAGGTCTTTTGGTGGTTAATTTTAAAGGAATTTTTGCATTAAAAACAAAGTTAAAATAAACTGTTAACTACAAATTAGTGGTACTGCCTTTTTTGTTGCATTTATAGCACAAAAATGTATATTTTCAGTGCTTAAGGCAAGTCCCTAAGTAACTATAAAATGTAATTTTTTTAAAAACAAATTAAAAATATATTTGTGAGAAAAGTACGTTTAGATTAAGAATACACGTGTGGGATTTTGCTCACGACTTAACAGGTTAAGTTTACCTAAATAAAAAAAAAATATTGGACAATTGAAAACCATTATCCTGGTTTGAAGGTCCATTGTTCCAATTTGTCGTTAAACAATAATTAGTTTCGCAATTGACCTGGTCCCGATGGAAGAAGATCCAAATATCAGTTTTCAGCCTTTGATGGCAGGTATCAGTCATATATTTCAATAAAAATATTAAGTCAAACGAGGGTCAATACGATATTAGAGTTCTTTTGGTAGTTAATTTTAAAGGCATTTTGCATTAAAAACAACGTTAAAATAATCCGTTAACTACAAATAAGTCTGTAATAATACTAAGTGATACGGTCTTTGTTGCTTTTATAGCAGTGTTATTTTTGGATTTTAAAGCGTGTCTCCAAGTAACTAAACATAATTTAAAAAAAAAATGTCTTTGCCAACCATATTTTTTTAAAATGTATTTTCAAAGCATACTTTTCAGCATATATTTGTATGAAAAGTATGTCAAGATTGTAAGAATATACGTGTAGGAGTTTTCTCGGGTCTTAAGATCTTAAGTTTATCTAAATAAATAAAAAAATGGACAATTGAAAAACTTTATCTTGGTTTGAAGGTTCATTGTTTCAAATTGTTCCCCGATCACTAAGCGAAAAGTCCCGAACGAACTGTTGTGTTAAGAACCGAACTTTGAAGAGAGTACTGAAAGACATTAATCTCAACGATTTCAGAACTGCTTTTCCATTTAAAAAAAAAGAAAAAAAAAGAGTAATTTTTTGAAAATCGAGCATGTTGCAACTATTCACTAAATTTAATGATATATTTATTCCCAATAGCCTCATTTAAAAATATGAGTTGTTTTAAAACAAAAATAATCATTTATTAACTATTCACACACTTTTAAACCTTAATAATGCGTTGAAAAACTACAAGCTAGTAAAACCATTTGAAAATCATTTATAATTTAGCATTTTTTAATAAAACCAGTTAAATGTCTGTTACCACTTAGTCATCATTTTACAGTGATATGGTAATGAAAGTTAAACAATAACAAGATACAATAGGAATTGAAATGCAACTGGTTGGATGTTAATTATGCATCCGGGAACTATAGAACAATGAAATTGCATTTATGCGTGAGCAATTAACGTTTACCAGAAGTAAACAAGTGTCTTACTTCGTATGCTTGCGAATTAGCTTTGCGAATTAGCTAATGCAATAGGTAACGGAGCTTCAGTTTGTGTTTTAATTATTAGGACCTACCACATTTCTACTTCTGATTAAATTATGTTTGTACATTTTTCTTTTTAATAAATTTAAGGTACTTAGCTTCTTCAGACTTAAAATTGTGTCACATTTTCGACTTGCTGTTGAATTTTACTCATGCGGTTTTAATGGAAAAAAAATACCAGGTATTTTTAACATTACACGAACACAAGCGACAAATTCGAAAAAAGTGTAAAATCACAGCCAAACAGAATATTTCCAGCGTTAACTTTTAACTGTGCATACTGTGCTTTGTCGCCAGCGTTAGTGTTAGGTTGAAATATCGTTGCACTAGAGCTGCATTAGGGCTATTGATGACGGCGCTGTAGTTTAAAACAGCAGTCAAGTGACGAGCCGTCATCTGATTGGATACTCAACACAACTGTTTTAAGAGTGACTTTGTACGCGGGACTGAGGAGCATATTTAATGTGCACTCCCACAACATGGGGTATTATTCATCGGACTTCTTGGCTATGCCCAGGCATTATTTTGGAAATGCCTGGGTCCGAGCCTGGAACCATTCATACCTACTGGGTTCCCCAGCCATTGTAATAGTGTGGAATGATACACTGAAAGTGAATCTCGCAATACAGAATCGGAAGTCACTGAAGTAAAGATGTCACAGCATCCAGATAAACATCTCTTACCACTCCCCCCAACCAGATGATGTCAAAAATTATCCAAGAAAAACTTCAAAAAGAAAATGCTACTTGTTTATCTAAAAGGAACCAAACACCAAATGCATTTCTAAGGATGCGGTTTTTTCAAGTTACTCATAACGGGGAATGCCGTAAAGATGAAAAGCTAATCAGCTAGTGTGTCAAAAATTGTGGACTACATGAGCAACAGACATATTTGGCGACTTTTAAAAGTAACTCCTGGATAGAGTCGACCAACTAGTGAATGAATGCTTAAGCACAATTTGTTTTAAGAAAATTCATACATTTTAAGAAAATAATGCTTTTGGTTTATGACAATGTGAGCACATCTGTCATTACATATAAATTCTACAACAAGAAAAAGGAGGTGACTTTATATTGCATTGATTTGGGTCTTTTGGGGGTCCAAATAAAAAGTGGTACAATAGCCAAGTGAATGAACACAAAAATGTCCAGTCAACGAACATGTTGAATTTTAATTAATTGCCAATTACAACCAATCAGATGTCAGATAGCTTCCTACGAGATGGGAGGAAGTTAGTGTTGCCAATCCATCCAATGGCTTGATTTTTAATCCTTATTTTTTTAATGTATCTACCAACTGTTCATTCACTGGGGTCTGTTCACTCAGTGGTCGGTCTACCCTACACGGCCTACAGCATAATGAAAAAATCTATAAAAACATCAATTGATACCTTTCTGCCTACCACCTTTCCAAATAAAGAACTCGGAAAAAATCTCAGAAGAAAGACGTAAAAAGACCTGCAAATTGCGCCGGAATGCCAAAAACGCGTGGCACACGTCACGCGAGCACGCGACATCACTTCCGGTAGTACTCCCCCCTCACTTCCGGTCGGGCTTCGTTTGAAGTTTCTCAGGAGGGGGTGGCATCACTTATGAAGGAAGTCACGTGGGGTGGGTTGTCTTTCGTAAACATCCTCTAATGTGGAGTTGGGACAACAGATTTTGCAGCTTTAAAAAAAAGATGTTATGGGGGGGGGGGGGGGGGGGAGAAGAAGGGGGATCGAGGATTCTAAGTAGCCCAGTCGTCACAGTATTAACCTATAATCTAGAGTTTCCTGTGTTCGAAACAGACTAAACGACTTCGGGATTAAAGTCACATATTTGACGCTAGGTTTAACGTCTTAACGTCCTATGGACGTTACGCAACCTTAACATTTACATTGATAAGGCTTGCTAAACAGTTTAGAAACTTATTACTCTACATCGAATGCAATTTTCACTTTGGAAGTCACTTTTGGATTCACCCAGAGAAAGTTCGGAACTAAAAGTGTCGCTGAAAACAAAAGAAACTATCGTTTTGTTCCCATTTTACCTTCTAAAATAAATTACTCTCTAATTTCAAAAACTTTTTTTTCACCAAAACTGTACTTAAAAACCAAATGTTCAGTTATAGAAAATCCCTTTGTCTAGTTTATGTAGCCGTTTTTCTGGTAGAACTGCGCTGCCAGTTTTGGCGAGAAATGGTCCGTTTGGCAGATAAATTGTAAGACTACTATTTGACTTGGGGAAGGTCCATGTAAATAAGAATCACGATCAAGTGACGAGGTCGACACCTAAAGCTGGCATCTAAATAGCGACATCGTACGCTGCGTTAGGACTTTAAGCTGAACTATATTTAACGTGTTATTACACTCCACTTATATTCACAAACACAACTCTAAATTTATTAGAGGGATTTTTATTTTCTGCTCAACATGAATGGCTCATATGGTGCATACAATGGTTTCAGCGAGGGTTGAAATATTAGCCCACCAGAGCTACACGGCGCTATTGGCGACGGACGTCGTAATTTAAAACCATGGACAAGAGACAAGCCAGCACCCGAGTAGAAGTCACGCATTTATTGGGTCGATATCGCTTCAAAGTCACAAGGCTGCGAGGGACTTTCAAGCACATTTAAACTGTATTCCTCATAGATGGAGTATTATTCATCAGATTTTTTTTTTGGCTGCCAGACGGTTTATAGGTTCGACAGGTGAAAAGTACCCGGGAACAACCGCTTGATTTCTTTGGAGTCTTTCTGTAATTTTGTCTGCTTGGCGACCGAAAACCGGTTTCTCTTTCGGTTCTTCATTTGCGGTACAAACGTGTGTGTCGTATCCACTTATCTCTGGCGTGAATCAGGGTTGCCGCGAAAGCTAAACAAAGCAAGTAACCGGTTTCTTTACTCTAGTTTTCTCGCTATTTCTCGCTTTCATCCCCAAAGAGGCTATTAAGGAAACCATTCTACGAAATAAAGCGGTTCTTCCCGTCTACTCTTCAGTTATGTTAACAGATCAGATCTAGTCCAAATCTGATTACTTGGCAAGCAAGGCAAGCGCCTTATCAACTGGGATCCCTAGCCCATAAAAATGTCGAAGAAATAGTTCTGAAAAATTAAATTCTTTCTATTCTTTGCGACAACCCTACCTACACGACCCTCACAGTTATTTCTGGCATCAAAAGACTTCAGCGGAACACTCGACATTTTTTAGACTCCTTTGGTAACAATAGAGCCTTTTGTCACTTTGTAGCAGACTCATAATTACAAGCGGAAATAATAGGAATGCGTAGAGAGAGCGATTTGACAAAGTCAAAGACTTATCGTCAAGAAAAAAAGCTTTTGTTAAGAAATTGTCAAAGACGTAGAGTTAGGAAGGAGGAGTAGAGGGGTCTACACTCTTAAAACAAGAGTGAAATCCACTTATACAGGAGAAGTGCATTTTCGACACTGGAAATGAGTGAAATTAACTCCTAAATCGCTCCTAATCGCCTTGAAATCGCTCGTTTGTGTTTAAGATTGTTGGTGGTTTAGCAAAACAAAAGGGTGAAATCCACTCCTATAGGGGAAGTGCATTTTCGACACCGAAAGGAGGGAAAATTAACTCACACTGAGTTAAAATCGCTCGTTTGTTTTAAGAGTGTATCAGTTCAAATGGTTTGAAGAAGGGCTTTCAGGTTACTGTCTACTGCTCATAACAAACCAACACTGGGGTATCCCAAGATGCACCGCTTTAGCCTGCCTCGTTTGTGCGTTACTGCGCACATACATGGACCGCTCTATTCTCTTTCCTAAGGCCGCGGCTAGCATTTGTTAACTTTAACGGGAGACAAACATGACTACGGATAACTACACCTAAGTCACGTGGGTTTAGCTAATACCTCCTGTGAACAAGGTATCAAATCATGCATTATTATAGGGTAGACTGTCCAGTGAGTGAACAGGCCCCAGTGAATGAACATTTGGTATATATAATTAAAAAATAAGGATTGAAAATTCTTCCACTAGATGGATTGGCAACACTGACTTCATCCCATGTAAATAGTAGGAAGCTGTGCTGTCTGACATATGGTTGGTTGTCCTGGTCATTATGTCCTGGTGTTCATTCACTCTTCAATGCAGCACCTTAAACGTTAATTCACTGGTTAGTCTACCATACCTATGAATGTGATTTCTTTAATTATCTGACCAAGATATAGTTTATAAAAATAACAAGGGATATTGTGAACTTCTGTGCTTTGCTTGTTTATTATTCTTTTAGGCAAATTTGAGGTCCCCATAAAGTCGAGGCGCTGGGCAGGCATGCCCTGTTTTCCCTGCCGAAAATCAGGCTTTAGTGCAAATATATAACTCAACTGTTGTAGTTCATAGCCATAATGTCACTATAACCTCTTAAGACCCGAGCAAAATCCTTGGTCCGCACGTCTATTCTTAATCTAAAAATACTTTTTTTTGCATATATTCGTATAAAAAGTATGTTTTGAAGAGAAATATTTAAAAAAATTAGTGTATATAGTTACTTAGGGACGCCTTAAACTCTAAAAATACACTGCTATAAATGCAACAAAGACCGTATCACTTAGTATTATTACACACTTATTTGTAGCTAAAAGATTATTTTAACTTTGTTTTAAATGCAAAATGTCTTTAAAACTAACCAGTAAAAGAACTTTTTGAAATGTTAGGAAAAAAATTATAATTTTTTTTTAAAACTCTAATATGGTATTGATCCTTGTGTTCAACTTCTTTCATTTATAGAAATAAATGACTGATCATCGCTATAAGATTGCTTTGGGTGTCAACTTCGGTGTCGAACTTGTCACTTGACCAGGGCCCGACTTACAACTTTAGGGGCCCAGGCACGAACAAATTTGGGGGCCCCAAAACACACCTTGATACAATATTTGCGTGTAATTTCCTTTCTCACAGTTTTTACCAAAAAATAGCCGATGTAGTTAGCTTGGAAAGCGTGCTTAATCCCCCCCCCCCAAAATAACTATTATTATGAATTGATTAATTCAGAGTTTAACCACAATTTCATATTTAACTGAGCATAAATGTTTATGAAGAAAATTTGGGGGCCCCCTTAAAATGGGGGGCACGAGCCCTGTTTGCCCTGCCAGAAATCAGGCCCTGCACTTGACCACGGTTCCTAATTTCTCGTTGCTTGGTTTTTTTTTTAATTATCGTCGCACTAGAGCTACACGAGGGCTATTGGCGACGGGTGTCGTATTTTAGAACCAGTCAGGTGACGAGCCAAAACCTGAATAGGCACCCAACGCAACCGTTAAGGACGACATCGTACGCAGCGTTAGGACTTTGAAGGATATTTAACGTGCACTCCCTTACACGGGGTATTATACGTCGGACATTTTTGGTTGCACGGACCGTTTATAGGTCGGCAGCTATTTAGGTGATGCCCGGACCCGAACCTGGGACCTTCCACATGCTAAGCGAGTGCTTAACCGACTGGGCTTCTTATCCTAGTGCGAAGTAGTGTTTGCAACAAAGGTAACTAACTACCCAAACACGACAATTTCTACCCAATTCCATGTAAAACCTACCAAACCATTATTTTACTACTTGATGCTCTGTCTCTTTTAAAGAGGTCGTTGAGAGAAAAAAAAGCTAGCTACCGAAAGTGAATGGAATTTTGCGTAACAAAAGGAGGCGAGGCTCCAGAATCTTTTCTTTGAATAATTAAAAGTAGACTTAATGGGGCATATGCTTGGCGCCAACTGAAAAGTTTTGAATTGCAAAGGACCATTTAACAAAATGGTTTCGGTATTTTTTTTTGTCGCATTTACAGTTCTCTGTTCAATGGCAGCAATATACTGTATTACATTTTATTGCCATAATCAGGACTAGATTAAACAATGAATTTACTTGACATGTAGACAGTAAATTTTGACGTTGCCCCTCTGGATTCTTTCCTCCAAACATCATTCTTTGAACTTCAAAAAAATCCAGGAATTTATCTTTTAGATAAAGACTTAAGTAAATCCGCGAAAGAAAATTAATGAAAATGGTTACTTTTGTTGTTCCATTTTTAATTAGAACTATCTAAATAGCATGTTTGGCATTTATTTTTTTCTGAGGACTATAAATAGCATGGAAAAATGATAAATAGCATGTGGAAGGGGTTCAAAGTAACAGCTTCTGTTACTTAAAAATACTTGGTTTTTTTAATGCTTTGCTCAACCGCTGCGCTTGCTCAATAATGTTCACTCTTGCAACAAAAGAGTGAAATCCACGCCAATAGGAGAAGTGCAATTACAACACTGGAAAGGAGTGAATATTAACTCAGACTGAGTTAAAATCACTCGTTTGGAGTGATTCTGTCGGAGGTTTAACACACAAAGGATCCACTCCAAAGGGGAAGTGCATTTTCTAGACTGAAGGAGTGAAAATTAATCAGACTGAGTAAAAATCACTCGTTCGTTTTAAGAGTGTTCCTATTCAGTAAAAAAATTACTCTATCTTTCCTGTTATTTTTTCTGTATTAGTATCATTTTAAGATTTATTTATTTAAAAAGTATTAGTTACAAATATTGAAAACTAAAAAAATAAAAAAAATAAAAAACCTGGGAAGTTGAAGATTTTTTTTTAAATAATTCTAAGGGGGCAGTTGCAAGATGCGGGGCCCTTAAAATTTACGGAGCCTGTAGGCGACTGCCTACTTTGCCTAATTGGTAATCCGGCAATGGCCAATGTCCATCATCATTGCAACTGAATAATTCGGCACCGATATCCAGAAAAAAAATGTAGAAACCGTTGTGTTGGAAATTGTCTGGACCTAAAAGATTTTAGAACAGGGTGCAGACAATTTAGTTTTATTTTGAATTAATTAGTATTGCACTAACATGCGATTGCAATGATAGTTGAAACATTTTGAGATGAGTCGAGTTAAATTATCATCGTTCTTGACTAGAGCTACAAAACGAATGTTGGCGACTGGCATCCAGTGTTGGGCATTATCAATTGATTTGTCAATTTATATATTGCTAGTTGAATGGAAAATTAATTCCAATTAAATTGATTACAATTAAATTAATAACAATTGATTTTTTTAATTACGCCTCGCAATTAAATTAATTTGATTAATGTATATCAATTTTAACTCACAATTAAAATATTTGCAATTAACTTTTTCAGTTTTGTGAAACAGTAAAACTAACAATTAAAATATTTGCAATTAACTTTTTCAGTTGTTTTGTGAAACAGTAAAACTAACAATTAACTTAATGCATTAAAAATGGGCAAAGATTTAGGAAAATTAGGCTGTTAGTCTTAGAATTAAGACGAATAAAAAAATGGTTTATTTTTAATTAAAATTAACAAAACAATTGAAAATTAATTGTTAATTGTTACAACTACAGTTAATTGATTGTTAGTTGTTGTGTGCTACTACAGTTAACAATTAAATAATGGTTGATTGTAATTTTCCACAATTACAATTGATGAATTCTTAGTTGTGGTTACATTTACCAATTAATTAATTGTTAATAACTAATTGTTACTGCAATTAAAATTGGCCCAACACTTCTGACGTCGCAATTTATAAACACAGACGAATTTCAAACGAACTTTTTTCACATAGGACAATAGCGGTTTTGAAATTTTATCGCTCCAAAGCTATACACGAGATAAAAATGAATGTCGTTGAAAAATGAAGAAAAAGAGCTCTGAAAGAGAATTTTCCTAACAAAAGGGGGCGAGACTTCAAACACTTTTCTTTGAATAATTACAAGTGAATTTAATGAGGCATGGGAGGCGCCACCGTAATTTTTTTTTAAAGCTGCAACTGTTTTCGGAAGCTTGCCTGGCATTAAATGGTGCTTGTAAACTGGTTAGGTTAGGTTTGAATTATCGTCGCACTAGAGCTACACGAATGCTATTGGCGACGGGAACCACAGTCAAGTGACGAGCCGACACCTGAATAGGCACCCAACGCAACCGTTAAGGGCAACATCGTACGCAGCGTTAGGACTTTGAAGATATTTAACGTGCACTCCCTTACATTTGGTATTATTCGTCGGACATTTTTGGCTGCACGGTCCGTTTATAGGTCGGCAGTTATTTCGGCGATGCCCGGACCCGAACCTGGGACCTTCCGCATGCTAAGCGAGTGCTTAATCGACTGGGCTCCCCAGCCCTTGCTTGTAAACTAGTTAAAAAAATGAAAGGTTTTTTATTAATCATGGTTTACTTAAAATACTGCGACAAGTATTATCTAACCAGATTTTTTCATTCATTAACATTCATTTCATTGATTATGAGATCAGTATTGAATTTCCTAAATATTGCCACGGTGTAGTCCAGCTGGCCTACTCGGTAGAGTGCCCAAGTCGTAACAAGTTCCTGGTTCGGGCCTCGGCTCTTCTTCACCTTTTATGTGTTATTAATTATGTTAGATATTCAAATTATTGTTTACCCATTTCATCAACTTATGCAAATTCAGCTTTCTGTTATTCCTATGTTTATGCAAATTCGGTTATCTCCCATAATGCCTTTGTTTCCTATATAAGCAAGCTGCTTTCCCCCAGTCGGGGTTTTTGAATAAGTTCTGTGCTAATAAACGTTACTCTGTCTAAAGTTCTCGTCATTTCTTAATACCTGCTAAATACGTGACAATATTTTATTTACGATTATTTTGTTTGAAAAATTATATAAAAATAAAATATACTTACATTTACTTACATAATTGAAAAACGAAACGATAGTACGAAAATAAAGGTATTTGTCTTTTGTGTATTTAGAAATATTTGAGCAGAGAGTTTATTTTTGAATGGCGACACCGACAATACACGGTATACAAAGTTAAAGGTTACCGATAAAAAACATTTCGTACATATTTGACGACTTTAAAGAGAGAAAGAAGAGAATAATCGAAATAAAATAGTTTTAAAATCAGGGATAAAATTCCGAAATTTCGTCTTTGAGTTCCCTTTACATTTTAACCCACGCGTAGCTCGAATACAACATTAGGGCATCAAAAAAAATAAATAAATAAACTTCTTGGCGATATCTACAAAAGTTAAGAAAAAAATATATCACAGTTCCAAGAAATTCAATCTTGATTTTGAAAGATGAGATAATCAAACGCAACCCGTTATTACGGTTTCGGACTTTGAGCCGGCAACTTCAAAAGCGCATTTACACTATTAAATAAATTATTATTTACGTTAGTTTTGAATTCAAAATAAACAGATGAGGTCGTGCGGTATCATTCAAAAAAAATTATATAGTCTTTGAATTAGTTAGATAAAGTATAGTGATAGGTTTATAATTTTTAAATAAAATGATAAACGTAAATTTATGGAACACATTTTCTGTGTAACTCAATTTATCATACACTCCTTGCCAACCTAAGTTAGGTAAATAGAAATAAGCAATGGAGAAGATCCTTCCGCGCATGTTAAGAGTTCCATAAATAATTTGTGAATCCATCCGGAAAACATGATTAAAACATTAATTTCGTTTAATGCCTGACAGATTTGAATAGTATGAGAAAATGTGGCAATTTTATCAGAATGAAAGGTGTATTTTGGTATTTTGGTTAAATTGTATTCAGATCATTTTGTATGTAAATATTACCTTGCAATCGTTTACAACTTACGGATTAACCGCGCTTTTCCCTCTGCCTTTTTACTCTTTGTTTTTACCCAAGTTAGGCTGGCACGGAGTGCACGTAAAAGTTTTACGATTTTATTATTTGTTTGTCTTGTATTTTGTTTTGAAAAACCTAAGCAAAAAGTTAATTTTCGCATGGCCAATTTAAACATGGGCACCGCCATAGATTTAGAAATGATGATGGCACGTTAAATTTGGAGAAATCGTATCCTTAATTTCTACAACATAACAATTTAAAACTCTAATGCATACTAATGCCATATGGCAACAAGTAACATAATCCATTTAATTCTATTAAAGCAGAGCTCCCTCTTAACAAATCTGTGTTTTTTTTATCCATTACATTTCATTTTGAAGTTTTAGTTACTAATAACCCTCATAGCTGATAGTAGTAAAAGTGTATCCAACATTAAAGAATGACAGCGTGTCTAAAATAGCTGTACCTTTTAATTTCAATAGTAATAAATTCTAAAATATTTACAGCGCAAAAAAATTAAGACAGTTTTAGAATCTTTAACCCTCTCATGCATGGATTTTTATTTTCATCCCAAAAAAATATACATGCATCGTTAATACTCACACATTATGGAAAAAATACTAAAAACAATTAACTGCAATAGAATTTAAGTAATTTAAAAATTTTAAAATTTGTTTTCCATAGGACAAAAACCAACTGCAAAATTCCAATTTTGATAATAATGACTAGAAAACCACTAAAAATATTTCAAAATAACCCATTTTAACTATGATTATTTTTTCAAAACAATTTATTAGTATATTTAGTACTAATATTATTATTCTTTGAATACTGCCAAAAACGTGATTTCGCAACAGTTAATAACCTCCCTCTTTAATTTTGAATACACTTTTACTACTGTCAGGCGCGGATCCAGAGTTCCTCCATAGGGGGGGTAATTCAGATTTTTTTTAGGGGGCCTTGCCTTGCCTTGCGACTCGTCACGCCTTATAGGCGCATGAGGCCGCAATTGATGAAATCCAGTTCCTCCGGTTCAGTGCGGCCCCCCTGGCAACTGCCCAGCTTGGCCAACCAAGATGGTCTCGCTCCTTTAAGATGCTTCTTCTCCACGTCAGTCTTGGTCGTCCCCTCCTCCTTTTACCGTCTGGCGACCAAGTTAAAGCTATCCGTTCATTAGAATCGGGGCTCATTCTTAGTACATGGCCGACCCAACGCCATCTCTTTCTCTTTATGTCTATTGTCAAGGGTTTGTCAGCTGTTTTAATATATAGATTATGGTTTGATATTTTTTCTGGCCAATAAATTTTTAGGATCTTTCTTAAACATTTAGTACGAAATGCGTTGAGTTTATT
Source organism: Hylyphantes graminicola (assembly GCA_023701765.1). Classification (NCBI taxonomy): domain Eukaryota; kingdom Metazoa; phylum Arthropoda; class Arachnida; order Araneae; family Linyphiidae; genus Hylyphantes; species Hylyphantes graminicola. The sequence goes on from CM043111.1 coordinate 7,213,810, forward strand.
TTCCTGTTGTTTTGTAATTTTCCAAGTTTCACTGCCATAAAGTAGTATAGATTTAATAATTGCGTTATAGATTTTTAGTTTAAGAGAAATGTTTAAGTTTGACGACTTCCAAACCTTGAAAAGCATTCTAAAAGCATTTTGCGCTTTTTTAATCCTACATTTGAGATCATCTGTTCCACCCAGTGTGTCAACAATGGAACCGAGGTATGTAAAACTATCTGTTTCTTCAATTTCTTTTGAGTTGATGATAACTTTTGTCCTATTTTTACTGTTAATTTTCATAACTTTGGTTTTATTTTCATTTATTGCTAAACCAACCTTTTTTTGCATTCTCTTCGAGATGACTAGTTTTTTCCTGCATATCTTGGAATCTGGATGACATCAGAACAATATCATCTGCGAACTCTAGGTCCTCAAGAAATGTGTTAAAAATGCCTCAAGAAATGTACTACTACTGTCATCTATGAAGTCTATTCTATTATGTCTATATATCATCTATTATTAGTAACTAAAACTTTAAAAAGAAATGTAATCGATGAAAAAAAGCAGATTTGTCTAGGAGGAGCTCTAATTTAATAGAATAAAGTGGATTATGTTACTTGTTACCAAACGGTAACAGTATGCATTAGAGGGTTAAGAGCAGTGCTTTATTTTAAGATATATAAAAAAAGGTTATTTTTAAGCAGAAAAATACGATTTCAGGGTAGTAGTAAACCCTCAGTGTCACAGTTAAATCACCAAAGATAAAGAAACAAACCTCCTGTCGCTATTCATTGGCATTTGTGAGAGACACTCGTTTAGGAAAGTTCTATTTTTGAATATCCGGGGACGCAGCTGCATCTGCTACTTTTGATGTCCAACACGGGTTCGAACATAGAACGACCTCAGTATGTTCTTATATAGATAATAACTAGATTGTTTATGTGTGTTATTAAATAAATTAATCCATTTACGACGATTCAATTCTGGTCTCCCTTCCTCAGAAAAGATAGAGAGTTGCTTGAAAAGGTTCAGCATAGGGCCACAAAAATGATTAAGGCTCTTGTCTGAATTACGATTGTATTAACAGATTCAGATCTTTAAACATTTATTCTCTGAAAATAGGAGAGAACTACAGGTGATTTAATTCACTTATTTAAGTTCGCAAAACAGGGAGACATGGAGGGCTTAGGTTTTGCCTTAAACAGCCGGACCAGAGGACATGATCAGAAATTGAATAAATCGTGCTTTGAAAAGGAGGTAAAGAAACATTTTTATAATAGAGTTGTCAATGAGTGGAATGCTTTCCCTGATTATGTTGTGCATTCGAAGAGAGTAGAAGATTTTAAAAATAATCTTGATAGTCATTGGAAACTGGTAAAGTATTCGATTTATTTTGGACCAACCTTGCTGGGTCTTTGGCCTGTTGTTGGTCGAAAATTTTTTGTATTTGATTTTGTGGATTTCTTAATAAAACGTTAATTTCAAAGTTTTATACAGAAATTCTCCTCGTTCAAACTTCTTTAAACGACGTTTATTTTGCACAAGCACTACAAATAAGTTCTGCATAAATAATTAGCACTACTAATAGCATAAGTTTTTAATATAATGAAGAGTTAAGATATCGCACTTATTTAGAAATGCTTTTGCTTAGTTAAATATATTCAGTTTTCTTTTATCTTTATAAATATCATCAATGGTGATTACTTATAATCGTTTTTTTAATCACGTTTCCAGTTTTCGATTTTTTAAATTTTACTTTGAAGTTTTAAGAATTGCAGTAAATAAAACTAAAATTTAAAGTCACCATAAAGCTTTTAAAGCAGAGCTCAAGCAGAAAGCTCATTTTTGCGTGAAAAATTTGCATGTCAGTCGTCGTTAATAGATGAACCCTTTCACTTCTAAAACGGCCCAGGCGGCCGAACAAATAAGGATTAGATAATGATAATTCTATCACATATTACAAGGAAACAAAACGCATGAATGGTAAAAATGTTAATGTGACCAGACGCCAGTGTTGGGCAGTAATCAATTAATTTGTCAATTATCCAGTTAATTTACTAAAAAGTTATTGCAATTAAACTAATCACACCTAAATTTTTAATTGCACCTTGCAATTCAATTAATTTGATTGGCTTAGGTCAATTGTAACTCAATTAAAATTTAATTACATTAACTTTTTTAGTTGTTTAATGAAACAATTAAAACTAACAAATAACGTTATGTAATAAAACGAAATGGATAAATATTTAGGAAAAATAAGCTGTAAATCAGTGTTGGATGTAAGTCCTAGACTTCAGAAATTTTAATTATTATTTAAATTAAAATTGAAAATTAAATGACATTTAATTGTTAACTGTAGTAGTAACAATTAACATATTGTTAATTGTAATTTTCCACAATAACAAATGAATTGTTAGCTGTTGTGGTTACATTTACCAATTAATTGTTTGTTAATCTTTAATTGTTCTTGCAATTATAATTTGCCCAACACTGCCAGACGCCCACCAAATTTCACATTATATTTACGCGAGTAAAAAAAAATAACTATCCCATCCAAATATCTGATATCTTCTTCACACACGTGTTTAGGCGATCTCTGCTATGGATTAACGTCCCCCTTTGTTTATACAAATGATACCAGACTGGGAAGGGATACCCCCACACTGTTTATCGTAAGCCCCGGGTAGATAAGACTTAATTTAGTGGGGTTGCTGGATTTGGCGAGGAAGCTCATTTCTTTAGTTTTTGCAGTAGGATTTTTTTTAGATTTAGAAAAATGCTTATCTTGTTTTTAATCTCCAAATCTAAAATATATACAATAGATTCATCATGCATTCAGAATGAAATGGTAAAAAACGGGGGGAAAATCTTATATTTTTTAAAACTAAACTTTAAGGGGGAAAATTTTAATCTTTACTTTTTAATAGATTATAACAAAATTATTTTAATGATTTATTTAAAAAAAAAAGTCGAAATCCAATTTTAAACATCTAAGAATGCCAATAGGAAGAATTTAGGGTCAATTTATTTCATGAACTTTTTTAAGAGTGAATTTTATTTAACTACCTTTATCATATTTTCATTTAATTAAAACAAACATTTAATTTTTCAAAATACATGATTCTTCCTTTTAACGACGAATAAGTGCGAGCTTAACTTAGTGAGAATAGTAATCGCAAGCTGATGATCCCAAATGGAATCATTAGGGGGTGGAAGGGTTTAAACTACGTGTTCCCCTAATTTTTTTTTTGAAGCAGTGTAGAAATTCGCGTGTATCAATATGAAGTCTATAGTTCCCGCCAATTTTATTTAAAACACTTTAGTGATGGAAAACCGAAACCATTTTTTTTGCCCTCGGTTATGATCCAAAAACCGTTTTTTTCGTGAGGCCGGTCTAAGCCGGAAACCGGTTTTCTGGGGGAAAGACGTTTAGAGACCGAAAATCGCTTTTGTTTTTCAAAAACAACCTTAGGCGTTTTTTTAAAAAAAATTACACAATTTTAAAAAATGTTAGTTTGCACTTTGCGAATGGCATAGATAGCAAATTGGAGGATTTTTTTTAAGGAAAAGGAAATAGAGATGAAATAATGGGTAATGCAAAGCTTAATAAAAAGTACTTAAAACGTTTGGAAAAACCGGAATAAGAAAAGGAACATTACAATCTTAAATAATAAGAAAGTAGAAATTAGGAAGAAACCTAGAATTTAGTTTCCAACAATACGATTTTAAAATTTAAAATTGACTTTAATTTTTTTATTCGAAAAGTAGAGTTAAATTAATTGATTTTTTAAATTAATTATTGAAAAACTGAAAAAAAAACTTTAAAAAAAAACGAAAAACCGGTTTTTGAAACACCAGTTATTTCTGAAAAGACGCCATCCCTACCGTTTCTTATTTCTTTGGCAGCGATTATAGCTTTTTCTTCGACGTGTAGAGGGAGTGAGTTTAGACAGACAAGTCTGACAGACGGACAAAAGTTTAAATACCACTTTTTTTAGTATCAACACCCTCCAAAACGTGTAGAAACCACCATATCCGTTTCTAACTTTCAACTCCCCAACGCTATGTGCACTTACTTTACAATATTTCATATTATTAGGTAATGGAAAGTAAACATTACACTCTTAAAACAAAAGAGTGAAATCCTCTCATATAGGAGAAGTGCATATTCGACACTGGAAAGGAGTGAAAATTAACTCATACTGAGATAAAATCACTCGTTTGGAGGGATCCTGTCGGAGTTTTAACAAAAAAAAAAGTGAAATCCACTCCAATTGGATCAGTGCATTTTCGACACTGAAAAGAGTGAAAAGACACTGAAAAGAGTTTGGCTGCACAGGCAGTTTGTAGGTCGGCAGCTATTTTGGCAAGGCCCGGACCCGAACTTGGGACCTTTCGCATGCTAGGCGAGTGTTTAACCGACTGAGCACCCCAGCCCCCTGGCAAAAATAGGCAAAGTAATTCGATTGCAAAAGTTGCGATTTCAAAACTGATGATACATTAGCTGAATCGGACTGACAATTCATTTGGCGACTTTACACTTGGCGATATTTTTCATTCACCTCCTGGCAACCCCTACGGGGATGAAATCGAGAAGAGGGGGATGGGGGAATCGGGGGTATCCAAATAAACCAAGAGACAAGAGATGATGTTTCTAACGATTTTCCATTCTTGGAAAAGTGTGCTCGTCAAATTCTTTTGTATAGGGTAGACTGACCAGTGAATGAACAGGCCCCAGTGAATGAACAGTTGGTAAATACATTTAAAAAATAAGGATTGAAAATAATTCCACTGGATGGATTGGCAACACAGACTTCCTCCCATCTAGTAGGAAGCTATTTGACATATGATTGGTTGTCCTGGTCACATGACCTTTTTTTAAAAAAATGCTGACAATGTTGTTATCTGTGCATCAACTTGTTTCTCTGTTAAAGTAATTAGGCAAGTTTTCTGCCATCACTTCTTTTGATTGTAATTAATGCTTCTTATTAGTTTTTTTCACTAATTCTATTAAGGTTACATTGAATATGCATATTTAAGCAATGATTCTGATTGTTTCAAGCATTGTAACATGAGTAGATTGTAAGTACAAGGGTGTTCAATAACTGGCTAGGCAAATTGTGATAAAGCCAATGAATGTACACATGTTCATTAACTGGGATTTGTCTGTGTTGCAGAAAATCAAAGCAAAATAGCATTTTTCTAACTTCTTTAGCCATTTTATACAATAAAACTTACGTGAATAAATAAAAAACACCTCCTAACCAGTGACTGAACACACATGTTCATTCACGGGTAGCAACACTTTTGGCTAGTTTTCCCAGTGAATGAACAATTTGTGATTATGATTTTGTAATGTCTAGCATAGCTTATATTTTTAAGGAAGTTATTTTATTGTAATTTATGTATGAATATAACGAATACGTTGCAAACTGTTTTTATCCATGGCTGATTGAAAATGGTATCAAATTTCCCATTTTATTCTTTCTGGATGGTCACAAGTATCACATTAGCCTGGAATTGAGCAAATTTTATTTAGAGAAACGAATAATCCTCTTCAGTTTTCCAACAAATGCGACTAACATACTTCAGCCTTGTGATGTAGGAGTTTTCAGCCCATTAAAAGTATGATTGAGAGCTTGTGTCGACGTTGGAGACAGAAATATGGTGGTTCAAAAACGATAAGTAAATTTAATTTTACCCCAATTTTCAAAGAAGCTTTCAATGCATCAGTTGATGCCATCAAAATTCAGGAAGCTTTCACGAAAAGTGGAATTTCCCCATTTAATGTAGAAAATGTATAGACTTCAACAAATGTATGCAGCACAGACACCAAGAGTTGAAGAGTAAGAAAGATCATGAAGAAAGAGCATGCTCCGAAAAAGAAGCGAGCTATTTCTTCAAACACTTGAGTCTGAACTTCCTCCAGACATGTTGAAGTCTTTTAATGAAACTTTCAATGCTGAGTCCAACATGTCAAACATCCGAGAACCTGCACTTTTTCAATATGGACAAAATATGTACCGAAAAAAGAAAATCATACGGTTGCGCTAAATCCTATTGAAGTCAAAGCAAGGAACAAAAATAAATTATTATTTTTTATTATTTGAATTTAATTTGTTTTATGCACAAGTAACATAAACTTTTTAAAATAATAAATTAATCAATAACTAACTAAATCGGTGTATTTTTTAAAGAATTTCTTTTTGCATTTTACATTAGAAAAATTGTAAGAATAGAGCAGAGGGAATAAGAAGATAGTCACTCGCGCGAAAATTTATTTGTAAGGTGGGGATAATATAAAGTTTACTAAATTTGTGTAAAAGAAAAATACAAAAAAGCACCAGCTGCAGCACCTACTACACCAAAAAAGGCATAGTTAAAAAGACCAATTGAAGAAATGGCCTAGTTCTGACGCACGGAAATCTCTTTTAACATTATAACTTTATCAAAACAAAAAAAAAATATTTTAAGTTTCTCTATAATTTGATATGAATAGTCCCTGTTCATTGACTGGACATTTTTGTGTTTATTCACTGGCAAGAACTGTTCATTCACTTGGCTTTTGTACCACTTTTTATTTGGACCCCCAAAAGACCCGAAGCAATGTAATATTATTTCACCTCCTTTTTTTTGTAGAATTTATACATAATGACAGATGTGTTCACATTGTCATACACTCAGAATTTACATGTACTGAAAATGTATGAATTTTCTTAAAACAAATTGTCCTTAAACGTTCATTCACTGGTTAGTCTACCCTACATACAGTTTTTCTCCCCCCCGGTATTGCATCCTGCTGGCAATGTTTAGTCGATTGAGGGGTTAAACTTTTAGGTTTTCTGCATTTTCTAAGACAATTTCAGATGACTTAAAACAAACGACTGAATGAAACTCAGTCTGAGTTAATTTTCACTCTTTTCAGTGTCGAAAATGCACTTACCCTATTTTAGTGGATTTCACTCTGCTGTTTAATTAAAACTGTGACAGAATCACTCCAAACGAGTGATTTTAACTCAGACTGACTTAATTTTCATCCTTTCCAGTGTCGAAAATGCACTTATCCTATATGAATGGATTTCACTCTTTAGTTTAAGAGTGTAGAGACGATGATAAAAGTTGGTTCTAAGAGGTAGGTAGGTTTGAATTATCGTCACACTAGAGCTACACAAGGGCTATTGGTGACGGCGTCATAATTTAGAACCACAGTCAGGTGACGAGCCGACACTAAATAGGCACCCAAAAAAACCGTTAAGGGTGACATCGTACGCAACGTTAGGACTTTGAAGGTTATTTAACGTGCATTCCCTTACACTGGATATTATTAGTGTCGGACATTTTTGGCTGCACGGGGCGTTTATAGGTCGGCAGTTATTTTGGCGATGCCCGGACTAGAGCCTGGGACCTTTCGCATGTTAGGCGAGTGCCTAACCGACTGGGCTAACCTGCCCCTGGTTCTACGAGGGGTTTTGTTGCATGGTGTTACACTCAAGTTATCTGCTCAAGTCCAGACCACTTTAAAAAAAATGAAGTAGAAAACAACTTGGTAGTATTATAGTGGCGTGTGTACTGAAAGAAATAATATGTAAAGCAACTAAAATTTAGCATACATACCAATTTTTTTTTAATATTTTCATTTATGCATAGTTTTTGAATTTTTTTTTGTAAAAAACTGAAAACTGAAAACTTTTGAACTAAAAAACTGAAACTTTGAACTTTAGAAAAAGCCTGATCGACCCTTTAAAAAAATAAAACCACCAAGTTAAACAGTAAACTTATGACTAGTGAATATACCTAAAACCAAAAACATTTTATTCAAAAATTAATTTTTTTATAGCAGTCGAAAAAAGACAGTCTGATTTTCAACATTTTTTACGGTGTGTCAAAATAATTAATAGTTCAAAACAACATAAAAAATATTAAACAATTTTTTTTAGGTGTATTCCCTAGACAAAAATTTCTTAAATTAGTAGAAAAAATAATTTTTAAAATTACTCAATAGTTTTTTGAGTTATCTTTTTCCAACTAAAGCTATTCAAAGAAAAACTGAAATACAAGAAAAACGCATTTAAAGTGTCAACATCTGGTTGATTCTAGTGCTACTGACCTTTACTAAATTAATCACTACGTTTGTTCTAATTACGAAACAGTTAAAATGAGGATAGTTAGGGTGATAATATAAACAAGGGTGATAATATAAACAAGTAAAATAAGTAATCAATTTTTTAAACGCATTTTTAACGTTAGCGGCCACCTTAAAACTTTGAGAACTATTTAGAGAAAATAAGAAAGCGATAAGACAATTTGTTTTACACAAATTGTTCAGGACTCATTTAAGTAAAGCGATAAACTTTTTTTTAATGAAGTTATGTTAAATCATAGCAGAGATCGCCTATAAACACGTGTGTAAAAGCCATAAAAGTGTGTCAGTTTTTTCTTCTTCTCGTAAATAGAATGTAAATCTTCGTGTTGCTATCCGCCTAAAGTTGTGTTCGTTTATTCATGGAATAGAAAAATATGTATTTTCACCTCTCCAAACCAGAACCCTCAAATTTCACTAAATTGACAAGCCCCTCATCATACGCTAATAGTTACTTTAATCAACATTTCTTGGTTTTAATCAACAAAAGATGCTTTTAAGCATATCATTCTTTAAAAAAAATTTTTTATGTGAAGAATATATATATATATACGGAGGATTTTTTCGGTAGTGAAGAATTTATAAACGATTTGCATTATAAACAAAATGACTGATTCTAAAAAAAAAATGTTAGAGATAATTTTTTCTTCATTCAAGATTAATTGTACAAATTAAAACATATCTAATTTATGATACATATCACATCAATCAGAACGAACATTAAGTCGTAAAAATTAATTATAAACACGACAAATTAAGTCACCCATACGAACCTTTATGTGATAAGAAGGTCAAAGATGAGTAATAATTCTTGTCAGAAATCTTATCAGCGGTGCTTTCAGTACCATGAGTCAGAAAAAAACATCCTTAAGATATGGTGGGATAAGTAATAAGTTAGGTTTGACGCAATAAAGCCGTTACTAATATGTATTACTTATAGTAATGTAAAATATTATTTATAATAGTCTCAATAAATATGTTTAATTTTTTTCTATTCATTTGTAATGATAAAATTTTTTATTCGAAAAATCTTAAAATTTGGAATATATGCGATATGTTTTTATTTAACAAATCGTCACTTAAGTTCCTACATGTGCTATCTCATTGTTCTGCAAGGATCAGATTTACTGTTCGGTAACCCTTGGCGCGACTTTTTCGATTTCTAGTAGTTTTAAACTTAGTTAAGTTTTTAGTAGTAAGTTTTTACCTTTGTGCAAAGTTTGATAGCACATATGGGAACTTAAGTGACGAAATGCTGAAATAAGATACGAAATCCCTGTCAAGATGTAACATTCATTCTAGCAAACTAATTTATTTTAATATTCAAAAGAATTAAAAAGTTTGAATTGAAGTACATTAATATTGCAACGATATCCATCTGTCTGTCTGAATCCCACTTCCCATGTGCACGTATCCAAGTTGTTATTCGCCACTGTGCCTTTTTACCTGCCTACAAGTTTACAGTTGTTTTAAGAAGTTTTTAGATTCATTAATTTATTTTAGATAAATAAACAGAATTCCAAGCATGCACAGAAATTTGATTTTTTTAGCGTTGTTTCGTAACGAAATCAGCGATATGGGGCCTGGTGAACCGATTGTGATAGCGTCTTGGCTTTTTTGTTTGCTTTAATAGCTTGTAAAATATCATTTAGAATCAAATTATAGCAAAAGAAAAATCTGGTTTTTCTAAACTAAAACACAAAATCAAAAAAATTACTCAGATTACTTAACAGGTATGGAACTTGCTGTGCTTTAATGCGCGTGTAATACGTGTTCAACCCATCATTCCTATGTTAATTTAATCTTAAACGATATGATATTCTTATTTTAGTATGTATCATACATGAAAACACCTCCGGTACATTTAAAAAGTCATCTACACAATTTTTTTTGGCAATATATATAAAGTTGTTTGGACATTTAGATCAATATAAAAACATCCCACATGCAGGGCCGCATTTAAAAATCGGCCACCCAAAGTTAATTTTCTATTGCCGCCCTGCTCTTTAGTTTACCTAACGTGCAATATAAGGCAAGGGAAGTGCACTGCTCACAACAATTAGGGGAGCGCATGGTTTAAACTCTTTCAACCCCAAAGTTTTCATTTGGAATCATGAGCTTGCTATTTTTTTTCCCACTAAGTTGAGCTTGCACTAATTTATCGTTAGATGGAAGAATCATGTCTTTTGAGGATGTAAATAATGTTTGTTTTGATCAAATGAAAATATGAAAACATGGTAAAATAAAATTCACTCCCAAAAAAATTGCGAAATAAATTGACCCTAAATTCTTCACTCTTGCATTCTCATATGTTTAAAAATTAATTTTACCTCTTTTTTGCAAATAAAAATTTGAAAAAAATATTGTTATAATTTATTCTTAACTTTTTAATTCCAATTTTCCACCCTTAAATTTTAGTTTAAAAAAATTAATATTTTTCCGAATGTTTTTTACCATTTAATTTTGGATGCATAATGAATCTATTTCACAAATTTTAGATTTTTAGAATGAAAAAGGAAGCGTTGAAACTGAAAGGGATAACAAAAGTATGCAAAGTGCTCCCCTAATTGTTTTGAGCAGTGTATTACGATGGAGTCAGAATTCCGAAATGGATATATTGCGTTTTCTAATGAGGATTTCGGATACGATTTGAAATAGTGATGTTTGAAAATTGGTCCGTCTGAAAACATTCTAGAATTATAACTAAAAGATATACGGATTTCTTGAACGAATAGTACAGGGGAAGAACTGCTTTATTTCGTAGAAGGCTTTCTTTGATAGCCGCTTTGGGGATGATAGCGAAAAATCGCTTAAAATGGTGTAAAGAAACGAGTTACTCGCTTTGTTTATCTTTCGCGGCAACCCTGATTCACGCCAGAAATCAGTGGATAAGATTCACACGTTTGTACAGTAAATGAAAAACCGAAAGAAAAACCGGTTTCCTGTCACCAATGTCAGCTAAGCAGACACAATTACTTAAAGACTCGGAAGAAATCAAGCGGTTCTTCCCCTGTACTCTTCATATGTGGTTCACGAGTTCCTGTAGTATCTGTTAGACGTCATAAAAAGGGGTTTGTGAAATTCGCGAAAGCGCAAAGGGTAGCTGTTACAGAACTTTTCGGTTTCAAAGATACTGTTGAAAAATAAGATATTCATTCTTGCAATTTAGTACACGCTTTTCCAAGTCTATGTCGGACGTCATAAAAAGGTAGAGAAAATTTCTCTTGCGCAATGGTTGATAACCTAGGAACTTTTTAGGTATAATTATTGAAATTTCCTTATAAGGTTTATAATTTTTTTAAAGTGCAATTTATTTATTAAGTTGAAATTGGAAGGATGTGTTGTTGAACACACCTAGTTTTTTTTTTAAAATTCATTTAGGCCCGCTAAAATTAAAATTTCAATTTGCATACATAACCTAAATTTAACCTTTTGAAAAAAAAAAAGCAGACCATTCAAAATTTAACATTTTATTTTACAGACTATTTAGCTTATTCAGAAATACCAAGGTTTAGCTAATTTCTTCACAATCCGAAGCAATTAATTTTTTCCCACTAATTTTTTTTTCGTACTATCCCAGTGACAAATTATCTTTCACACAGTGTCATACAATCAATGTATACATTTGCCAACTTTATATATGAGGTTATTAACCGAAACAAATTATTTATATTAACTTGCGAGTTCTTCAAGTTCAAGAGGGAAAAAGATAAGATTTTATAACGTCTTTGTTTATAATAAACACGAGTCCTACGCTCGTAAATGTATCAACGCGGATATTAAGATAGCAGATATGCTTTGAGACGATTAGTATATTAGTTACAATGAATAATTTATGTACTTTTCAAGGGTAGAAAACGATAATTTGATATGAAATTGATTAGGGGGGCTACAATGTTACTTTTTTTTTACCTTCAATTACTATATTACGAAAGTATTGTACTGCGATATAACGAACGACTTGATAATATTATACTTTCGATGTATTTATGCTCCAAAATTTTAAACTAAAGCACAATATGTATTTGAAAGATAAAATTAAATCTCTAAAAATCGAAGCAAAAATTAAGAAAAGACTTATTTATAATTACTATAATCATTACCATTATTGCACAGTTAATACCATAATATTTCACTCTATCTCTACTAAAAAAAATCATCTGAAATTAGCTGCTTTAATTTTTCTCGTAAAACCTACTAACGTAAAAACGTAAAAACTGAACTCTGCTTCAAGGAAAATATCAACGCACCAATACTAGATGAATTTATCCACTAATATTACATTTATTGATAAAAAAAATGAGGTTGAACGAGGGTCAATACGATATTAGAGTTCTCAAAAAAATCGATCTTTACAAATAGTTCTTTTAGTATTTTATTTTAAAGGTACTTTCATTAAATTTTAAAATAAGCTGTTTACAACATATAAGTGATGCGGCCTTTTTGTTTCCATTTATAAAGCTTAAGACGTGTTTCTCAGTAGCTATTAAACATAATTTTTTAAAATTTTCTTGCAAAACATACCTTCTAGCATATATTTGTATAAAAAATATGTTTCGATTCAGAATATACGTGTAGTATTTCGCTCGGGTCTTACGAGGATAAACACGTTTTACTTAGCTTTTACAAGTTCAGACGCGAGCATTCCCCTATCTATTCAAGACGACGCACAGTGTGTCAAGATACCAAATTAGCTGGCATTAATTCCCTAGAGTGATTTATAAAAATTTTAATGGTTGTATTTAATGTAAAATAGTTCATTATGAATAAATAAGTACACTTTAAAGATTTTTTTAGTAATTATTTTGTTTTAAATAAGAATTCTTACTTTTTTAACCAGTTTTCTATGAGACGCATCGTTGTAAAATGCGAAAGAGTTTTAATAAATAGTTTGATTCACTATCCGGGCCATTTGTACACTTTTTGAGATGTTCTGTTTAAAAAAACGAATTTTTCGTATAGGGTTTTATACAAAGATTATCTCTCATTAAATTATATAATTCCATTCTTTTTTAAACAAGTTCTTTTGAACATAATTCTGCGATAAAAGATGCAATACATCAATCTTGAGACTTGCTTAAGAAGCAAAACATTAATTAAAACCCTCAAGAAGTTGCATTATTCTTTCATTCCAACATTATGAAGACATATATACATACATATATATCATATAAGTTGAAAGATAGCCTGCTATACTAATTTTATAATAATCCATTTTAAAAAATCACTATAGATTTCCCTCTAGATCCAAGCTTTTTGGAGATTGGTGATACAGTTTCTGAGGCATCGTCACAACTCTACTTTATACGCTTGTTGCGAACAAAAATCAAGTTGCGTGACTTTTTCTTGATAATATATTTTATAATTAAACATATTTTACCATAATTTTCCCAAAAGAAATTTCTAGTTTAATGTAATTCAAACTAAAAGCTATTTATATGCGTTTTTTTTTTAATTTTTGGAGCTATATAAAAAAGTGAATAAATCAAAATGGGGCAAACATAAGCAACAAATTCCTGTTGGACATCAATATATGAAGTATGCACTACAAGTTCCTGTAAAAACCCCGCGAGGATATGCGGAGAAGTTTACTTTTGCACTCAGAGAAAATAAATTAACAAGGAAAAAAATCAAATTTTCTTCGCTACAATTAGAACTTTTTTTAAATATAATTTTAACTTACTTAAACTTTAGAAAAACAGTTTATATTATCAATATCATACCTGAGGGTTCAGGATCCATCTTTTTTAAAAATTTAGAAATATTATTTTTATCGCAAAACAAGCTGAAAAAGTAGAGACCAATTTGCGAAAATACTTCACGTGATTAAAATTCAACACAAAATGCTTTGTTCGTGGTGGTGTGGGGGAGGGGGAAAGCACTCAAACCGAGAATAAGTCATAACACCAGGTGCCCCGAACTATATTGTTTATATTTATAAATGATTCGCAGCTGAATGCTTCATTTCATTTTTTGATTTTTTGCCAGCTAAATCGTGATTCTGGCACACTGTGCGACGCAATAAAGTCTTTGCCCTTTTGTTTACTAAACACCCCCGTCAATACGAGTTATCCTTCTGTCTACATTTGGGATTATCCCTTGACAGGATAAGGAACAAATATTTATAAGTCTCCGTATGCCAAGATAAGAGAAGACAGCTGAATATACACTCTACAATTCTAATTTTATACCTTTTCTGTTTCTTTCTGTTCGATGTACTTTGTAGGCGAAAAAATATCCGTTAACTTTAATAAAAATTCAAATATTATTTTAATAATTTGATTCGAATGATATCCTTCTACACTCTTAAAACAAAAGAGTGAAATCCACTCCAGTTGGAGAAGTGCATTTTCGACACTGGAAAGGAGTGAATATTAACTCAGACTGAGTTAAAATCACTCGTTTGGAGTGATCCTGTCGGAGGTTTAACACACAAAGGATCCACTCCAAAAGGAGAAGTGCATTTTCCAGTCTGGAGGAGTGAAATCCACTCAGACTGAGGTAAATTGGGAGTGTTTGTTTTAAGAGTGTATATAATGAATGGAAGTCATCCGAAGTTAAATGTATAAGTTATTTTCTCAAATGCGAGTACGAGCATTTTTTATGGGTTAGGATTAATCCTTTCCTTACTGAAGCGGCCCGCGACTCGAACGACTAAGGATTTTCGATAATGTTGTTCCTATCAAATATTACGAGGAAGCAAAAATCCTTTGCAAGGAAAGGGTTAGCTTGAGTAACGGTCGTACTACTTCGGAGCACATTTAACGTGCACTTCCTCTACAGCGGGTAGTATTTGACACTTTTTGGCTATATGTGCCATTTATAGGTCGGCAGAAGATATATAGTGTGCTTAACTTAAGAACATATAATGTGCACCTTTATACGTTGCATTACAAGTCGAAAGTTTTGGCTGCACGGGCTGTTTATAAGTAGCTACACTCTTAAAACAAAAGAGCGAAATCCACTCCAGTTGGAGAAGTGCATTTTCGACACCGTAAAGGCATGCATATTCACTCAGACTGATTTAAAATCACTCGTTTGGAGTGATCCTGTCGGAGGTTTAACACACAAAGGATCCACTCCAAAAGGAGAAGTGCATTTTCCAGTCTGGAGGAGTGTAATCCACTCAGACTGAGTTAAATTAGGATTGTTTGTTTTAAGAGTAGTTTTTTTAGCATTGTCCAGGTCGAAACTGAAAACTATCGCATATAGGGCAAATGCCTTACCCCGACTGAACATCCCTTGTTTCCCCCCCGTATTGAGTGCTTAATTGCGGTGAAAGTAAGGGTTTGCCAACTTACAAAAATTAGGGTTCGTATTAACTCTTTTCTGCGTATTAGTCCAAGTCGATATGCAGTTAATCTATCCAAGACTTAAGAATCCTGGCGCCAACTAGACACTTCTAACATTCCAAGAGATAGATTTGTAACCCATTCGATCACCGGAACATCTATAACAGAAACTAGAATTCCGTAACTGGAGTGTTAAACGAGAGCGTCAAAACCAATCACTCCGAAACCCGTTTCTCTCTTTCTCCCATCACCCTCTTACAATAGACGTAGTATAAGGTGTCAGAATATTGACTGCCTTAACGTGCACTAGCACACTCTACACGGAGATTTGTATGATTTAATTGCATATTACGTTTTGGGGATTTTAATTAGGGTTGATTTTAGTTTAAATTATCGCGTCGAACTAGAGCTACACCTGGGCCATTGGTGATCGATGTCACAATTTAAGGACTAGTCAGGTGACAAGCAGACACCTGAATAAGCACCCAACGCAAGTGTAATGATCGTACGCAACGTCGAGTCATTAAAGCATATTTAACATGCACCGTCTTTATACGGGGTATTATGCACTTAAAACAAACGAGCGATTTGAACTCAGTCTGAGTTAATTTTCACTTATCTAGTGTTGAAAATGCACTTGCCCTATAAGAGTGGATAATTTGTATGTTAAACCTACGACATGATCACTCCAAACGAGTGATTTTAACTCAGTCTGAGTTAATATTCACTCCTTTCCAGTGTCGAAAATGCACTTCTCCAACTGGAGTGGATTTCACTCGTTTGTTTTAAGAGTAGAATTTTTGTTGCCAGCTATTTTGGAAAATAGGAATAAGCCTGTAACTCTTAAAATGCTAGGTAATCAACTTACTAACTGGGCTTCCCAACTCAATAAGCATATAGAACAACAAATCGCTATATGCCTAGTGAGTACTGAAATGCCTCGTGTGGTGAAAGAAAGCGTTCGCTTGTATGGAAAACTTGCATGAACCTTTTTCTACGTATGAGTACAAGTCGATATCCAGTGAATCTATCCAAGACTAAAGAATCCTGGCGCCAACTGGACGGATCTAACATTCCAAGAGATGGATTTGTCACCCATTCGATCAACGAAACATCTATAACAGAAACTATACTTCCCGCCATCCTTATTTGAAACACTTTAGGGATGGAAAACCGAAACCGGTTTTTTTTTTGCCCTCGGTTTTGACCAAAACACCGGTTTTTCATAAAGCTGGTCTTGAGGTTCAGTAAAACCGAAAGACCGGTTTTTGAAACATCGTTTTTTTCTGAAAAACCGCCATCCCTACCGTTTCTTATTTGGTTGGCGGCGAGTATAGAATCCCGTAACTGGAGTGTTAAACGAGAGCGTCAAAACCAATCACTCCGAAACCCGTTTCTCTTTCTCCCATCACCCTCTTACAATCCCTATTTTCATCTCCATCTTCCCATACACAGGGTTTCCACAGTTGGCGATTTATCGGCAGACGGGTGAATTTGTAATGGGGGACGAGTAAAGTTTAAGAGATTAAATGGAAACATAAAGAGGTTGGTCAAATATATTTTTTATAATTGCGTGAAAAAAATCCGACTTTTACATTATAATTTCAATATCAAACGCGTGCAAAAAGTCAAACTTTTTGAAACAGCGACAAAAAGTACTTTTTTTCACCCAAAAGCAGTGAAAAAAAGTACATTTTTTCACTCATTTCATAAGATGCCAACATTTCAAGTAAAATTTTGATTTGATAACACTCATAACATCCAAAGATTTACCGATCTGCTTTATTTAAAAATATTATGCGCGTGAATTATTTTTGAATCAATGAAATTTTTTTCTCGCGATGGGAATAATTTTTTAGTCACGCCTTTCGAACTGCGAGTTCATTGGTTGTTTTCTTTGACATCTCTCCTGAAAGCTCAAAATTCATTTTATTCTAATTAGCACGTGAATTATTTTTAAACCAATGAGATTTAATTTTTTTTAACGCAATTATAAAAAATAGTGTATGAAACATGTGCGAAAAGTAAACTTT
This sequence comes from Hylyphantes graminicola, assembly GCA_023701765.1. Classification (NCBI taxonomy): domain Eukaryota; kingdom Metazoa; phylum Arthropoda; class Arachnida; order Araneae; family Linyphiidae; genus Hylyphantes; species Hylyphantes graminicola. Next base: position 7,231,257 of record CM043111.1, read on the forward strand.
TTAAAACACGTGTCATTATTTCACCCGCTCGTAAAATAAAATCCACTAGCTTTAAAAAGCATTACTTTTCGCACTAGTTGCATAAATATCTATTGTTTGGAATGTTTTGTAAAGTAAAGTAGGTGTGTAAAACACCAGAAAGCTTAATTGAGACTGAACAATAAGTATTGGATACTCCAGTTCCGACTGTCTTTCCTGAACATGCTGGGTTTTTTTAAAATTAAAATAAATTTTAATGTGTAATAGGAAACCAGTGTTTTAGGTTTGAAATCTGTACTTTTTTTTGTTTCAGCAATACTTTTAAAACCTAAAATGATCTATGGCAATTACCTTTTGCGCTTGCGCGATTTCCTCAAAAACGTTGTTATTAAGAACTGTGTACACTCTTAAAACAAAAGAGTGAAATCCACTCCAGTTGGAGAAGTGCATTTTCGACACCGTAAAGGCATGTATATTTACTCAGAATGAGTTAAAATCACTCGTTTGGAGTGATCCTGTCGGAGGTTAAACACAAAGGATCCACTCCAAAAGGAGAAGTGCATTTTCCAGTCTGGAGGAGTGAAATCCACTCAGACTGAGTTAAATTAGGAGTGTTTGTTTTAAGAGTGTAGAGTGATTTTAGACAGACTTATGATTCTGATAATTAGTGGACAATGTCTGGACCAATTCCCACCATTTCAGAACCTGCAACTTCCAAAATGTTTTAGGTTCTTAACGAAATTTTATTTTTTGATCTTCATCAAAGCGAAAAAGTTCTAAAACCTAAATAACATTATTTAAGTACATTTTTATTCTAAATTAAGTTCTTATAGGATGAACAAAAGTATAAGATATATCAGAAATTTAAAAAAGATAGTACAGGTAAAAAAAATCAATCAAGAATGTAAAAAAAAACCAGAAAACTTCCGATGGTAACAACTTTTAAATGCTATTTGTTTATTCCTGAAACACAGTTTTGGTTTAATAACAGGTTATTAATTTTAATAAGAAATTATTTTTAAAAAATTTAAAGTCAAAATTTTTAAAAATTTATTAATTTTTTAGAAAAAAGTTCAAAAAAAATAATTTCTAATTAAAATTGTGCTGAGAATTTAGGTACAAGTCCTAGTTTGTACATATTTATACAATATAAAATCATTTTCTTGGACATTTTTTCAATTTTGACCTCATAATTTGCCGCGCAAGCCTAATCCCAATGTGTTCAAATAGCTTTATGTTGAAAATCATTTATTTTAGTTTTGGCTAAAGTTTCATAAATTTTAAAATTTGTTTTATAATAAATAAATCTTGTAGAATTACATATAAAAAAAAGTATACAATACATTGAGTAGTTAAAAAATGACATTGAAAGATCAAACTATGCTTTGTAGTACCTTCTTTGCACATTTTTAAGACTCCTATGACCCCTTAATGAAAATACAAGTAACAAGATTTTTAAAGTGAAATGTATGCGATTTATTAAAACCAAATACGCTCAGTATGTATTTGTACAAGATCAGTTTTAATCAAGACAAATGGAAAAAAGTTCAATACAAATGGGAAGCTATTTACATTTAAAATTTAAAAAAAAATTCTAAACAAAAACATGTTGCAAGCCTGGTTCCAAAATTAACTAAGAAAATTTTATAAAAACAGTTTCTCCCATAATACATTCCCCCAATTTCGAACTACACGATATCCCAACAAAGATTGGCATCCTTTTTGGCGACGGATCCCAGTCCCGCAGCCAAGTGAGCGATGGACAAGAACCATTTTCCTAATGGAAAGTGAAAGACTTTTTCGTATGACAATGGAGAAGAAAGATTGTCAGAGGCAAGGAGTTTTGGGTGTCACATTAGAGATGTAAAAAAAATGAAATTTGTTTTTTATAACCTGTTTTTAAAATAAGAGGTATGGCGTGTTATTTGATGCATACGATAATTCTAGAATACAGATATGTGGCCATTTAAATAGAACACTTATGATTCATAATCAATTACTCATAATGGTTAGGTTGAATTATTTACACAATAGAGCTGCACAAGGGCTACTGGCAACGGGCTTAACAATTATGTACAAGTCAAGTATCGTACCGGTAGCACCAGTCAGACATCAGTAGGCACCAGTGTTGGGCAAATTTTAATAACAAGAACAATTAAAGACTAGCTATAAAGTGGTAAATGTACCATAACAACTAAAAATTCATTAATTGTAATTGCGGAAAATTACAATTAACAATTATTTAATTGTTAACTGTAGTAGTAACAATTAACAATTAAATTAATTTTTAATTGCTTAGTTAATTTTAAATAAAAATAACAATTATAAAAGCACAGCAAAATAAATCCGATTTCAAATTAATTTTCATAAATCTAATTAACTTTGTGCATTAAAACGAAATGAGTAAATTGTTAGTTTTAATGTTTCTTAAAGCAACTAAAGAAGTTAATTGCAATTATTTTAATTGTGAGTTATAGTTGACATACGCTAATCAATAAAAACTCAATTGCGATTAATTTAATTGTAATTAGTTTAATTGCAATTACTTTTTTAGTCAATTGTTAATTGACAAATTGATTAATTCCCAGCACTGGTAGGCACCCACGAGCCGATCTGTCAGATTCAACTTTTTAGTGCGACATCCTACGCAGTGTTGTGACTTAGAGCATTTATTACATGCTCTCTTTCTATATGGTATTATTTTTCGAAGGTTTAGTCTGCACATCAGGCCATTTATAGGTCGGTAGTTATTTTGGCGAATGCTCGGATCCGAACCTGAGACATTTCACATACAAGGCAAGCATCTTACCGATTCGGCTCCCCCATAAACGAAACGCCTCTTGGGGCAATTGACGACTAAAACGAAGGTTCTATCGAACCAGGTCAATTACGGAACTGATTAACGTGCTAATTGTTTGTGGTGAGATTTTAAAAAATGTCCCCAACTGAAGGAGGTTTTAAAAAGTGTCCTCAAATGCGGACGCCAGGTCGCAAGAGTTTAATAATCCCCAAAAAGTATTTACAAATAAGAAACTGGTATTTAAAAGTAGCTATAAAATCCCGTTGTCGCACCTCTCCGGCGCCTTTTGCGAGAGGGATTACGGGCACTTTACGAAGATTTGATGCCCGGGATGAGATGCAAAAGAGCCCCTTTATAACAACGAGCACACATTCCTTAATTGAAGGAGCCACGGCAGAAAGGAACTATACCTAAACCGACCTTAAGTTTGCAGTATACAAATGTTCTACGAAAAAAAGGGTAAATAGTTCTCATTTTTGAGTGCGAGAATCGAATACAAAAAGGTGTTTCAACATTCATAAACAAATTGATTTGTTATTTCAAGACATAAATTTGTTATTTTATTAGTTTAGCTTCAATTAGAGTGTTATTTTAATTATTTTTTTCCTTCGATTTTGACGGAACAGGGCGCACGAATATCAGGGTCGAAGGAGCAGCCAATAGGAGCAGGCGAAATTGCGGCGCCAGCCGGGTTGTTTACCCAGTTTCCTCCGCTCAGTACATTTCTCTGCTGCAAACTTAAGCTCGGTTTTGGTGTACACTCCTTGCCAACCTAAGTTGGGTAAATAGAAATATGTTATATGAGAAGAGAACATATGAGAAGATCCCTCCTCGGATGTAAAAGGTTCAAAGTATTTGTGAATTCATCCAGAAAACATGTTTAAAATATTCATTTCTTTTAAGGTCTAACAGATTTGAATATTGTTTGAGAAAATTAGGCAATTTTATCAGAATGAAAAGTGTATTTTGTTTAAATTGTACTTAGGTCATTTTGTATGTAAATATTACCTTACAAGAGTTTCCAACTAACGGACAGACCGAGCTTTCTCCTCTTTGTTTTTACCCAAGTTAGGGTGGCACTGAGTGTAGTACAATGCAGTGTTGAGCAAATTTTAATTGCAAGAACAATTAAATAATTAACAATTAATTGGTATTGTAACCACAACAACTAACAATTCATCGATTGTAAATGTGTACAAATACAATTAACAGCTATACAATTTTTAACTGTAGTAGTAATAACAATTAACAATTAATTTTCATTAGTTTTGTTAATTTAAATTAAAAATAACAATTAAACACTTTTTTTATTCGTTTTAAGTCTAAGACTGACAGCTTAATTTTCCTAAATCTTTATTCATTTCATTTTAATGCATGAAGTTAATTGTTAATTTTAATTGTTTCATAAAACAACTATAGTTAATAGCTATTATTTTAATTGTGAGTTACAATTGACACACGTTAATCATTAAAAGTTCAACTTTGATTAATTTAATTTTGATTGCGATTGATTTAATTGCGATTACTTTTTTAATCAATTAACAACATAATTGACAAATTAATTGATTAATGTCCAACTCTGTTATAATGTGAAAAAAATGATAGTTTTTTACAAGCCTAATACACCTAAAACAATACAGATAAAAATGTTTTATTTATACTAACGATTTGTCATTTTACCGCAAAAGCACATTTTCAAGAGACAATTCGTAAAGTGGAACAAAATAAACGATGTAGATGGAAAATTGATTTTAATATTCTTTTGAAGCACTACAATTTAAAGTTTTGTTAGTGAAAACTAACAACGCAACGACTTCACCATTAAATACAGATGCAGAGGTAATTTTATACTTTGTAATGTAATTTGAAAAACTTAAAAAATTTAAAGTTTAATAGCAGCTGTATTTTTTGTTCACTCGCAATTATCAAAACCTTTATGGCGTTCGACAGCTACTCTTCTTAAAAATGCCATGTAACAAATTTGAAATCCTCAGCCTTTTAGTTCGAGCTGTTGCATGGGTTTAGACATCTAGAAATACCGATGTTAAAAAAAAATCTTGTTATCAGCAGCCTGCACAAAACACAACCCTCAGAAGAAAATACTCAATACATTCAAACAATTTTCCAGCTTTTTTAAAATTTCATAACAAAAACTATTAAAAGTTATAATTTTTCAATATCAGTTATAAAATTCCGACAATATATATATTAAGCATTAATGAAAATGTCAATTAGTTTACTTTCTTGTGTGCCTTCCTTTTTGTGTTTCTTTTTATGTATTTAAGTGTTTATATTTCATGTGTTGCTGTATTTTTTCTAATGTAACCTTATAATAGATTTGTTAGTACTATGTAATGTTATTATTGTAAAATTACTGCGTATAGATTTTGCCAACCATTTTAAACGGGCCAAGGCCCAATACAATAAATTTATTATCTATCTAAAACACACACAAATCTCCTTCATAAAAACAACCTGCACTAAGCTTAATTGGTATTGTAGCAAATTGTTTTAGAGAAATAATAATTGAAGTTTTCTTGGTATTATTTGAGTCAACTTACAAAATTTTCAATTGTCACTTGGTTCGTTTTGGATAAATACGATTCAAATAGGGGTTTTGCATTTATGGTTGTGAGAAGAGAGATCTTAGCAAAATGAAATGATTATAAACGAGGGATTTTATAGTTCAGAGTTTTTGGGGAATTTCAGGAATGGGGTTGAGCTGGAATGTTTTGATTATAAATTGAGAATCAGCCGCGTTGGAGTTTAAATAACGGTGGTAACCCCAAGCAATTTCACATTATTTTTGAATTGCAAATAAATTTAGTAAACGATAAATAATTTACGGAAGAAAATGAAAATAGTTTTCTTAACTTTTAAAAGCCAACATTTTCTTAGTGCTCTGTGATTTTTTCTAAGGTGTATACATATTGTACGGAAGGGGTGTCACTATATTGTTACAAACCTACTTTCTTTAAGTTCTTTGAAAAATTAGTGTTTTCTAGCATTTGAACTAGCAAAACAAAAACAGCTCTACTACAGTAAAAAAAAACCAAATTAAACATATTAGATTGCTTGCCTTTTTTATTTAACTGAGATGAACCAAAGCAAAGCGCAGTCATTGCAACCAGATTGTAATATAAAACTAATGAATTTGTACCATCTCGCCATCATACCATAATGAATGAGTTTTACTTGATGATTTTCCAAGGAAAAAAAATAATGAAAAACCTAACCTCCTAATTGCCTTCAAAACATTGTATCAACCCGAATATATTTAAGATATCATTTTATATTTCATGTTATACAACAAACACTTTGTTCTAAGGATAAGGGTTTCAGCTCGAATTACAAGACATGAAAAGAAAAAGAACTAACTATGGGGAAAAAATTTGCCACTTAAGAGTTTACCAAGAGATGGAATCAAGCAAAAGTGGTAATAATATACGATATATTCCTTGGATAAAAAAAATAGAAATAAGGATATGTATTTTTATAACGATTTTTCAAGTATTTGCATATGTGCACACGTTAGATAATTATTTCTTCATACCTCAAAAAACTACTGCAGATCATTATTTAAATATTTTTTAAAAATGAATTTGAATAAAAATAATTTCGGTAGTTTTCCCGTTTCGTGGGCACCAGCGATAAAGCCACCAAAAGGATTATTTTGATGCTTAAGTTCAACTGTTCACATTGTAGGCCTTCAACTGTGTGTACTGTGTTTTGTCGCCATAAAATTCATTTTGTAGTCAAAGACCCTGTTTAGTGATCAGAGTTAGTAACAAAAGAAAATTACATAATGTGCTACAACTTGCCCATGTTCATTGATAAAGGATGGAGGGTCGTTAGTGTAACACGAAAAGGGCGGTCGCAATGCCCAAACAGATTGATTATTTGGTTGGGGGATCTGTATAAATCGACTTATTGGGTAGTAGTACGGTGCAATTACTCCAAAAAAAGGCCAAACCCGGACATCCAAAGTAAAAGTTTCATTCCAGGTCCAAATTGTTCTATACAGCCTACATATTGTTTGGTAAAAAGTCTCACCATTTTGAGCGTCGGGTTTGGGGGGGAGGGGGGTTAAAGTTCAAAAATTGGTAGTTTTTTAAGTTTTTCTTGAATATTTCGACAAATATGCAATTTAGAGAAAAAAGTTCAATTACAAAAATATTCTACATTAAATTACAAACGAAATGACTAGTTACATTATTGTTGTGAAGTGAACGGTTCAAGAGTTACAACGGGTTAAAAAGTAGCATTTTGGCGAACTTTTTCAGATTTTTAGCAAAAATATGAAATTTTCAATGTGAAATCTTTTGGATTGTGTTTTGTAGAAGAAAATATGTACTTCAGTGACCGATGGTATGCTAATGATAAGCCCTTGAAGAAAGGGCAACCTCACCACCTTCTCAAGGACTGCAGTGGGGGGGGGGGGGGGTAGAGAAATCAATTTGAACAGTGAATGTATAGGCTGTTTTGCAGTAGCCTTCTAGTAAAACTGACAGCGAAAGCCGACGTTTAGAGACTTAGAACAATGATGAAATGGGGGGGGGGGGGGAAGACGCAATGATGAAAACAGGGGATTCTGTGGATATATTTGGTGGCTAGATGCAAAATTAAATTGACAGTGTTTAATTGTAGTGTGACAGACATAACATCACTTAAACGTTTGTTTTAAAAAGTATGTTTTTGAAAGAAATTTTTTAAAAAACATTATGTTCCATAGTAAACAAGTCTGAAATTCGTAAAATACAATTTTTTTGTGCTATAAATGCAATATTTTTTTTTGGTGGAGGTTGTATTTTTTTTTACTTTATCACTTGCATCCGTAAAACGAAGAATTAAAATATAGCAAAAACCCACCATACCATCCCATTTAAGGGTATTTTTATTGACTCATTTCAAACTCATAAAAATAATTATACATTTATCTTCCAAAATTTCCATTTTTAAGGATTTTACCTACTACGGGAAGAGATGACATCAGATAAAATGACTTGTCAAACGGAATAAAAAAGGGGGATCATTTAAAGCAAGAAAAATGATTTTATGTTATCTATTTTCATTTATATTTGATAAATCGTGTTCAGTTTGTCCATTAATCAAAAAGTGGAGTCTACTAATGTAGGACCAGCGGGTTGTCTAAATGGAGTAACTGACTCATGATTGAAAAGTTATGTCAGAGTCCTTGTTTTTAAAGGGGGGCGGGGGGGGGGGGGTCTTCACACCGAAGTGGATATGTGTAAATATATAGGGAATGATTTTCTAGGTAATATTGTCTGTATGAAATGTTGCTTCTACCGTTTTTTTTAGATTATGTATGTAGCTGGTTCACAGGGTTATATAATAAAATTTTTTGCAAAGTGTTTGAAGTTTTTATTTTCATAACATTTTACAAAATATGTATAAAAAAATATAGGATTATAGAACCCTGTAATCCAGCAACATTTATTTCCACATAATAGCACAACATAGTATTTCCACACTAAATTTATGCTTCAAAAAAAAAAAAAAAAACGAAAAACCCAATATTAAGTTCTATATTTAAGCTTTTAAACATCAAAATTAGATTTTTTTATTCGAAATTCAATAATTTCTTTTTATCTTCTGTTAAATATATTTGCATTTTGAAGAATGAATATTTCATATATCAGGGTATAATTATTCAGTATTATGACGTCATTATTCAGTAATAAATACTTAATTATAAATGAAAATTGCTTATGCTTTTTAAAGTAAAAAAGCTTTTCAAAAAAATCTCAACGTCCACACATTAAACGGGATACGATGCCCCTCCCCCCCCCCCCCATATCAGAAGCAACCAAGTAATATTTATAATAACGCTATGCCTAATTAAAATGTTCAACTTTAAAAAAAAAGGTTTTTATAGTTTGTAAAAGGAGACTAATAACAGTAAAGTTTACACATGTTAAGAAAACTATAAACGTCGCATATTGAAGCTCATTTTTAGTTATTTTATGATGATAGGCAAACAAATTTGAAGTGCGAAAATACATTTTATGCCAAAATTTAACTAAATAAACAAAATATAAAGACAAATAAGTACTATGGTACAGAATAATTTATGTTGGAGAAATTAAATTACACACAAAAATAACTTATTTTAAAATATGTTGCAGAACCCCGAAAGTCAAAACCCTGAGTGAAACCAAACCCGAAATATTCATGTGTTAGGAATATTATGGGATAGGAATATTATTATCGAATCCTTAGCTGTCGTGGGCAGTTTCAGAAGTTTAAGGGATAAAAGTTTCTAAATGTGCTTGTAAAAACCAGCTGATTGCAGAAACAGCACAAGTTTGAATCAGATTTTAAATTTTCGTGAGCCTAATTTTTATCAAATTGCACGACGTCAACTTAAATGTATGTTATGGCAGAGAAATATTAAAAAAAATTGAACGTTTGAAAGAATTGAAGAATACAGGGGAAGAACCACTTGATTTCTTTAGTCTTAGTCCGTAATTGTGTCTGCTTGGCGGACATTGGTGACCGGGAACCGGTTTTTCTTTCGGTTCTTCTTTCCCCGTACAAACGTATGAGCTATTTCCATTGATCTCTGGCGTGAATCAGGGTTGCCGTGAAAGATTAAAAAAGCGAGTAACCGGCTTCTTTACACCAGTTTAGGCGATTTCTCGCTATCATCGCTAAAGAAGCCTATTGAGGAAAGCCTTTTAAGAAATCAGGCGGTTTTTCCCCTGCACTTTTAAAACGAACGAGCAATTTTCACTCCTCCAGTCTGGAAAATGCACTTCTCTTGGAGTGGATCCTTTGTGTGTTAAACCTCTTACAGGATCACTCCAATCGAGTGATTTTAACTCAGTCGGATTTAATATTCGCTCCTTTCCGGTGTCGAAAATGCACTTCTACTGGAGTGGATTTCACTCGTTTGTTTTAAGAGTGAGTAGGGGAGACCGGGTCTAGTTGATACAGGGTCAAGTTGATACAGTCAAAATAACTCCGTGTTGCGCAGGCGCAATTAACTGGTACTCACTTGACTGGACGACCGGTCCGTCGTCAACAACCACGCGTGAGCACTTAGAGGAGGTTGCTTTGTTCTATGAGTTGTGAATTAAATACTGGTTTTGAGCTTTAAAAGTAAATTTTTACCCCTGTATTTGAAGTGTTATTGAAAGTTTACTTGTTAGTGGATTGTGTTATAAATAACATCACATTGTTACATGCTATAAAGGCAAGAATGTAACCTAGTAAACTTTGTTCTAGCTCTTATTGGTTTTCCGTATTTTGCGGTTTTAGTGTAATGGCGACGGTTGGGTCAAGTTGATACGCTTCTTTGGGGTCAAGTTGATACGGTGTATCAACTTAACCCACAAGAATTTTCATATGTTGCATTTATTTATAGATACCAAGAAACTACAAGAGGCGAAATACCAATTGATATTTTTGGAAGAGCTTATGAAGAGATTAGAAATGGCAGAATGTATATTAGGGAAGCGGCCAAAATCTTTAATATAGACACAATAGCTCTTTACAGGTTCAAGACAAAAAAGGGAAAATAAAACTTGAAATGCCAGAGGCTAGACGAGGTTGTAAAAATGGGTTATGCTAAACATCGACAAATATTGACTGACGAACTTGAGGAGGAGCTTAGCAGATATATTTGAACAAGAAAATAAAAGTTAAAATTGTTTAAATCATTAAGGGGCAAAAGGGTAAATATTACCAAGAATGGAAGAACAGAAAAGAACCGAAAACAAACAACAGAAAACCTGACAAAAGAAGTTAAAAATAAAAAAAAGAGAAACGAAGAAAAATTGAAAAAGATGAATCAGACTCTGATGAAGGCGAAGAGTCTTTTTGTTTGGTGTGCTTCAAAACATATTCAACGTCAAAGCCTGGCCAGGACTGGATACAATGCATATCCTGTAAGAAGTGGGCACACATCGCATGTGCTGAAGACAATCCATTTTACACGTGTTTCAATTGTCAATCAGATCCCAATTTCTCAGACTCGGAGTAATCAGTTACAATCAATGTAGGCCCTATCATGTAAAACTGTGTATCATATAAAGTTAAAAACCTATTTATATTGTAAAATAAAACACTTTTCGTAATTACTGCATTATTATTAGATATATTTAAATATTTCCTAGCACCGTCTCAGCTTACTAATATGCGTATCAACTTGACCCAATGCCGTATCAACTTGACCCAGATCGGGTTAAGTTGATACACATTGCAACATTTTAAAAAACATTTTTTTTGTCAGTGAAAATTCAATTCTATTTAGATTATAAAAATATCAGGCGTTAGCCAAAGAGTTATAGTTACTAACTACACTTAGTTTGTTTCAAAATATTGACAGAAAAAAATTACAAAAATCAGAAAGTAAAAAGTGTATCAACTTGACCCGGTCTCCCCTACTCTTCAATTGCAACAAAATTTTCTTTCTCCTGAAAAACCTGAAATTTGTTACTGAAAATTTTTCTGCACTCATCCATTTAATAACCCTGAAACTGTCACACAAACCTTCTTAGCAAAGACGTCATCTTGAACTAGCGTTCTAGTTTTTACCTCTTTGTCCTGAATTAAATCGGTGGAAGGATTTGTTCTTGTGATAATTTTAGTTCGGGTAAGTTTCTCCTGGTTTCTTATTTGCAATTTGACTAAAAAAAGAACCTGCTGGCATTTAAAAGGCTGCGATGGGCTTGGTGAACCCAAATTACCTTTTAGGAAAGCTGTCATGCGCCTCTGTCTAACGTTAGCAATGTGAATACATAGTGACTATTGTAATCACATGTAGGTAACACGTGGCTATTGTACCTAGTGGCATAGGAACAAATTTGATTGCATGCAAGTCACCTAACGACTATTGCACACTTACCAAGACCTCAAGCGCAATAAACCCCAAATGCTCTCAACAATTTTAAAACTGTCACATGAACCTTCTTAACAAAGACGTCATCTTTAACTGGACAGATAGATATCAGACAAGACATGACAATCCATCACACAAAAACAGCGACGGTGCTTTAAGATTATATCTTGATATCTCTTTCAAGATATATTCTCTCTTTTAAAAGATACCTTCTACGTTAGGCCCAGGGCCCGACTTACAACTTTTGGGACCAAGGGCACAATTAAGTTTGGGGACCCCATGACGTCATTAATGCGTATGAACGTGATTTTTTCATTTGAAATTCGTACGAATAATCTTTACCATCATTTTGAATACACATGTACATACGATTTGGATATCAGCGAGACCTATTACATTGTCATTATATTTTAAAAACATGCATAACTTTTATTCACTTGCCAGGGCAGAATTTATTAAAAAACGCGAACGATATAATGTAACTCACTTTAAAAAAAAATGGTACCTGGTTGTATTGTATTATACATAATTTTTTGGGAAACAAATTTTAACACATTTTTTCTTTAATGTTATTCTAGGCATATTTAGGGGCCCCTTTAAAGTGAGGGCCCAGGGCACGTGCCCCGTTTGCCCTGTCGGAATTCAGGCTCTGGTTAGGCCTGTGAAGATAAAATGAGAGTTCTAGTTTTTACCTCTTTGATTAAAATGAAATCGATGGAAGTGTTTGTTTGTGAGATATTTAAAGTACTCGTTTTTTAGCCTAGTTTCTATTTTTTAATTAGAAAAAAAGGAATCTGCTGGCATTTGTAAGGCTATAATAGACTTGGTGTACCCAAATTGCGGTTTAGGATAGGTTTCAACGCCTCGTACTTCTTTAGAGGCACCGATACATAGTGACTGTTGTAATTGCATGCAGGTAACTAGTGACTATTGCAACTAGTGACTATTACAACTAGTGACTATTACAACTTGTAGTAATAAAGTGACTGTCATAACTAGTAATTAGTGACATTTGAAACAAGTAACATAGTAACTATTGTAACGAGTAATATAGTGACTATTGCAGTCACATGCTGGTAACAAGTGACTTATAACTAGTCACACAGCGACTATAGTAATCGCATGTCTGCCAAGACCTCAAATGCGACAAACCCTCCAAATACTTCCAATAATTCAGAAACTGTCACACGAACCTTCTTAACAAAGACATCATCCCGATCTGGACAGACTATAATCAGACAAGACAAGGCGATCCGTTACACAGAACAGCGGCGGTTCTCAGAGATTCCTATCTCGATATCTCTCTTTAAAGATGTCTAAGTCAGCTCGTAAAAGATAGGGTAGACTAAATAGTGAATGAACGTTTAAGGCGCTGTGTTCGCCAGTGAATGAACACCAGGACATAATGACCAGGACAACCAAACAAAGGTCAGATAGCTTCCTACTACATGGGAGAAAGTCAGTGTTGCCAATCCATCTAGTGGAATGATTTTTAATCCTTATTTTTTAATTGTATTTAGCAAATGTTCATTCACTGGGCCTGTTCACTCCCTGGTCAGTCTACCCTATGGTGACTATTGTAATTGCATGCAGGAAATTAGTGACTATTATAACTAGTAATAAGTGGCTGCCATAACTAGTAATGAGTGACTATTGAAATAAGTAATATTGTAACAAAGTAATATAGTAACTATTGTAACGAGTAATGAGTGACTATTGAAATAAGTAATATTGTAACAAAGTAATATAGTAACTATTGTAACGAGTAATATAGTGACTATTGTAATCGCATGCTGGTAACAAGTGACTTTTAACTAGTCTCACGACCTCAAATGCGACAACACCCCCAAATATTTCCAATGTTCCGATAATTCAAAGACTGTCACACGAACCTTCGTAACAAAGACATCATCCCGATCTGGAAAGACGGATAATCAGACAAGACAAGGCGATCCGTCATACAGAACAGCGGCGGTTCTCAGAGATTCCTATCTCGACATCTCTCTTTAAAGATGTCTACGGCAGCTCGTAAAAGATAAATAAAAAAATGTTGCTTTTAAGCCTCCTTGATTGAAACAGATGGAAGGGTTTGTTAGTACTCATTTGAAGCATATATACACTGCTCAAAACAATTCAGGGAGCACTTTGCGTACTTTTGTTAGCCCTCTCAGTTTCAGCGCTTTGTTTTTCATTCGAAAAATCTAAAATTTGTGAAATGGATTCCTTATGCATCCAGATGAAAATTAAAAAACATGCGGAAAATATAAATATTTTTTTAAACTAAAATTTAAGCGGGAAAATTGAAATCGAAAATTAAGAATAAATTATAACAATAATTTTTTCAAATTTTTATTTGCAAAAGGTAAAAACAATTTTTAAACATATGAGAATGCAAGAGTAAAGAATTTAGTGTCAATTTATTTCATAAAAATTTTTTGGGTGTGAATTCTATTTTACCATGTTTTCATATTTTCATTTGATTAAAACGAACCTTATTTACATCCTCAAAAGACTTGATTCTTCCATCTAACGATAAATGTAAGCAAGCGATAAATAAATGCAAGCTCAATTTAGTAGGAAAAAAATCGCAAGCTCATGATTCCAATTGAAAACATTAGGGTTGAAAGAGTTTAAACCACTAGGGGGCTCCGCTAGTGGCTTATCTCCAAGCACCGGACCACAAAGATGGTTTTAATTAAAGCACATTTTCCTTTTACTTTGGATAATAAAGAATTAATGTTATCAGTAAAATTCTTGAAAATTAATAGAATTACAGATAAAATCCTACTTTTTGGTCTGGCGCCATTTGACAACTTTTCAACATTAATTAGCCGTCAGAAGTATTTTGCACGCAATATTTGTGTAATAAATAAATGGGGTTGTTTCACGGAGGATCTGGCAACAGGTTCTCAGTCTCGTCTTAATTTTCTCGAATTACTTTTGTTTTGGTTTGCAGACCAAAGTTATTTATATTCAGGTTAGTGTGCTTGGTCATCGAACAAACTTGAATATATCTCGACCAACCAACCTACCAAAACAAAAGTAATTCAAGAAAAATGAAAACAAGACTGCGAAGCTATTGCCAGATCCTCCATGATACATGTATCGTCGGTCAAATGACTAAATTACGAATGTGATATACACAGGGACGAAAAAACTTTTTACTGTTAAGCCCAGGGTGTAAAATAAGCACGACCGCTAATCTCTAGAATTGGTATACATGCGTGGTTGTACCAGACTACATTCTTAGATTTTGTATTACAAATTTTCTGCAGCTTACACCTTTATTAAAGCAGATACGACAGTATCCCTCGCACCAATACCTAAGCTATGATGCCAACGACTCACCGTCGAAAAGATTTTGTATACTTCTTGTAGTCGACAACAAAGACATAAGAAAAGATTCAGTTTCTTCAGTTTTAGAACCCTACACGGCTGGCCACTATCTCTCTACTAATTACTATGAATCAAAACCAACCACTTCTCAAAATAATCATCGGTGCCCGTGCGCGTAACAACTCAGAAAAATAAAATCAGTTAAAACACACACTCTGAAAATAAAAGTAACGTAAACATTTAAAAGACGCCTTGAAAAGTCTCAAAAGAAACAACTTATTTAAAAAATAACGCTCCTTTCTGCGATGTTATTGCCCGGAACGGCAAATCGGCAAGGCTGTTTGTTTTTGTTTACGATTATGGTGTTGCCATTCGTTAAACAAATGGTAAGGTTTTGTCTGCGGTCGAAATAATTCGCCATAGTTTGGCCTCGTCTCGTCTGGAAGCACCCATCACTACAGCGACTCAATAATGACAAAAAAATAAAATTCAAACTATTGTAAAGCACATATATTTTTTTCTAAAGTTGTAACTGTTATAAGTTTTCATTTTTGGTATCATTTAAAGTGAAATTACACCAATAAAACATTTTTCAAACACTATGTTTGGTTTGGTTGAAAACTTATAAATATTGGTAGGCAAAATGCAATTTTTTGCTTTTTCATTATTTTTTAATTAAAAAACTAATTTGAATATTTTAAAAATATTTTGTGGACATAAAATTTGGACCATTTTCTACGTTCCAAAAAAAAAATGGAGTTGTACTATAAGAATTGTGTCGTAGAGACTAAAAAACCATGACTGTAATTCCAAAAAAAAAAAAAAAAGTACCCATAACTTACGAACCGGTTATATATATTGGGTATATATGCAATTAGCAATTTGTTCATAATAAGAAGTCTACAAAATACTAAAAATTCAGAAAAATCGTAGAAGCCAATTTTTTTAAATTTCAATTTAGGCCAAAAACGCCTTTTTTTGCCCTTTTACAAACTATTTTTTAATTAAAAAACTAATTTGAACTAAAAAAATTGCTTTGCAGACAAAACACCTATACTCTTTTCTACATTCAGTAAAAAAAATGGGAGAAAATTGGTAAAAATTGTGCCGTACAGATCAAAAAGCATGACTGTAAATAACAAAAAATAAAATAAAAAAACCCGTACTTACAAACCGGATATATATTGGACATACATGCAATTAGCAAATTGTTCATACATAAGAAGTCTACAAAATACCAAAAATTCAGAAAAATCGTAGAAGCCAATTTTTTTTTCGATTTTAGTAAAAAAAAGCCCTTTTTTAATTTTTAATTAAAAAACTAATTGGATTTTTTAAAATTATTTTGTGGACATGACACTTAAACCAATTGAGACCTTCAGTAAAAAAATTGGAGTTGTACTCCAAAAATTGTGCCGTACAGATCAAGAAAGCTTACTTTTTTTTTTAATATAGAGAGATACGCTCCCCTAATTGTTGTCAGCAGTGTATTTTTATTTTTTACTTTGAAAAAGAAATGCAAAGTTGGGTATGGATATCGGGGAGATTTTTTGTCCCTCTCCCAACCCTTTTTTAACTTTCATTCCAATTAACATATTAAAAAAAAAAAACACATACTTAGTACATCAGAGAAGTTGACGATTTGCCCTCCGGGGGAGAAGCAAATTGGCTGAATGGTAAACTTATTTTCATTACATTTGTTTGAAATTTAAATTTGTACTTATTTTTTTAAAATTTAAAGCCAACAAATATCGCAGATATTTTTGTAGCACATAACTATAACCCTTTAAGACTGAGCTATCACGATCGTGTGGTTATAAAAGAGAATATTCAAGCTTTCAAAAAATATCGAAGCAGCTGACTTGTACCATTCGTTATTTGTATTAAAAAAATGGCTTTTTAAGGAGTTGTTGGCGTTGGTGCTGTTTAAAACTTTTTTTTCAATTAAACTCTAAAATTTAGTCTCAAACTTAAATCAGTGCAATCTGATGGTAGGTCTTAAAAGAATAAGTACTGATCCATACTTTAAATTGTGAACTTCAGTAGAATTATATATAGCACCTAATTTTTTTTTTTTGATACGTTTTGCTGGAAAACCTGACATTCGGTTGACGGTTTCTTATGCGTCTGTATAGTATACATTGAATATTGAATATATTGAATAGTATATATATTTTTTTTTAAAAAAATATAATCCCCCTTATTCACTTGATGATCGATAGTCTTTTTTTTTTTTATTTATTTTACTTCTAATAAAGCGAGACCAAATTGTACTTGTAAAAGTATAAATTGTCTAAAACCCCCTATGAGGTATACTGTGTATACCTCATAGGGTTTTAGACAATTTATACCTTTACAAGTACAATTGGTCTCGCTTTATTAGAAAGTAAATAACTTTGAAAAACTGAAGACTATCGATCAAGTATGAATAAGGGATTATATATTTTTTAAAAATTCAATATGATAAAAGTACTATTTTTTCCAGTTAAGATATCACTTTTCCTGAAGCCCCTTCCCTTTTGATAAAAAAATTCCCCTGATGAAACAAGGCAATATCAAAATGAAAGATGCTGACCCCCTATGCAATTTTTTTCTCCAAAAAACTAATAATGCCACTAGTCGCTTCAAGCTGTTGACCAGCAGATGGCGGTGGTGTCGCTTTTTTTTTTTTACCAGCCCCTGTATCTTAATCCCTTTCAATTTAGTAAACTTTTTTTTAGGGCGAGGGAGTTTTGTTTTCGTTGAATTAAAGTATCGCCAGAGTTCCACGTGGGATATTGATGACGGGCACCGTAAAATTAGATCATATTCAAGTGACGAGCTGATATTTGAGTAGGCACCCAACGTAACTTTTATGAGGTTTGAATTATCGTCGCACTAGAGCTACAAATGGACTAATAATGACGGGCGTCGTTATTTAGAACCACAGTCAAGCGAGGAGCCGACACCCGAGTAGGCACCCAACGCAACAGTTAAGGGCAACTTCGTACGCGCAGCGTTGGGACTTTGAAATGGACAGGCTCCGTAATGTAGAACCACAGTCAAGCGACGAGCCGACACCCGATTACGTACCTTTAACATATTTTCAGAGCAATGTCGTACTCAGCGTCGGAACTTTACAGCACATTTAACGTGCACTTCCTCCACCCAGAGTATTATTCGTCTGACTTTTGCTGCACTGACAGCAAGTAGGTCGGCAGCCATTTCAGCAATGAACTGACCCGAACCCGGGACATTTCGCATGCAAGGCAAGCTTTGTTTTCATTGAAATAACGTCATGCTAGAGCTTTTCTATTGGCAAACAAAGTTCTCTAAGATTGGCAACTAAAGCTTCCGACTTCACCGCTGTAGCACGGAAACACCGAACGCATAGTTCGCCAATTCATAGTACTAGGCTGAGGAGCCCAGTTCTTAAGGCATTTTCCTTGCATGCAAAGGGTACCAGTTTTGGGGCAGACATTGTAAGAAATAACTGTTTACCCCTTATGATTTGAATTTAGATTTAATTTTAATTATTTGGCGATGCACACTTTTACGTTTTCTATGCTAGTAATAATATTATACTACGGTAAAAAATTTCTGGAGCATAAAAAGTAATTTATGAAATAAACGTCCCCCCCCCCCTCCTTTTTTTGTATTAATTATTACAAGAAACTGTTTAGCAATGCAATTTTGTTGAATGAATAAGATTCGCAGCGTTGGTTAGGTAAGGTTTGAATTATCGTCACACAGAGCTACACGGCGACGGGCGTTGTATTTTAGGACCACAGTCAAGTGACGAGCCGACACCTGAATAGGCACCCAACGGAACCATTAAGGGCGACATCGCACGCAGCGTTAGGATTTTGAAGGATATTTAACGTGCACTCCCTTACAAGGGGTAATATTCGTCAGACATTTTTGGCTGCACGGGCCGGTAGTTATTTTAGGCATTTATAGGTCGGCAGTTATTTTGGCGATGCCCGGACCCGAACCTGGCACCTTTAAGCTCTTAGGATTGGCAGCAAAAGCTTTCGACTTCACCGCTGTAGCACGGAAACACCGAAAGCAATTGGTTTGCCAATACGTAGAACTGGGCTGAGGATCCCTGTTCTTAAGGCATTTTCCTTGTATGCGAAGGGTTCCAGCTTTGGGGCAGAGCATTGCCAAAATAACTGTCGACCTATAACCCTTTATGAATTTAAATTTAATTATTTTTCGGATAACACTTTTACGTTTTATGTGAAAGTAATAATATAATACTGCCTTTTCCTTTGCTTATTTTTAAGTTAGCTGTGCCCCCCCCCCCCCAAGTAGTAATATTACGGTGAAAAATGTCTAGAACACAAAATGTATATTATGATGAAATAAACGTCATTTCTCCCTCCCTGTTTTGTATTATTAATTATAACGATAAACTGTTTAGCAATGAAATTGTGTTGAATGGATAAGATTTGCAGCGTTGGGAATTTGAAGCACAAGTGCATTTCCTCTACACTGGGTATTCATCGGTCATTTTTGACTGCACAGACAGAAAATAGGTCGGAAATCATTTCAGCAATGCCCTGAACCGAACCCGAGACATTTCGCAGAGTCTAAAGTTTGTTTTCGTTCAAATAACGTCGTCGCCTAGATAATTTCTATTGGCAAAACAAAGTTCTTTTGGATTGGCGACTCTAGCTTACGACTTCACCGCAGTAACACGGAAACACCGAAAGCAATTGGTTTGACAATACGTAGAACTAGGCTAAAGAGCCCAGTTCTTAAGTATTTTCTTTGCATGCGAACTGTACCAGTTTTGGGGCAGAGCATGGCCAAAATAACTGTCGACCTAATAACCCTTTATAAATTTAGATTTAAGTTTTATTATTTGGCGATGTACACTTACGTTTTCTGTGCTAGTAATAATATACTACGGGAAAAAAAATCTGGAACACAAAATTTAATTTATGATGAAATAAACGTCCCCCCTCCTTTTTGTATTATTAATTATTACAATAAACTGTTTGGAAATGAAATTTTGTTGAATCAGTTTCGCAGCGTTGGTTAGATTACTTAAGGTTTGAATTATCGTCACACGAGGGCTAGACGAGGGCTATTGGCGACGGGCGTCGTATTTCAGAACCACAGTCAAGTGACGAGCCGATACCTGAATAGGCACCCAACGGAACCATTAAGGTCGACATCGCACGCAGCGTTAGGATTTTGAAGGATATTTTACGTGCACTCCCTTACACGGGGTATTATTCGTCGGACATTTTTGGCTCACGGGCCGTTTATAGGTCGGAAGTTATTTTGGCGATGCCCGGACCCGAACCTGGGACCTTTAAGAACTTTTAGGATTGGCAGCAAAAGCTTCCGACTTCACCGTTGTAGCACGGAAACACCGAAAGCAATTGGTTCGCCAATACATAGAACTGGGCTGGGGAGCCCAGTTGATCAGGCGCTTGCCTTGAGAGCGAAAGGTCTCATGTTCGGCCCTGCCAAAATAACTGTCGACCTATAACCCTTTATAAATTTAATTATTTGGCGATGTGCACCTTTGCGCTTTCTGTGCTAGTAATAATATTATACTACGGTTAAAAAAATTTCTGGAAAACAAAATGTAATTTATGATGAAATGAACGTCCTTTTTTCTCCAATTTTTGTGTATTATTAATTATTACAATTAACTGTTCAGCAATGAAATTTTATTGAATGAATAAGATTTACAGCGTTGGGACTTTGAAGCACATTTAACTTGCACTTCCTCTACACGTGGTTTTATTCGTCGGACTTTTCGGCGTTACATACCGTTTAAAATGTAATATTTTGGCGATTCACGGTCCGATAAGGTTAGGTTTGAATTATCGTCACACTAGAGCTACACGAGGGTTATTGGCGAAGGGCTTCGTATTTTAGAACCACAGTCAAGTGACGAGCCGACACCTGAATAGGCACCTAACGCAACCGTTGAGGGTGAAATCGAACGCAGCGTTGTTACTTTGAAGGATATTTAACGTGCGCTGCGCACCCTTACACAGGGTACTGTTCGTTGGACATTTTTGGATGAACGGGCCGTTTATAGGTCGTATTCTCGGGCCCGAACCCTAAACATTTCGCATGCAAGGCAGGAGTCAAAATTTTGTTTTCGTTGAAAAAACGTCACGCTAGAACATTTATATTTTCAAGTAAAGCTCTTTTAAGATAGGTGACTCAGGCTTTCGACTTCACCGCAGTAACACGGAAACACCGAAAGCAAAGTTCGCCAATACACAGAACTGGGCTGAGGAGCCCAGTTGGTAAGGCATTTCTCTTGCATGCGAAGGGTCCCAGGTTCGGATCAGATTATTGTAAAATAATAACTGGAGTCCTAAAACCCTTCATGATCTGAATTTATATTTAATTTTAATTGTTTGGCGATGCACACTTTTACGTTTTCTATGCTAAGTAATAATATTATACTACGGGAAAAAATTTCTGGAACACAAAAAGTAACTTATGATGAAATAAACACCTAGCCCCCTTTTTTTTATTAATTATTAAAAGAAACTGTCTAGCAATGAAATTTTGTTGAATGAATAAGATTCGCAGCGTTGGTTAGGTTGGGTTTGAATTATCGTCACACAGAGCTACACGGCGATGGGCGTTGTATTTTAGGACCACAGTCAAGTGACGAGCCGACACCTGAACAGGCACCCAACTCAACCGTTAAGGGCGACATCTTACGCAGCGTTAAGACTTTGAAGGATATTTAACGTGCACTCCCTTACACGGGGCATTATTCGTCGGACATTTTCGGCCGTTTATAGGAATTACAGGTGGGCAGTTATTTTGGCAATGCCCGGACCCGAACCTGGAACCTTTAAGCTCTTTTAGGATTAGCGACTAAAGCTTTCGACTTCACCGCTGTAGCACGGAAACACCGAAAGCAAAGCTCGCCAATACGTAGAACTGGGTTGGGGAGCCCAGTTGGTCAGGCGCTTGCCTTGAGAGCAAAAGGTCTCGTGTTCGGGTCCGAGCACGGCCAAAATAACTGTCGACCTATAACCCTTTATAAATGTAATTATTTGGCGATACACATTTTTACGTTTTCTGTGCTAGTAATAATATTATACTACGGCAGTTATTTTGGCGATGCCCGGACCCGAACCTGGGACCTTTAAGCTCTTTTAGAATTGGCAGCAAAAGCTTTCGACTTCACCGCTGTAGCACGGAAACACCGAAAGCAAAGTTCGCCAATACGTAGAACTGGGCAGAGGAGCCCAGTCGATATGGAGCTTGTCTTACAGGCGAAAGGCCACATGTTCGGGCCCGAGGAAGGCCAAAATAACTGTCGTCCTTTAAACCTTTAAGAATTTAAATTTAATTTTAATTATTTGGGGATTCACACTTTGACGTTAGCTGTGCAAGTAATAATATTATACTTCGGTAAAAAATTTCTGGTACACGAAATGTAATTTATGATGAAATATATCCGTCCTTCCCCCCCATCTTTTGTGTATTATTGATTATTGCGATTAACTGTTTAGCAATGAAATTTTGTTAAATGAATAAGATTCGTAGCGTTGGTTAGATTAAGTTTGAATTATCGTCACACTAGAGCTACACGGCGAAGGGCGTTGTTTTTTAGGACCACAGTCAAGTGACGAGCCGACACCTGAATAGGCACCCAACGGGGTTAGTTAAGGGCGACATCGTACGCAGCGTTAGGACTTTTGAAGGATATTTAACGTACACTCCCTTACACAGGGTATTATTCGTCGGACATTTTTGGCTGCACGGGCTGTATATAGGACGGCAGTTATTTTGGCGATGCCCGGACCCGAACCTGGGACCTTTCAGCTCTTAGGATTGGCAGCAAAAGCTTTCGACTTCACCGTTGTAGCACGGAAACACCGAAATCAATTGGTTTGCCAATACGTAGAACTGGGCTGAGGAGCCCAGTTCTTAAGGCATTTTCCTTGCATGCGAAGGGTACCAGCTTTGGGGCAGAGAATTGCCAAAATAACTGTCAACCAACCTTTTATGAAGTTAGATTTAAATTTAATTATTTGGCGGTACACATTTTTACGTTTTCTGTACAAGTTATTATATTATACTACGGTAAAAAAAAAATCTGGAACACAAAATGTAATTTATGATGAAAAAAACGTTATTTTTTTCCTCTTTTATGTATTATTAATTATTACTATAAACTGTTTAGCAATGAAATTTTGTTGAATGAATAAGATTAGCAGCGTTGGTTAGGTTACTTTATGTTCGAATTATCGTCACACGAGAGCTAGACGAGGGCTATTGGCTAAGGGTCGTATTTTAGAACCACAGTTAGGTGACGAGCCGACACCTGAATAGGCACCCAACGCAACCGTTAAGGGCGACATCGTACGCAGCTTTAGGACTTTGAAGGAAATTTAACGTGCACTCCCTTACACAGGGTATTATTCGTCGAACATTTTTGGCCGTTTATGAGGTCGGCAGTTATTTTGGCAATGCCCGGACCCGAACCTGGGACCTTTAAGCTCTTAGGATTAGCAGCAAAAGCTTTCGACTTCACCGCAGTAGCACGGAAACACCGAAACCAATTGGTTTGCCAATACGTAGAACTGGGCTGAGGAGCCCAGTTCTTAAGGCATTTTCCTTTCATGCGAAGGGTACCAGCTTTGGGGCAGAGCATTGCCAAAATAACTGTCGACCAACCCTTTATGAAGTTAGATTTAAATTTAATTATTTGGCGTTACACATTTTTACGTTTTCTGTGCAAGTAATATTATACTACGGTAAAAAATTTCTGGAACACAAAATTTAATTTATGATGAAATAAACGTCTTTTTTTCTCAAATTTTTGTGTATTATAAATTATTACAATAAACTGTTCAGCAATGAAATTTTGTTGAATGAATAAGATTTGCAGCGTTGGGACTTTGAAGCACATTTTACTTGCACTCCCTCGACACGAGGTTTTATTCGTCGGACCTTTCGGCTGCACATACCGTTTAAAAGGTCATATTTTGGCGATTCACGGTCCGATAAGGTTAGGTTTGAATAATCGTCGCACTAGAGCTACACGAGGGCTATTGGCGAAGGGCTTCGTTTGGTTTGGTTTGGTTTGAATTATCGTCGCACTAGAGCTACACGAGGGCTATTGGCGACGGGCTTCGTATTTCAGAACCACAGTCAAGTGACGAGCCGACACCTGAACAGGTACCCAACTCAACCTTTAAGGACGACATCGTACGCAGTGTTAGGACTCTGAACGATATTTAACGTGCAGTCCCTTTATTCGTCGGACATTTTTGGCCGTTTATAGGACGGCAGTTATTTTGGCGATGCCCGGACCCGAACCTGGGACTTTTAAGCTCTTTTAGGATTGGCAGCAAAAGCTTTCGACTTCACCGCTGTAGCACGGAAACACCGAAAGCAATTGGTTCGCTAATACATAGAACTGGGCTGGGAAGCCCAATTGATCAGGCTCTTGCCTGATCAATTGGGCTAAATTTTTAAGTTAGCTGTGCAAGTTGTAGTATTATACAACGGTGAAAAACTCTTAGAACACAAATTGCACTTCGTAATGAATTTATTGTTGATTTACTTCTTTCTGCTTTTTCATTCCGATAAAATTGCTAAATTTTCTCAAATAATATTGATATCTGTTATACCTTAAACGAAATTAATGTTTTAGCATGTTTTCTGGATGGATTCACAAAATGTTTATGGAACACTTTACAGACGCGGAAGGATATTCCCCATAGTATATTTTTATTTACCCAACTTAGGTTGTCAAGGAGTGTAGGTCAGCATCTTTCATTCATTTTGATATTGCATTGTTTCATAAGGGGATTTTTTTATAAATTAAAAGAGGAGGGGGCGTCAGGAAAAAGGATAGTTTAATGGGGTAAAGCAGGGGTTCCCAACCTTATTGCACCTGCGTACCACTTGACTGAGAAATTTTGGCGTACCACCAGACCTAAATATTTTAATTAACGTATACTATTTACTCTTCTAAAAGTGTTCAAAGATTTTGTGAGTAAAATTCCTGAAAAACTTCGTATTTAATGGTTAGATGTTTATTTATGACATGCTTATAATAAAGGAGAAATAAAGAGATTAAAATGGTATTAATTTACTGTTTCGTTTATTACCTATAGGGATAAAAACATGCAAATACAAAATAGTACAAACTCGGCAAAATCCGATCTAGAAGTTAAAGATTTTTTTCATTAATATAATTGTTAATGTTTAAAATAATGAGTAATATATTTGCGTGATCATTGCATATGCGTACGGAAGATATTTATAGTATCATGTTGCTCAAATAACTCACGCGTACCACCTGAAATGTTCCCGCGAACCACCAGTGGTACGCATACCACCGGCTGGAAGCCCCTTGGGTAAAGGAAAAGTACTTACTTTTTTATATCGTATTAAAAAATTTATAATTCTTTAATCATATTTGATCAATATTCTTCAGAGTCAAAAATGAAATACTTATTAAGCTAACTCTAGATTTAGGATATTTCAACTCAACAATACATAGAACTGTGATAAGGGTAGAAACTGATATCCATTCAAATATTGTAGAAGGGAGCTCAAAACGTAGCCACGTTACATATGAAGTTCCATTATTTTTAAATACTAATACTTACTGTCTACCAGTGCCGGATTCAAAGATCCAAGGCCCCATTCACTTGACATTTGACCCCCCCCCCCCCCCTCGAGGCTATTTTTGAAAATTTAGCAAATTAAATACACTAGTACAGAACATATAATTTTAAATCGACTTCAATAAATATCAGAATAATACAGTATGTTACCATAGTTACAATTTTTGAGGCCGTCAAGCTATAGATTTTCGGAGTTTTTGCGATTGGCGATTTTAAAAACGTTTTCGGCGATTCAAATTTTTTTGCTAATGTTATCTTTTTAAGAGTCCCTTTCTTGACTGGGCCCTTGTTTTGGGCCTTGTAGGCCTAGGCCGAAATCCGGTTCCATTCGTAAACAAGTGTTGCGAAAAATTGAGTTTAACATGAAACTATTTTTCGCTGAAGATAAACGTAACTACCGAAAAAATCCTGGTCATAGAGTTGGTAAAAACGTGCGCTGGCGACGTTTTCTTAAGAAAAGACAAGAACGCTACAAAGCTGTCCCCCCGCCACGTTGAGGGCTGATTGAGGTGGAGTATCGTAAACAACCGTATTAAGTTTGCGGTTTTATAGTAAAACTCAGTTTCCTTGCACAGAAGCCATGACCATAGGCGGAGCTATAAAACGCGCGGATCAATCAAATGAAGAGAAAACTTCATTCGTTCGTCATCATTTGATTGTTCCGCGCGTTTTATAGCTCCGACCATGGTGGTGGCTTGTGTGCATGGAAATATGAATTTATAGAGAGGATACAAGGTGGCTAAAAATTTGACTCCTTTTCCACGCCATGTTGAGGTCTTCTTGAGGTGGAGTATCAAAAACAACAGTACTAAATTTGCGGTTTTAGAACATTTAAGAATAGAGTCTTGGCTTATAGCTTTTTCAAAATTTAACATTGATTATACTTTAACGATTCATGAACCAATGTTTGTTGTAAAATTAATTGAAAATTAAAGAAATTTTCGAAACTTTTTCAAAATGGGATACGATACATGTGTATACGTTTTATAAATTTTACAATAACTATTCTCACGACCTAGATATTTTTGCTAGGTCTTTTGATGATTTTAAAGCTAACTTTTTCCAACTTTTAACTATGTAATGTGTTTGTTTTATAATCAATTATTTCGTGTTTATTTTATTACCTAATTGCGTTTTTGCTAAAGCGGCGCAGAGGAAGACCCCCAACCAGATGGCTGGATGGGGCTGAAAGAGACCTGAAGGTGTTAGGAGTTAACCGATGGAGGGCCATTGTGGGGGACAGAGTCAGATGGAGACCTGGAGTCGGCCTTGACCTGTAACAGGCTGTAGTGTCAGCGA
Organism: Hylyphantes graminicola; assembly: GCA_023701765.1. NCBI lineage: Eukaryota > Metazoa > Arthropoda > Arachnida > Araneae > Linyphiidae > Hylyphantes > Hylyphantes graminicola. The sequence goes on from CM043111.1 coordinate 7,258,156, forward strand.
AGAAGAATTGCTTTTTTAAGGTACATTGTTATTAGATTTTTATCTGCAATGTGCATTTAAAATAAAATAAATAAAATCCTTGTGAGCCAGCTGTCTTTATCAAGTAATAAATAACAGTCTGTATACAGTATAAATATTTATTACAACATACATTTTGCATAGAAAATTTTATAATACCCGACATTGGGCGAAATTTTTTTTGGGAAATGGTTTTTGTTTTTCTGAATAAAGGTTACGTTAGAGGTGCACGTGGGTTATTAGCGGACAGAGATCTTAAGGGTTTGGTAGAATATCGTCGCGCAAGAGCTACACAAGTGCTATTGGCGACGAGCCTAGCGATTTGGAACCGTATTTGAATGACGAGCTGAAATCTAAGTAAGGCTCCTAGTGCATTTTTAAGTGCGTCATCAAACGCTGTGTCGGGACTTCAAGCATATTTAACGTGCGCTACCTCTACACGGGATATTATTCGGATGACGTTTTGGCTGCACGAACTATTTTAAAGGCAGTAAGTTTTTTTTTTAGATGCACGGATCCGAACCTGGAGACTTTCGTATGGATTTGGTTAGGTTTGAATTATCGTCGCACTAGAACTACACGAGGGCTATTGGCGACGGGCGTCGTATTTCAGAACCACAGTCAAGCGACAAGCCGACACCTGAATAGGCACCCAACGCAACCGTTAAGGGCGACATCGTACGCCACGTTAGGACTTCGAAGGATATCTAACGTGCACTCCCTTACACGGGGTATTATTCGTCAAACATTTTGGCTGCACGGACCGTTTATAGGTCAGCAATTATTTTGGCGATGCCCGGACCCGAATCTGGGATCATTCGCACTTAAGGCAAGCACCTTACCCAATGGGCTCCCCAGGCCCCTTGTTTTCGTAGGGCTACAGTAGCACCTGGCTTACTGGCGAAAAACTTTAGGATTGGCAACTAAAGCTCTCGACTTCACCGCAGTAACACGGAAACACCGAAAGCACTCACGTTCGCCAATAAGAGCGATGTCGATCGCAGGGTCGGAACTTTAAAAGCATATTTAACGTGCACTCCCTCCACCCAGAGTATAATTCGTCTGACGTTTTGGCTGCATTTACGGCAAATAGGTAAGCATTCATTTCAGCAATGCCCGGATCTGAACCCGAGACATTTCGAATGCAAGGCAACCTTTGTTTTCGTTGAAATAACGTCGCGCTAGAGCTTTTTATTGGCAAACAAAGCTTTTTAGGACTGGCAACTAAGACTTTCGACTTCACCGCAGTAACACGGAAACACCGAAAGCACTTAAGTTTGCCAATATACACTCTTAAAACGAACGAGCGATTTTTAAACAGTCTGAGTAATTTTCACTCCTCCAGTCTGGAAAATGCACTTCTGTTGGAGTGGATACTTTGTGTGTTAGACCTCCGACAGGATCCCTCCAAACGAGTGATTTTAACTCAGTCTGATTTAATATTCACTCCTTTCCAGTGTCGAAAATGCACTTTTCCTACTGGAGTGGATTTCACTCGTTTGTTTTAAGAGTGTATGGAACTGGGTTGGGGAACCCAGTCGGTAAGGCGCTTACCTTGCATGCGGAAGGTCCCATGCTCTCATCCAGGCATTGAAAAAAATTACTGCTGACTTATGAACTGTCTTTGACGCCAAAATGTCCAACGACTCATACCATGAGTAAAGGGAGTGCAAGCCAAATATGCTCAAGTCACGAAGCCGCGCGCGACATAGCTCCTAAGAGATGGAGGCTGGGGTGCCCAGTCGGTTAGGCATTCACCTAGCATGCGAAAGGTCTCAGGTTCGGGTCAGGGCAAAGCCAAATTAACTGCCGACCTATAAACGGCAAAAATGTCTGACTAATAATACCCCGTTTAGAGGGAGTGCACTTTAAATATCCTTCCAAGTCCTAACGCTGCATACGATGTCGCTCTTAATGATTGTGTTGGGTGCTCATTCAGGTGTAGGCTCGTCACTTGACTGCGGTTCTAAAATACGACGCCCGTCGCCAATAGCCCTCGTGTACCTCTATTGCGACGATAGTTCAAACTAAACCTAAAAGATGTATTGGGTGCCTACTCAGGTGTCGGCTTGTCGCTTGTGACTGATTCTAAATGACAACGCCCGTCGCCAATCACCTTCGTGTAGCTTCAGTGTGATGAAAAAGCAACAAAAATAGTATATATAGAACCGGGATAATAGTATAAACGGAAACAATTTTCAAAGTTAACCGGAAAAGAGTTAAATAAAATTAAACCAGGGGCCCGGGTGGCCAAATGGTTAATATAGTTGCCTCCGCTAATAATCTGAGCACTGTACCGGGTGCGGGTTTAATTCCCGTCCTTGCCCTCGGTGTAATTTCCCTTTATGTGACAAAAATTCTTTATGTGTCTGTATTATTTGGCGAAGGTTTATAAGGGGTATCTGATCAAGCACGCAAACCGGAATATATATATATGTTTCATCCTTATCCTACAACCCTATCCTACAAAACTATCGTTTTATTACTTTAAGTATTAATATCACTTAATAAACACTTATATATAGCCCGTAATGAAGAAATATTGGATTTGACATGTAAAACTTTTAGCTGTGGGAAATTGTACTACCCAAGAAATGATCCTCGTTCATGAATCATTAAAGTATAATCAACTTAAATATTTTTCCAAAAAGCTACTAGTCATAGACTCCGATATAATAACTTCTAAAAAGGTGCAATTTTGGAATTGTTTTATTCTACACAACCGAAAGGGCAACAGAGCACCTGAGGGCGAAACAACGCTGTTACTAAAAAAAGAAAGTCATAATTTTCTTGTTGGGCTTGTTTGATTATTAATTGAAGTTTAATTATCATGTACCAAGAAATATCAGTATAAGTCTTATTATAGAAAAAAATGGAAAATATTTTAGTGTAAAGCATTTTTCGAATACTATCGCCAAATACTTTGAAATGGCGAGACGGACACAAAGTAAAATGTGTCTAATTTTGCGTTTAAATGTTTCAACGTTTCTTTTTTGATTCCATTTCTACAATCTTAGAGGTTTAGGGACTGAAGAATCTCAACGATGTCAATACCCAACTACGTATGATTTTATTAAAAAACTTGTCAAAAAATGAATTATAAAAATATCGAGGAAGAAGATCTTTCTCCGGTTTCAACTAAGTATATAAAGAGCGGAACGTTTTTTCTCTTTGAGCTAAAATATCTAAAAGATCTTTATAGAGATGTCACGATATGATTTCAAGGAACCGCCGCTGTTTTGTGTGATGGATTGCCTTGTCTTGTCTGATAACACTGGACAACAAAAATTTAAAAAAAAATCTGACTGAAGCGAAAGTTCCCGATTCTGAATGATTTCAATGTGCTAAACACGACTATCACCTTAAGTGCATGCTGGCTCTAAAAAACAAACAGTTTCACAAGTTTCAATAAAGGGAAAAAAGCAGAAAGTTTTTTTTTAATCTTTCACCCTGCTAACCAGTGTTGGATAAATTTTAATTGCAACAATAATTAAAGTTTAACAATTAATTGGTAAATGTAACGACATCAACTAGCGATTGATCAATCGTAATTGTAAAAAATAAAATTAACAATTATTTAATTGTTCAATGTAGTTGTAAGAATTAACAATTGTCAATTGTTGTGCTAATTTTAATTAAAAAATAACAATTAACTTTTTTATTCGTTTTAAGTCTAAGACTTGCAGCTTAATTTCCTAAATTTTTACTCATTTTGTTTTAATGCATAAAGTTAATTGTTAGTTTTAATTGTTTCATACTACAACTAAAAACGTTAATTACAATTATTTGAATTGTGAGTTACAATTGACATACTTTAATAAATTAATTTAATTGCAAGGTGCAATTAAAAATTCAATTGCGATTAATTTAATTTTAATTAATTTAATTATTACTTTTTTAGGTTATTAACAAGACAATTGACAAAATAAATGATTAATACCCAACACTGCTGCTCTACTAACTAAAAGATATTTTGAAGATATATTTTAAAAGTAGGATGGTTTATTCAGATGGTTACATATACAGATGTTAACATATTCTTGCCTAGCAATACCATATTTGTAACTATTTTCTGGATGGTCATATACTCATATACTACTAATTTCAGGGTTCTTGAAAGGGAAAATAACTCTTGGCACCCGGAATCCGAAAAATGGTTATTAACTTTTTAAATCTGGATAGTCAGAGGGTTGTTTGAAATAACGTTGCACTAGAGCCACAGTTGACAGGTCTCCATACTTAATATTAACCCTTTCAGTCCCAATGACAATTTGGCATTACCATTTTAGAAAAATTTTTTCTGATCTTTTATAGCCATTTATGATATCAAAAAGCACATCATTCGATTCTTCAAACTTTTTTCTACTGGAATATTTTTTATCAATCTTACAAGGTGTCAGCCTAATTATTCTTTAAAAATTATGATAAGAAAAATGAAGGTGTCAAATGGCATCACTGGGACTGAAAGGTTTAGTCAACTTTGAATAACAAATAGAATTTTAATTATGACATGCAAAGATAAAATTTTTTTCCTATGACCTCACTTCGCTAAAAAAACCTCCTATGATGCAAGGCAATGGTGAAATGAATACAAAAAAATGTCCTACAATTTAAAAAAAAACTAATACACCAGCAGTCGGTCCAAGCTGGTGACCAAGGCAGCATATGGTTGTGATGTCCCTTTTTTTTGCCCATTTATTAAAAAAACTTTTTAGTAATATATTTTTTTCGCTTAGGGAGTTGAGTTAGTGATTTGACGTACTGCAGTTGACTTTGTTATTTGAAAATCTAGCTATAAAAATTGTGCGTCTAGTTTCCTTTTTTTAAAATAGTTTTCTCAAATAAAAACAACGAGATGAAATATTTACGAAAATGCAATATGATCTCATAGTCGAAAAGTCAATCCCTAAAACAAATGTGGTGTTAGAGAGGAGAAAATCTTAATATTGAAAAAAATTATTAATTCAAGAAATATTTTACTTATAATAAGACATCCAATATTTTGGTAGGTTTTGTTTGAAAGTTTAGTTAAATAAAAGTCAAAGTCTAAGGGCTAAGAAAGGTTGACGAAGTTTCTTTAGGTCTACCCTCATGCTTTATTTAGAAAGAATTCGCAATTTTAAACTCGGAAAAAATGAGCTGTCACAATGCTAAGCTTTAACTTAACGTTAACTTAAGTGATATCGTGCAAGATAGCGTTTGAAAAAACTATAGCTAGTTGTAAATAATTCTTACGTTAATTCATACACAAGTTCGAGTCAATGTTAAGTAACCATAGACTAAGTAACTCCAGTCAGAACAACCAAGCTATCCAAAAATAGAGAAATTACTCTAAAAAAAAATACAAAGAGGATCCAAAATATTCTCCTTCTCCGACTTAATCTTCCCAACCCCATCCCTGGCAGATGATTTAATCATTTTATCCTTCACCGCTATTGGGAAAGCCCCCTCAATTTTAAACTCGGATAAGTGAAATGTATACAATACTAAGCTAAGTTAACTTGAAAGTGACATCGTGTACGGTGTTTAAGATTTCAAGCAATGCTTTGATAAATAAGAGGACACATTTTCTTCGGTCAGTAAGAGAAACTTTCACCAACTCGCCAAAACTATGGCGTTTGTTACAAATAACTCTTCTATAAGTTCCAGTTCGAGTAACGCCAAGTTGACCAACCAAAGCCAGCCAAAAATAGACAAATTACTTCCAAAGAATATACTTAGGAAAACATCCAGTTCTTCCCTCAATGGTATCCAATTGACACAAGATCTAAAGCTAAAGATTAATGCTGAGGATAAGAAACCATTGCGTCTTCTCAATAGATAGAAAGCACATATGCTGATAATATCAAGAAACGGTCATCATAAATCATGGATTTAATTTATTCGGCTATATCATAGACACGACAAAAAAAAAAGAGTAATTCTAGAAACTAGACTAACCAACCCTATTCAAGCCAAAAATAGAGAAATTACTCTCCAAGAAAATACAAAGAGGATCCAAAACATTCTCCTACGACTTAAGGGGTCTTAGGAGACTTAAAAATGTGCAAAGAAGGTACTACAAAACATAGTTTGATCTTTCATGTCATTTTTGAACTACTGAATGTATAAGTATAATTTTCTTATATGTAATTCTACAAGATTTATTTATTATAAAACAAGTTTTAAAATTTATGAAACTTTAGCCAAAACTAAAATAAATGATATTAAACATGAAGGTACTTGAACACACTGTGATTAGGCTTGCGCGGCAAATTGTGAGGTCAAAATTGAAAAAATTAATAAGAAAATGGCTTTATATTGTACAAATATGTACAAACAAAGACTTATACCTAAATTCTCAGCTCAATTTTAATTATAAATTATTTTTAAAAAAATTTAAAATCAAAATTTTTAAATTTTTATTAATTTTTTTAGAAAAAAGTTCTTAAAATAATTTCTAATTAAAATTGAGCTGAGAATTTAGGTATAAGTCCTAGTTTGTACATATTTGTACAATATAAAGTCATTTTCTTGGTCATTTTTTCAATTTTGACCTCACAATTTGCCGCGCAAGCCTAATCACAGTGTGTTCAAGTACCTTCATGTTTAATATCATTTATTTTAGTTTTGGCTAAAGTTTCATAAATTTTAAAACTTGTTTTATAATAAATAAATCCTGTAGAATTACATATAAAAAATTATACTTATTTATTAAGTAGTTAAAAAATGACATGAAAGATCAAACTATGCTTTGTAGTATCATCTTTGCACATTTTTAAGACTCCTGTGACGCCTTAATCTTCCCACCCCCATCCCTGGCAGAAGATTTAATCATTTTATCCATCAACGCTACTGGGAAAGTCCTCTCTATTTTAAACTCGGATAGGTGAAATGTATACAATACTTACAATACTGTACAATACGGCGCGTTTAAGATTTCAAGCTTTACCCTTAGAAATCAGAAGAGGACACATTTACTTCGGTCAGTAAGTAGAAGGGCCTAACTCGCCAAACCTAAGGCTAGCTCTATACTCCAACCTAAGTAGGGTAAATAGAAATGTGCCATGGAGAAGATCCTTCCGCGGATGCAAGGAGTTCCTTAAATTATTTGTGAATCCATTCAGAAAACATGTTTAAAACATTAATTTCGTTCAAGGTCTACCAGATATCAAGATTATATGAGAAAATTTCGCAATTTTATCAGAATAAAAAGTGTATTTTGTTTAAATTGTATTCAAATCATATTGTATGTAAATATTACATTACAATAGCTTCCAACTAATGGACCATACGCGCTTTTCCCCGGCCTTTTTACTATTTGTTTTTACCCAAGTTAGGTTGGCACGGAATGTGGCTCTGTAAGTAACTCTAATATATATATATATATATATATATATATATATATATATTATAATATATATATATATATATATATATATATATATATATATATATATATATATATATATATATATATATAATATATATATATATATATATATATTATATATATATTTCGATTCAATATTGAGCTACAGAAGACTGAATAACTCCAGGATTGACCAACCTATTCAAGCCAAAAATAGAGAAATTACTCCCAAAGAAAATACAAAGAGGGCGGAAAACATTCCTTTTCTTCGGCCTAATCTTCCCTCTTCCACCCCTCTGACAGACGATTTAATCATTTTATCCACCCACCCCCGCATACTAGAAAAGGGGGAGTTCTCCCCTTCTCCAGAAGTTATCCATCAGCCCCCCTCCTCCCCCATCGAGAATTTAGGGGGGCATATGGGTTTAGGGGGGAATAGAGTCCCCCACCCCCACTCTGTTGCAATTATAGGTGGGTTGAGAGCTGTATTGTAAGGGGCGTATAGTGCTTGAAAAAGGCAATGTAAGAAAAGAAAAGCGGTAGTATGTTATCTCAATTAAGAAATTAATATAACACCGGGGTTACATGCTTCGAGCATTTGCTTCGAGCAGCCATTTCAGCGTGGCCTTAATTATCTCAAGGTAACCACTTTACACGTAATCATACGAACTTCCGCTGAAGCTGGCTCTCAAGGCCACCAACCCATCTTTTTTCGGTTTTTCTCCCCGAGATCAAAGGAAATGGTTACCATAAGGTAAATGGCAACTATCTTGGCCGTTTCTCTTTTTTTTTAATTGATCCTACACAGTGAATTCAATTTAGTCACATCATCAAATCGCCGCGCTATACAATCTCGCTCGCCAATTTCCCGCCAACCAAAGGTCGAATCGATGAAGGTCAAAGTGCTTACGCTCACGCTGGGAACAGCGCTCGAAGCATGTAAATCCAGTATAATAGTTTAAAGTTTTTTCTGTTGCGAAGGCATCAAAAACTAATTATTCGATGATGTGTTTCCATTTAGCTAATGTTTTATTACGCTGAAACCAAATCTATAGTCTGTATATAAACTATGCGAGCCTCGATAAGACTTTCTTCCCCTATGCCTTCGTTTGGCTATCTAGAAAACGGGGGGGGGGGGGGGGTGGGGGGGGGGGGGGGGGGCTCGCTTTTGTTAACCTAACGCGTTTGAGGTTCTATAGTGAGGTTAACAATCCGAACTTTTCAAAACCAAGTAGGGCGGGGAAAAAACACAAGCGACACAAAACTATCGTGTATATGTAATATGTATAATCGTGTATATAACGAAACTTTCTATATCATCGTGTATATGTAATATGTATAATCGTGTATATAACGAAACTTTCTATCATTTCACATGCACGCCGTTTTGAGAAAAACCGCATGCAGCGATTTGGGAGGAAAATGCTTTCGAGACTCGTATTCTGGATGAACCTACTATAACACAGCAAAATTATTATGGACCAGATAAGCCTAAAACGAAAATTGTAGCTGTAGTAACCTACATTGCTTGAAGCTCTGCTGTAAAGTTAATTACAATATCCAAATCCACCATAAGAATATACAAAAAAATTCCATTACTTAATGAGTGAAATTGATTCTTTCAGAACTGAACAATCAAAAAAATTTACAGACGAACATTGCACAGTGGCATCACAAAAATATACACTCCTTGTCAACCATCTTGGGTAAAAACAATTTATAAAAAGGAAGAGGGAAAAGCGCGATTGGTCCATTAGTTGGAAACTCTTGTAGGAAATATTTGCATACAAAATAATTTGAATACAATTAAACCAAAACACACTTTTTATTCGGATAAAATTGCCAAATTATCTTAAAAATATTTAATTTTGGTAGATCTAAACCGAAATTAATGTTTTAAATATGTTTTCTGGATTTATTCACAAATAATTTATGGAACTCTTCACAGCCGCATAACATATTTCTAATTTCTCAACTTAAGTTGGCAAGGAGTGTAGGCACATAAGGATCACCTAACCCCGTCGTACAACTACTGTATTTTCAATTGTTTTCGAAACATAAAAAATATATTTGTGCTGATGAGGATTTGAGAATAACGATAAATATACATGATGGATAATAAATAGAACTTAAGCCCGACCTGAAAATAATATACCGGTACCTTTTTGGGTGATTGGACAAAAAATACGAAATACAACAAACCTCTGAAATAAATAACGACTCAGTTACAATCACGATTAAAATCCAATACACTATGTATTATTTATAGAAAAAAAGTAATCATAACTTTACAAACTGCCTTATCCAAGCATGTTTAGTATACAAGAAAAAACTTTTTTGGTAAAAATAACTCTAGTTAAACAACAATATTTACAAATTGAAAACATGCATGAACACAATTAGACTGTCTTTAAAGTAGATATATTACATAAAGTAATAGACAAGAAGGCTTGATGACATGGTAAAGAATTATATTCGATAGACCGAATCGACTTAATATAGAATTTCATTTGCATTTATTTTCTGGGAAATTAGAAATGCAGGTTGTCCGAGTTTCAAATTTTATTAGTATCAGCTGTAATCGTTCGGCAGTTGTGGTTGAAGGAGACGAATAAAGAATAACTCCAACAAATCAATCAAATGTAATGTAATGTATGATTTTTTGTAAAAAAAGAGGTTTAAAACTTAACATGTTCACTAGGGTGGGCCGAAAAAGACTATTTTATTTCGGATCGCTATAGTGCGGAAAAGTTGCCATTGGTACAGACATGAAGAATGCACGATTTATTATTTTTTTATTAATTTATCTTCCGTTCGCGCAATGCAATCAAAGTTGGAAAAAATTGTCAAAAAACGAAATTTTTCATAATTTTTTCAAAGCATGATAGATGTATTTAGTTGTGTTTCTATTCATGAATTAACTACTAAAAGTACGTAAAATCTAAATATATGCACTTATACATTTGTGTCAAATCCTCCGGCCACGCATATTTTAAATTTATTCGCATTAAGCACTTTTTCAACTAGCAATGTGTTGCCTACCCACGAAGCGTAATTATACAAGACAATTCCACCTCAAGTGTGAAAAACGTAGACATTTGACCGGCGTGAACGTGTTTTAAAATGAAGAAACTCGAAATCAATAAAACTTCATTTCTATTCCCATAAAACGTTGAAAATTATACTTCCAGGAAAACCGGTGAATAAAAATACATAAAATACCAGGTTTAATGCTCAGAAGGTTAAAAGAGTAATTTACGTAAAAAACCTATACACCACCCCGCTTGATAAAAAAAATCCTGACCCTATTTTTTTCATATAACTTTATTAAAAAAAATATGCAGATGTTGCCTTTTTAATCCAAAGCAACATCTCTCCCCACTCAAAGGGATCAAAGTAATCCCCATTTAATAAAAACTTCTTTACTTTTAATTAAATTTTGCAGATTAGCTGAAGAGGCTGTTGATATTTCATGGCCCCAGGGGTCACGTTTTGATCGGCGTTTTAATTTGGAGACATTAATTTTTTTTTTTATAATTGCCTGAAAAAAATCCGACTTTTACATAATAATTTCAAGATCAGACGCGTGCGAAAAGTTAGACTTTTTGAAACAGTTGAAAAAAGTATTTTTTTTCACCCAAAAGCAGTGAAAAAACTACTTTTTCACTCTTTTCATAAGATGCCAACATTTAAAGTTACAATTTCTATTTCATAATGTTAATAAAATCCAGATATTTATAGATCTTTAAATAAAAGATATAAATGCGCGTGAAATATTTTTGGACCGATGATATTTTTTCACACAATTATAAAAAATAGTGTATGAAACAAATGCGAAAAGTAACACTTTTTAAAACACGTCATTATTTCACTCGCTCGTACCTCGCTCGTGAAATAAAACCCACTAGTTTTAAAAAGTTTTACTTTTCACACTTGTTGCATAAATAACTTATCAAACGGCTTTTCAAACGATACATGTAGATAACTAACAGGTCTCTATCTTCACACTTTCAAAAAATTGCTTCGAATATTTTGTGTAAAATTGAGAATTAAAAAAAATATTCGTACCGATTTCAAAAAGTTGGAAGGTCAGGACCTGCAAGTCAGAAAATACAATTGCATTTATCACATCAAAAAAATCCGTTTGTAAAAATATTCCATACAGCCGGAGAAATACGACAGGAAAACTATTTTTTTCTCCATTGGATTAACACCGATACAATTTTCTTTGGAAACCCGATGTCCAGCGCGCCCATTTCCCCAATGAGGTCATTTTAAAACGAAGAAACTTGAAATCAATAAACTTCATTACTATTTATAAAACGTTGAAAATTATCTCTAGAAAAACCGTTAAAAAATACATAAAAAACCGGTTTAATACGCAGAATGTTAAAAGGGAGAGAGAGTTTATTTATTTATTTATTTATTTATTTATTAATCTGCTATACAGAAGGAGAATTTCCAATTACATAGCAGTAGGACACTACAATCGAACAAAGAAACATCGAACATACAAGGATTAAAAATGAGTAAGATAAAAGAACACTAAAATCGAATTAAAAACATGAACAAACATTGAACATACAAGGATTAAAAAATGACTAAGATAAAAGCATTAAAATTGAGTAAAATACACACCAATAAATATATATATATACAGCAGATAGGAATTATAAGGTCACTGACAAAATATCTCTTATTTATGTAAAGTCGTCATTTTAATCTAAAGTAACATTTCATCCCACTCACGGGGGAATTAATGAAATCCCCATTTAATAAAAACCTTCCAACCTTTTTAATTAAATTTCGCAGATTAGACGAAGTGTCTGGTGATATTTAAGAACCCCAGGGGTCACGTTTTAATATGTTTTTACTTTGAGACATTAAAAAATGTTTTAACACCTTTGGTGGGAAAAAAGTCATAATTTGAAGATTGCCGTGTGTACTTCTACAAGATAAATTGCACTTTAAATTAGTTGATTTAGAACGAAAATGTAATGAGTTAAACAGAAACTACAAAAAGACTTTAAAAAGAACTTCATGATGTATCTGCGCAATAGGCACTACCATTTTTAGGGTGCAGAATTCTTCAAACCAATGTGTCTCTATTAATCCAATGGAGAAAAAAAAAATCTAAGCCTCATTTTGCAGGCAGGATTGAATACTTTTACAAACGTAATTTTTAATACGAAAAACGTAGCTTACTTACAGGTCTCTATAATTGAACTTTCAGAAATGGGAACACTTATTTCTTTAATTTTCAATCAATAAATTTTATAAAAAATATGATATTTCATGACATCATTTTGTTTTTCTACCAATCAGATACTCTTATTTTACTTTACCGCACTAGTGCTGAAAGTCCCACTTTCAGCACTGTCTGTGACGTAAGCACGTAAAGTGTTATTTTCGCAACGATTTATGAATGAATATGATATGAAAAATGAACTTTTTTTACAAAATAAAAATATTATAAATAAATAATAAAAGTTATTTAAAAAAAATAAAACACCACACCATTCAAAGTTCAGATTTTTGACCACAAACGTATAATTTATAGCTTTTTGTTGTTGGTTTTTCTATTGGTTTCTTGGTAAAGAAAGGGATTTAAATTCGGCTTTTAGTCGCCGCAAATTATAGTCATTGCATGCAGAGTTGGAGGTGGTATATGTCTGGGTTAGAAGTGAAGGTTTTGGCCATGATTTTCGAATTTAGATTGAGTGTTGGAAACATAGAGTGGAAACTTTTCGTAATGTGCATATTTTTTAAATACAATCCACACTTTGGGTAATGCGCTCTTTTGGTACTTCAAAGGTCTTATTTTTTTAATCTAGAAAATAGAGTTTAATATAATTAGTAGGTTGATATTTGTTTCATGAGCTTGAAAAATTGATTTAATTACGAGCGAAGATTTGAGGTTATTTGCGATTCAAAAGAATGTTCTATGCCCTTTCAAAAATTGTCAAAAAAGCTTAAAAAGTCAAAATAAACTAAACCTTCAGAAAAGATTTCCTGCAATCCTCAATCCCAGTTGCTCTCTTCCAATAGCTTCAAAAATATATTTAAGACACGGAAAAAAATCACATGCACGCTGTAAAACGTATTTTTAAAGCCGAACCAACCACACTTTTATCAAAGTCTTTCGTAGAATCTGCCCCAAATGCATTCAGTTTACCAATGTGACGAGTGTAAACAAATGTTCCATGTTAGGGCAAAATTTTGAATTTAATTTTAATACATGGGCGTTTCCCGGCGGCTTCCGTGCCGTAATAAAAGGGTAAATTTAAATCTTCCCAGTTACGAAATGCTACATCCGGGATAATTTTCAAAAAATAAAAAAAAAACGTGAAAAATTTAGACGGTATAAAAATACTTAGACTTCTGAAGATGTGAATTGCAAACAAAGAAAAATAAACACGGTACTTCGGAACCTGCAAAGGTAGCCAAATCCGTTGGCGCTAGTTTTTTTTTTTAATTAAACAATGAAATTTCCAATGGAAATATACAAGGAAATATCATATCATAATATTTAAAAATAATGATTAAATAACAACCATAAATTATTGTAGATGATAATATTGAGTTTGGTGAAAATTTACTACGAGATTATGCGGTAATAATTTCCAAAGTATAAAAAAATTTTAAAGTTATACGCTATGTTATGACACAGAATTTTAAAAAGGGTTTTTTTGGTCAAATTATTCTTGACAAAGTATGTAGGATGTCAAAATTTTAGACCACAAAATTTTTCAGTCCACTTTAAAATTGTTGGATAGGATTTGCTTTTAAAAATTACTTATGACATTAAATTTTTAAAGTAAAGTGAAAGTGAAAATACAAGTAAATTAAGAAGATAAAAATAAATGACCTGGACCGATTTTTTCCAAATTGCTGTATATAGAGTTGTAATTTTGCCGAAGTCATTGCGTAGATTAACATGTATGTTATTTGAGATAGCGTATAAGGCGGTCTGCTGCAGGGTGACACAAATTTCACGAACTATGACAAAAATCATATTGGAAATGATACTGAAATAATTAAAACTTAACATGTAACGCGAACATTATCCCCATAACGGCCATAACTGTCTTTTATGGCAGACTTGCAACGCCAGCGGGGCCAAGCTTCATATTCTTTTGGTGCGGAGTGTAAGAACTTTAGAGAGGAAGAGACTTTTGAACTTTCAACATGTCTCGATCATACGTCTATGTTAACCAATTCGGCGTTAAGCCAAAGATTTTGTATTTTGTTGTTTTCTTTTGTGTAGTTGTGTTGTGGGACTAGTTTATAATTAAAAAGTATTTATCCCCGAGAGTAGTTTCTTTACTACAAATACTTTAGTCTCACCACACAGCCTATCACAATGGCGCCCAACAAAATCTCTTACCCGCATATTGGGAAAAATTTCGCATGTTAGGCAAAATTTGAAAAATTCAAGCTGCCGCGAAATATGTGTCTTCCTCTCTCAGCCCAATTTTCAGGATTTACGAGTTTCGACCAGCCAGTCAACTCAAATTGATCAAGTCCGTGAAACTTCAAATGTGCCAAATTCCTTGGTAGAAGCATCGGGAATTTTTATTAACCCAAGTCTACTGCAGACGACAACCGAAAGATAAGTCTTTTTTTTATTGCCTTAAAATTACTAACTTTTTTCGTAAAACGAAATAATATTGCTCCTTATTGTCTTAAAATTAATGCATGTTTTCGTAAAACGAAACAGTTTCGTTTTATGTGTAAAATAAAAATTGTTTAATATTTACACTTTGATTTTGCATGCTGAAAGATAATAATTTTTTTAAAAAGCCTTACAAAAATTATTTAGTTTTAACTAAAACTTTAGTACTAAATAAGTCAATTGAAACTGCCCGTGTAAGCATATTATAACGGTTGAGCTAAAAGGCGCGCAGACGCCATTATTCCTAACTGGTACGACTAGGTACGACTGATACGAGTCATAAATAAAAAACGGAGAGTATTATTTTTCCGCACGCGTTATTTTTATATAACAGTATTTGTATACAAAATATTCATGTTAATGAATTCTATTAGAGTTGTCTCATATGCAAAGTATTGATTGACAATTACTGAAGAATCTGCTTATTACTAGGTGTTAATTACAGTAATTTAAAGTGATATTATAAAAATAATACTAATTATTATTTTAATAACAAAGTGTTCTTGGAAACTGGTATAAAAATAACCAGAAGTTATATGTTGTTTATCATTTTCTGGGTTGCTGTAAAATATAGTCAGTGATTTTTATATTTTATTTTCTGTGCATTTGCAATTGAATTCATTATTCTGAAGAGTAGAAACCTTTTTCTTGTGTTTTATTTGAAGTGTTATTGATTTTGTTTTGACAAAATGGTATAAGTAAGAGCAATTATTTTGAGATATTTTAGTACATTGTAGTGAATTAGTTGTACAGTGAATTAGTTGTTTTTGAAATAATTGTTTTGAAACAAAGTTATGTCTTCGAGGAATACAATTTGAATGTTTCAAGATAAATGTAAATAGTTAAGGTAATAGTGCTAAAATTAAAATTTCTAGAATGTGCTGAAAACTAGAATTATTTAAGCCTTAAAACCAATAATTTACACTTTTAAAGTCTTAATATTAGTAGAATTGTATATATTTTAGTTGATTCTTTTGCCTTCTTTTATTTGTATCAGGAATGTGTTGTGATATAAATAAGATTTTGTGATATAAGGTACATAATAGCCTGTTACTGTACAAGTACAGAGGTCAAATGCTAAACTTACAAATTCATATTTGTGAAAAGTTAATATTGCACAGATATATCAGTTTAACACTAACAATTTTCTTTAATTAATTTTTTTTCTCTTCGAGTTTTAATAAACTTTGCACAAAGAAAAAAAACTTTACACTTTTGAACTTTTTTCTTCCGAACTTGTGCGTACAACTGATTGTGACTCTTTACAAACTCAGTGCAGAAAGCTAGCAACATGACTGCATATTTTGCGAAAGGAAGAAAGTGTGATTTGCAAAAACTGGCAACACAACTGACTTTGGGTGATAAATTTTCTGAAGATACCACAGTGTCAGAACTGAGAAATCTTATACTTACCTCTACAGATTATGATCCTGAATACACGAAGGAACTTCTAACAACTATAATAGAAGAAAGAATTGAAGAAACCGAGAGGCAAAAACAGCTTGCCGAAGAACAAAAGCGAAAGCAAGAGATGGACTATGAGCTAGAACGCTTACGCTTACAAGCTCAATCCAAACACAATGCAAGTGATGTCGCTGTCGAAAGCCAACGACCGGACATGAAGAAGTTGCTACCAACTTTCACTACTAATGAGGACATTGCTGTTTTCCTCACATTATTTGAAAGACAGCTAAACTTTCTTCAAGTTCCAGAGGAACAGTGGGTTCCCTACCTCATTGGATCGCTACCGAGTGAGATATCCAGAATATTTGCCAGAGAGTCTCTTGAAGAGGTTACAAAGTTCCCAGATGCCCGTGATATCTTGCTAAAAAGATTCAAGTTGAACGCCGAAAAATTTCGTCAACTGTTCTTTACACACAAGAAAGACACAGAAAGTACTTGGCGTGATTTTTTTTTCGAGATAAGAAATTACTTCGAAGGATGGCTCCAGGAGTTGAAAGTTGACAGGTTTGAAAGCCTCAAGGATCTACTTATTTCCGAGCAAATAAAAAGAAAATGCTCTTCAGATGTCAAAGAAGACTTTTTGGACATATGGACAGAATTAATCAATCCCAATGAACTAGTTGAAAAGCTGGATACTTATGAAAACTTGAGAAATCAAAAGAAGATGAATTCCTCTCCCAATCCCGTTGCAGGAAAATTTCATAAGAAGAATTTCCGGTTCAACTATCAAAAAAGAGATGAGCATCAAACATCAAAACACTTCGACTCCAGAAAGGCACCATTCCAGAGGGATGAATCAAAAGATGAACATCCATCAGCAAGAAGCTATAACTCCAGAACGAGACCATTCCAGCAGGATGAATCAAAAGACGAACATCCATCAGCAAGAAGCTATAACTCCCGAACAAGAGAGCCAATGCGTCACAACAATCATCAAGGGGATCAGCCACACATATACTGCTACGGTTGCGGTGAACCAGGAGTCACTATCACGAAATGCTCGAATTGCAAGTC
Source organism: Hylyphantes graminicola (assembly GCA_023701765.1). Lineage (NCBI taxonomy): Eukaryota > Metazoa > Arthropoda > Arachnida > Araneae > Linyphiidae > Hylyphantes > Hylyphantes graminicola. Next base: position 7,275,678 of record CM043111.1, read on the forward strand.
TTCGAACGCAAAGCTACGAAACATACACTTAAAAAGTGTGAATATCCAAGATTCGGCTGCCATGGTTCCAATTGCTGTCAACGGAATCGAGTTAACAGCCTTGATTGACACCGGAGCAAGTCACACAATCGCTGGTGAAATGTTATATGCCGCACTTCTTCAGCAGGGAGTACCATTTCAGACATCCGTTCTTGCTGTGACCCTAGCCGATGGAAGCTGTCGTGAAACACAAGTGCACACAGCAAAGGTGAAACTCTGTCTCGAAGGACGAACATATAAAGTTTCTATGGTTGCCCTGCCAGATGCAAAGGACAACAACACGCTTCTAGGATTTGACTTTATCAAGAAGGCTGGAATAATTCCCAACATAAAAGAAAATTCCTGGCATTTCGCTACGAAACCAGAAAGAAAGTTCAACCTTGTTGAAACTCAGAGGTTCCAATCGCGCACACCTCAACACCAAGAATCTTCATTCGATTCTCGTCTATTTCAAGGTCAAGAATCTTCATTCGATTCCACGCCATTTGAAGATCAAGAATCTTCATTCGATTCCACGCCATTTGAAGACCAAGAATCTTCATTCGATTCCCGTTTATTTCAAGTTCAAGAATCTTCATTCGATTCTCCTCCATTTCAAGACCATGAATCTCCATTCGATTCCCGTCCATTTCAAGATCAAGAATCTTCATTCGATTCCCGTCCATTTCAAGATCAAGAATCTTCATTCGATTCCCTTCCATTTCAAGGAAAAGAGCCGTTATCCGACTACTGTCTTCGGCCGGATGAGGCTAGCATATTAACTAACTCTCAGCGCAAAAAGCTAGATGATTTGTTACGGAAATATGAAACTACGTTTCGTCCGAGGGGAGAACCAACACCCTTCATAGAGCATCATATCGATACTGGAAGTGCGCCTCCTGTTGCCACGGTCCCATATCGTCTGTCACCGGCCAGACAAGAAATCTTGAAAAAAGAATTGGATGCCCTATATGAAGCTGGTATCATTGAAGAATGTGATTCCCCCTACGCAGCACCAGTAGTGCTTATTCCAAAACCAAATGGTGAATTCCGGTTGTGCATCGACTATCGCAAACTCAATGCGGTAACGAAATCGGATCCATATCCTCTGCCTCGTATGGATGATCTACTCCATAACACGAAGGAAACAGCCTTCATGTCCACAATTGACCTGAAGTCGGGATATCATCAAATTAATATGTATCCTCCAGACAAAGACAAGACTGCATTCGTTTGCCAATTTGGAGTGTTTCGCTTCACAAAAATGCCGTTTGGTCTCAAGACAGCTCCTGCAACCTTCCAAAGACTGATGGATCTCTTCTGCCGTGGTCTGCAAGTGAACATTCTGGCATACCTGGATGATCTTATCATTATGTCGCCAACATTTGAACAACATCTGCAGGACTTGCAAGCAGTCTTTGAAAGACTTGAAAAATTCAAACTCCAGGCCAATCGAAGCAAATGTCAATTTGTTTGCTCCAAAATCAAGTATCTGGGGCATTACATCACCCCCAATGGAATCGAGGTGGATCCCGAGAAAGTAAGTGCTATCATGCAGATACCACCCCCGAAAACGGTGAAGCAAGTTCAAAGTTTCCTTCAGACTTGCAGTTGGTATCGGAGATACATTGAAAACTTCGCAGACATATCACGACCTCTCAGCGAGCTAACAAAGAAGAAATCGCTATGGAAATGGGAACAAGACCAACAACGAGCATTTGAGACGCTGAAAAACTGCCTTATGGAACCTCCCGTGCTGCAACAGGCTGACGGATCGAAGCCTTTTGTTCTTCGAACTGATGCAAGTGGTTTTGCCCTCGGAGCTGTTCTGCTCCAAGGAGAGGGACCGACAGAACATCCGATCGAATATGCCAGTCGCTTGCTTAGCCCAGCCGAACGCAACTACTCCACCACGGAAAGGGAAGCCCTTGCTGTTGTGTGGGCCCTCAAGAAGTTCCGTGGGTATATAGAAGGATCAGAAGTTACAGTGGCTTCAGACCACCAACCTCTCAAATGGCTCCTCACCCTTAAATCCCCAACAGGTCGCCTTGCCAGATGGGCATTGGAAATACAATCCTTTAACTTGAAGGTTCAATACATAACGGGAAAGACAAATGTCATCGCCGATATGCTCTCCCGTCCTGTATGTCCAGAAGAAGTTCCCCAATGCGAACTTTCAACAATCGCTTTCGCGGACATGCCAACAGGAAGTCCTAGAGATATGCGTGACTCGCAACTTCAGGACGATAACTTAAAGAATATCATAGAAAGTTTCGAATCTCTGGAAAAAACTGAAGATTTCGCCAATTGGACCGATCGTGGATTTTTGTTAAACCAAGGTGTCCTATATCGCTATGTTCCAGAGTCGGAAACTGAAGAAGCACAATTAGTCATACCGCTTCATGAACGAGAAAAGATCATGAAGAAACACCACGATGACCCAATGGCTGGTCATTATGGCGAAGAAGGAACCTACCAGCGCATCGCCAAACGTTATTACTGGACTGGCATGCGGCGATATATATCGGACTATGTAAAAAGTTGTCCCGAGTGTAATAGGTATAAAGCAACAAATCTAAAACCAGCTGGACTTTTACGTACTCCAGTGCAATCTCAGCGTTTTGAGTCTCTCTCAATTGACCTCTTTGGTCCCTTGCCACGCAGTGATGCTGGAATGCAGTGGATCTTCATTGTAGAAGACTGTGCCACAAGATGGGTAGAAATATTCCCGTTACCTACAGCCACGGCACGTGCGTGTGCAATCACATTAATTGAAGAAGTTTTCTTGCGCTTTGGAATACCACGACGCATTATTTGTGACAACGGACCACAGTTTGTTGGTGCAGTGCTGCAACAAATTTGTCACTTACTTAATATCGAGCATAACCTCATACCAGTCTATTGCCCACAAGCCAATCCGGTGGAACGAAAAAACCGCGATCTTAAACCTCGTCTTGCAATCCTCGTCCAGGACGAACATGACAACTGGCCCGCAAAATTGCCAGTGATACGTTTTGCAATGAATACCGCTGTCTGCGACACAACAGGGCATACGCCTGCTTTCTTGACTTTCGGAAAAGAACTCAAAACGGTCGATGATGTTCAGCAAGACTTTACATCAATAGTTGAAAACGACAACTTTGTTGCCGAAATCACGCCCTACCTAAAACGCTTCGCAGAAAATACGAAAGTCATCCGTGAACGCATTGAAATGAAACAAGATCAGCGTAAGCTCCAATTTGACAAGAGAAGACGACAAATTTTCTTCAGCCCAGGTGACAAGGTGTGGGTCACTTTGCACCCACGCAGCAACGCAAGAAATAAAAAGACGTCGAAGTTTATGCCAAAACGCGATGGACCTTACATAGTTCTGACACAACGTTCACCCACTACTTATGTCGTTGCCAGCATAGAAAATCCTACTGAAGAAATCGCCACATATCACGTTTCAGCGCTGTCACCGTACCGTGATCAAGCCAATGGCGAACAAACAAGCACTTCTCCTGTTGCACCATTACGAAAGCGTGGACGACCTCCGAAGCGCCCACCAGCTCGAGGCTCTACAACCGGCGCGTCCTAAACACAAGCTCCGCATCTCGAACACTCGTCGGGACGTCGTCGTGTTCAGGAGGGGAGACTGTAACGCGAACATTATCCCCATAACGGCCATAACTGTCTTTTATGGCAGACTTGCAACGCCAGCGGGGCCAAGCTTCATATTCTTTTGGTGCGGAGTGTAAGAACTTTAGAGAGGAAGAGACTTTTGAACTTTCAACATGTCTCGATCATACGTCTATGTTAACCAATTCGGCGTTAAGCCAAAGATTTTGTATTTTGTTGTTTTCTTTTGTGTAGTTGTGTTGTGGGACTAGTTTATAATTAAAAAGTATTTATCCCCGAGAGTAGTTTCTTTACTACAAATACTTTAGTCTCACCACACAGCCTATCACAAACACCATTTAAGCGAATCCACCTGCCTGCACCAATTTTTTTTTCATTTGGACCCTATCGTGCAAACGATACACCAAATAGTATGTACACTCTTAAAACAAACGAGCGATTCTAACTCAATCCGAGTTAATTTTCACACCTCCTGTCTTAAAAATGCACTTCCCCGAAAGGAGTGAATCCTTTGTATGTTAAACCTCCGCCAGGATCACTCCAAACGAGTGATTTTAACTCAGTCTGAGTTAATATTCGCTCCTTTCCAGTGTCGAAAATGCACTTCTCCAACCGGAGTGGATTTCACTCTTGTTTTAAGAGTGCACACATTTAAACAGGGCTGGATTTCTAAATAGGCTAAGTAGGCTGTAGCCTAGAGCTGCGAATTTTCGGGTGCGCCAAATTTTACGACCAATTATTTAGTTTATTGTGTCATAACTAAAGGAGACAATCCCAATTATAGGGGAGACACAGAAATAAGTTAAAACATAGACAAAACAGTAGATTTACAAACATTTGGTGACATTTAGAGAACAACAAGTTCGTAAATAAAAGTATACAAAGCAAACTTTAACTAACTAGGCATATTTTGCAAAAAATAAAACAGCACAATAACTGTCACATGAAGTTGTCTGTAAAAAAAATCTCACAGAAAAAAAGTTGTGAGCATGTTTATGCAATGGCGTTGTACTAATCAGCAGATAACTAATTCCGGTTAACAATTCAAGTGAACCACCGTGGGATGTCTATATTTTCTGAAAACATTTTATTTCAAATAAACCCATCAGGGCCGGATTTAAAGAATTGCCGCCTGTAGGCTACTATTGAATTTATTTGTGCTTTTTCTGTGTTGTTCAACGTCTGAATTTTGTTTTTCCTCTCCCCACTTCCATTGTAAGATATCCCAGATATAGGTTTCTTGACTATTTTTTTCGGTTTACATATAAGAATCATCTATGTATAGTCCGACCACGATAACTTGGCAATCAAAATATTTTGATTGTGGAAGATTCCACTTTGAATTGAGGTTTTAAGCCGAAGGAGGAAGGGTTGCCGGCTCAAGGCGTTTGGCGAGATAATAGGGTTTGTTGGTGTAGTGCGATTGTAAATAATGTATATCACTAGAACTGCACATCAGTGATCGGCTACAGAGGATTGTTGTTGATTGCTGGTAGCGGTTAACGATTACACGTGTATTTCTTTGATATTTTGAATCGTGAAATAACTAAATCTATGATTATTTTACAGAAATTTAATTAACCATTGCTAAAAAAATTTCAAAATTAATAAACAAACTCGTAGTTAAGTTATAAGTTCCACTGAGTACATTTCCCAGTATATTTCTATGATATTTTTTTCATTTTGATGAAGGGTTTTAAAACTTAAAAATATGACTGACTAGGAATTACACCGAGGGACGCTATAACTTAAATATTAATGGGAAATATAAGAGTAATCCCGATGCAAGTTCGATCTACCCTTCGATTGATAGTCTGTTTCTAAACCTCAAAGAAATATGCTCCCAAAAGCAATGAATTGCCAAACATAGTAACTCTTGCCCAAAACATTCCTTACCTTTTTTCGAAGTGGACTGGTCCACAATCAAAATATTTTGGTTGCCAAGTTATCGTGGTCGGACTATAACTCTGCACTCGAAATCAAAAGGGAAACAATAGGCAAATTTTTTAAACTGTTATACAATTTTTCTTTCAACTTCCAAATCCGGGGGTGCATTTGCCCTCGCAGCAGCCATGTGTTTGCAACTAAAGATTAGTACTATATGTATATGTTTACGATTTACGCATTAATAAAATTTGTTTTCTTCCTTAAAAAAATCAGTATCGTTGTAATAATTTTTTAGGCCGAATGCTGCTTTAATTGGTCATGAAATTTGCCGTCTTGGGCAACTACTAAACCTATTTAGAAATCTGTCCCAGACCTATGTTTACTCTAATATTCGTTGTGATAATTTAAAACAGCTCTTGCCACCCTATTTTGCATCTAGCAAGCTTATCTTTCACTGAAGGGGAGAATATTATGACATGGGCGGCAAATCAATCGTAGCCTTCAAGAGACAAATCTTTAAATACGGCAGGCCCTGCTTTTAAATATGCGCAGAATTTCGATTTAAATTTGTGGATTCGAAGCCAAAAGGGACAGAATCAGTTCACCTAAGTCACATTTGAACTTTTTTTCGAAAATATAAATATGACTTGAGACGAGATTACCAACAGATCAAATTAGCAGTAATTTGGATTATGCGAGTTCAGATAAACGGGGTTCGGATACAGTAAAAACGAATCCCCGCTGTAAAAACATCACATTACTACGAATATCACCCAAAAACTGTATAAAGGAAAACGAAATTCAATTAGTGCAAAACGCATTACTACGAATATCACCCAAAAACTGTATAAAGGAAAACGAAATTCAAAAGTGCAAAACGTCGCCAATTCCATTAGAGCATTTCCCTTAACCCTTCCACCTTTTTATATTTTAAATTACAAAAAAGCCTTACGGAAATATGTCCGTGGACTTAACCGCCTTCTTACATTTAGAGATTCAATTGTATTACGGAAGTCATAAGAAGGGTGGGAGAACACAAACTTTGACTCACGGAGTGAAATAAAATGAAAACTCCGATTTTAGAATAACGCGAGATGGCAGAAGTGATTGAAGGCCGAGTTACAAGTTAAAAAAAAGCAAAGGATTTGCTAGTGAAAATGAGATAGGGTGCAATTTATTTGCGTTGGTATGACTATGTTGTAACTGATATGTTAAGGTAGGCGAATACCCAAAATTTCCCAAAATTTTACTATTGTTTTAACCGTTTCCAAATTTGGCATAGTGATTTCAAATATAATGAATAATACTATTTAGGCTTTTGTTTTTATTTCAATATAATTTATTTATTTTAAACGTTGTTTTTCTACTAAAAAAAGAGGTTTACGCCAACAAGTCTACCACATTGAATTTTCATCCTATGAACATTTATTATGTGTTAAATTCTTCGTTTTGAACTGATACATGCAATGACCCTCTAGAGTTACATACAAATTATAAGAAAAGAAGTTATTAAGAAAAATGTTATAAATTAACCACAAAAAAAAAGGATTTTTTTCCGATTAACTTACACTTGGACATTTTTTTAAAAAAAATTGTATACTTACACCAGATGTTAGAGGTTCATGGCACAGATATAGATTGAAATAGCATCTGTGAAAAATTTCAGGTAAATTAATGTAAAACTTTTTAGGCTAGAAGTGTTGGCGTACAGGTACACCCCTTTTTCATTTGAAAAACACCGTTTAAAATAAATCAATTAGATTTAAATGAAAAAAATTGCCCAATAAGCATTGTTCATTATATTTGAAATCACTATGCCAAATTTGGAAAAGATTAAAGTAATAGTAAAAATTTTAGAATTTTGGGTATGAATGGGTAATGCCTACCTTAAGGCAACCCGGAATCTCGCAGAGCTCCCATAGACAGTAATGTTAAATTAGTTCTTTTTTAGAATGGTTTTTCTGAGAATCTATAAGACATCTCGTTGTGAAATTTTTTACAGTGTTACATTAAACACTTTTAAAGACTTTAACAATGTATTTTGTAAAATTAATAGTTAATTGCCGAGAAAAAAAATCTATGTTAAGTATCAAAAAATACAAAAACAACACTTTTTCTTTTTAAATTTCTCTTTAGCTTCTTTTGTTAAACAAATTTTGCTTACACCCTATGTCTATATGTTAGGAAAAAAAATTTGAAACTTTATTTGTTAAAAATAGTTAAAATTCGAAATATAAAACATTTAACCATCGAGTGCCTGTTGTCATATGGCAACAAGTAACATAATCCACTTTATCTCTTCAAAAATATGGATATCAAAGAAGCTGACTTGTGCCATTCGTCATTTGTATAAAAAAGACTTTTTAAGGAGTTGCTGGCATTGATGCTGTTTAACGCATTTTTTCCCGATAAAACTCCAAATTTCGTCCCATAATTTTGAATCAGCGCCATATGACCGCCGGTATAAAGTGTTAAAAATGCAAGCATAAAGAACTTATGCCAATTTATTTAAAGAAATTGTTTTGGCTTTAACTTTATTTTTACCGTGATTTTCATATTTTCATTTAAAAGAATTTTTATTTCAACGAAACAAACAATATTTAATCCTTCAAAATACAATTCTTCCACCTAACGATTCAAAAGGAAAATATAACTGTCGAAAAAGTATAGAGAATTAATAAAAATTATTTGATGCAAGTGAGTTTGTGATTTAAGAGTAGCTAAGTGATAAAAAATCCCTCATTTTTGGGGAAATACCATATACAATTCTGTCAATCTGATGTGTGGGTAATCTAGATTATAGGAATTAACATTCAGTTTCGCGTTTGCATAATAATCTAGAATTATTTTTTTGGATGGCGCCAAGAAGGGCGGAATTATTTTGCGCCAAGACAGGGAAAAATTTCGTTTGTGACTGTGTGGGAGGTTTTTTCCGTTTGCTCTCATGTTTTAGGAATGTTGGTACAATAGAGAATTTTTTTTAATTTTTATGAATAAAGGAATTTCTTTTTTTTTATCGTAGCTTTTTTAAGAAAAAAGAAAATCTAAGAAAAAATATTGTCCATCCGGACCAGATAACATAGTTTCATAACAACCATCCCAAATTTTTAAACGAAAACACAAAAAAAAACCACATTTAAACGAATATTTAAAATTATCCGATTAATTATGTTAGTGATTTCCGTACAAAACGAGTTTCGAATTTAACACACCTTTTTCGAACCAAAAGTATTTTATGTTTATCTCTATTTTATATAAAATTGTAATTGTCGGACGCTTGGAAGCCCCGTGACTTACGCGGCTTCAGCCAATCAGAAACGTCAGAAACGCTGAAAGTAAATGTGGCGGTGTGCCTGTTTTGTGCCAAGGCTGCTTCAGGTTGCGTCCCGTGACATGGTAGAGATAGTTGCTGAGCGTTAGAGCTACGTGGAGCAGTCCCACGGAAACTAGCTAGATTGTATAGATGAGTATTCTTGCATTGGCAGTATCCTCATATTAGTCTTGCATGTTTGTTTGAGGAGCAAACAAATGGGAATTGCGTAGCTATCCCGGGGGTTGGCGAGCGGTAGCGAGCTGGGGGCTCTGCCCCCTAGTATAACAAAAAAATATCTTCCCAGATGCAAAAAAATAGTATTTAAATTGTCCTTAATTAAACATACAATGACTTGGTTCAGGTACTATCTAACCATTCTAACCCATCACAATAGTGGAAAGAATGCCAAGATATAACTCGCTAACTATTTAAACTGACTCTTCAAAAAGTTGTTTACTTATACTTCGTCACAACTAAAATAATAACCCATGAAGATGCTTTCTTTACAGATTGTGCTGATTTAACGTGTATTGAACAATATCCACATGTATATTTTTATAATTGTTCCGAAGTCCCCAAGTTCAAAGTCAAACTCCTAATCAACTGAGCTTTCATGATAAGGATATACACTCTTAAAACACTCCTAATTTAACTCAGTCTGAGTGGATTTCACTCCTCCAGACTGGAAAATGCACTTCTCCTTTTGGAGTGGATCCTTTGTGTGCTAAACCTCCGACAGGGTCACTCCAAACAACTGATTTTAACTCAGTCTGAGTAAATATGCATGCCTTTACGGTGTCGAAAATGCACTTCAACTGGAGTGGATTTCACTCTTTTGTTTTAAGAGTGTAGAATAGAGACATACTATACGTAAAAAAATACTATGAAAGTAATATTCCAATATAATGTATGTATCTAAGATATAAATCTAATATTATATCTTAGAGTAGCAGTATGGTCCCGATTTACTGGGAAACCGTTAACTTCGCATTGCTTCTTTTTAGAGGCATGCTTACTTGTGAAAATGCACTCAAACAAAAAAAAATTAAATTCGTGTTGGCGCATGCGCACTTAAAAAAGCAAACACTAATAGAGAATGAAGCAGCCTTAGGGCGAGCGCATATCTCAACCAAACTCAATCAAATTAATTGAGAATGGCGTCAAGCCCTCGTTTCGACCCGGTCCATGTATTTTCAAGCCCTATTATGGTCCCTCAGTCCCACGTGGATGACGTTTTTTCGAAACAATTATATTAATTAAAAATCACAATCAAATATGAAAAAACTAAGCCTCAGGTGCACACGTAGGTATTAAAAGGAATCTAAATTAAAAATTTCGAATTTTTTAGAGCAGTCCAAGTAGGTCTTTTGCAATCCACAGACATACAAACAGACAGACTTTCTTTTATTATTATAGATATCTATCTTATCTAATATATGATGAGTAATATTCCGAGAGAGAGATTCTTTTAATATCAAACTGCATTCTTTTGCCTTCAAAAAGGGGCAGCGCTGAATGATATCACATAAAACTATGAAGAGCCAGTCATAAACGCAAAAAGACACATTTCGAAAAAAGGTATGCTTTTAATGGAAAGTATTTTTACATACATTTTTAACTTGAAATGGAAGAGCATAGACGTTTCAAATATTATCTAATTTGAGTATTTTCCAGAGCACAATATTTTTTTTTTGGGAAAATTAAGTGGCTTCGTTTTTCCAATTGATATATTCGAGTTTTTTTTTTTAAAGAAAAGTATCAAATATTTGACCATGAAATTAGCCTGCAAACTGTAATAAAATATTTGGTTTAAATATATACGTGGTATCATAAAAATATCTGCAACTGACTAAAAGTCTGAGAACGATATCTCTATATAGTATTCTATAGTAGTCTCTCTATAGTATCTCTGTATAGTAGTCATTTGAGTATTCGATCTATACTCAAATGACTTTTCTCTGCTATTAAACAGGGCCAGCGATGATTGACATAAACATCAAACTATGAAGAGCCAGACATAAAAGCAATTTTTTTTTTTTTTTTGAAAAAGGCATACAGTTAAAGGACAGCACTATACATAGTTCAAAGGTTACAATTAAGAATATTTCTCTTTGGCGACGATTATACATTTTTGGCGACTAAATCGCCTGATTCCGCGAAATGGAAGAGTATTGAAGTTTTAATTACTTTTTTAATTTGAATATTTTCTGTTTTTTTATAGTTATAGAGCACAACATTTTTTTAGGGAAAATTGAGTAGCTTCGTTTTTTAATTTGATATATTCGAGTTTGTAATATAATATATGCATTTTTTTACCATGAAATTAGTCTGCAAACTGTAAAAAAAACTAAGTCAACTATTCGGATTAGATATGCGAGATATCATAAAAACATATCTGAGCAACTGTTAGCGAAAGATCTCTTAATATAATATGAAACATTCAAATCTATGAAATATATTTAAATGACTTCTCTCTGCTATTTAACAGGTCCAGCAATGATTGATATAAACATAAAACTATGAAGAGTCAGTTGTAAAAGCAAAAAAATATAAATTTGAAAGAAAAAAAACAACCAGTGAATTCATACATGGATCACAAACATAGGCTTTAGGCATTTTTTTTCTGGTGGTTTTTTCGTTGTAGTTATCTTAATTTCTTGGTAGGCATTAATAAGAGTGTTGTTCCATAGTGTTGAGATCTGACACCAAGCGAGTTACAATTAATTACCTCCCTATAACAATCAATAAATTTTCACCATGTTAATTACAATTAATTAGCAAACAAACAATCAATACATTTACATGTAATTCTCCAACACGCAATTGCAAGAATTCTAAAATGTTAAGTGCAGCCACCATAGCATTCAAATAGAATTCAAGAAAGCTTTTGTCGGATGCTCCATTGTTCAAAAACTATTTTTTTAAGAATCAACAACACCCAAAGCGTGTAGAAAAGCGCATTCTATATTTCGGATAGTAAATCCATCTACAATACTTTTAAACTCCTAGGCGCAAGAACCCGTTAGAGACCAAAGGCCTGCCGTGCCCATTTCAGCTTTCATGACCTAGGGCTCTGGGGTGCTAGGCACATGTCCCGGTAAGGCGGTCAACCTCATGCGGAACCCCCAGTGTTTAGTTCCTAAGATGCTTGGTACTCATTTTATCGACCCACTTAAGGGAAGAAAGTATGGGTCAACCTCGCCCAATCCGGGAATCAATCCAAGGACCTATGGCGAGGCAATGCGAAGCACTACCTCTAAGCCACTGGGCCTCTTAAAATACTTTTATTACCTTATACTTCCCATTAAAAGCAATAATTTAATTCAACTATTTCAGACACGAGCAAGCACATTTCAGTAAGCCCCGCCTTCACTCTAAAAAATGAATGCTCGAAGCCGACGAAATTTTCCTTAATTTTGACGATTCCGTTTACTGGCAAATGCTCCGAGTTTTCATTTTCTTAAAGTGAGAAAATTTGAATCTTCATTTTCATGAGGATTTGAATGTCGTCTTATCTAAAGAAATATTTCGTCATTTTTGGAGCATGCGAGTACAACAATGAGATTCAGTTTCCTCAAAATCAAGATACTGAATCGTCAAATCACTTTCGTAAAAATTCGCGTTTACTTAAAAGTCGCGCGATAGTTTAACGAAACAATCCTCAAAATTAACGAAATGAGGCTTGAGGATTCATGAATAACCAAAAATGAGTTATTTCTGAGAGTGTTTGAAAAAAAAATCCATTATTAGGCATTGTTACGAAATACCCCGTAAAAGCGTTTGACAAGCTCTCTAAAAACCACTTAAATACCCATAGGGACAATTCCAACGAAGCAGACTACCTACAGCAGCGTGTCTAAAGCCTTATTTTTACAGCACCGACGAAAAAATGCTGAGGAATCTATATATAGCTTAAGAAACAGGGGAGTTTTGTAAGATTTTATGTGATACCTGTGTAATATGTAATTTTTTAAAAGAGGTTTCGTTGCAGAAATAGATGTAAAGAGGTCTGAGGAATTCTAGTGTAAGAATGGAGAATGTAAATTTTTAAGAACGTGTAGGGTTTTTTTTTTTTTTTTTTGTAAAAATTTTCAACTTAAATATATTTTTAATCTTTGGAAGTTGGCTAATAAGCATCATTTCCTAAAATATTTAATAATTTATGTATTATATTCCATTTCAAACCGACCCATCTATTAAATCAAAAATTTAATTGAGAATTGAGGGAGTTAACAAAGACTTAATGACACGTGTGCAATATGTATGATTATTTTTTTTAATGTTTCATTGAAAAAAAACAAAAAACAATGGGTTGGTTTTGGGAATAACAGTGTATGAATGCGTTAATCTTTAGGGAAATTAATTTTTTTCAACGATTTTATTTTAAACATCGACACACAAAGAACTGCCTCAGGCCAATAAAGAATTATTTTTTCAGTACGCATACCAAACTTATTATCTTTGCTTACGCTTTGAACATTTTAATCCATAAAACTTAGCGTTTTGGTCATAGGACAATAAATATTATTGCACATAGTCTGTATATACCCTTTTACGATGCAACCTCTCTCACGCAACCCCCCCTTTGTTCCTATACAATGAACCATATTTTGCGAACTGGATTTTTGACCCTTCCCTAAATCACTTTTAGCGGCACTTAAAATACGTTAAATACGCAGTTTTAATTTTTTTCAGGTTTGTTAAACGACCCATCTATTTAATAGTCGACATAAAAAATTTTGTTTAGACCAACTTAGAAGAACTGCACACAATCAGGTAAGATAAAGAGCTTTATCAATAACTAAATATTGATAAAAACAGAGATAAATTTTGTAAACTTAAATAATTTAAGAATATCTATCTACCAAACTACCAATTAAAAAAATATTCTTTATTTATATAAAGAATATTTTTGCAATAGAACAATCAATAATGCAATAGAACATCGAACACAACACAATTGAAGGCGAAATACTATCGAATTTCAGTATATTTGAACACCCTGATCCATAAACCAGTTTTTTTGTTATTATGAATTTTTATACCATGAATAGTACCAGTATTATATTTGTTGAAATCAAATCGAAATCAACCATCAACGAAAGGAAAAAAACTTACCTTGGAGAAGAGAAGTTCTAGGTGTGGTGCTGCCCTCTGTTGAGTATAAGAAGAAACTTTGTTCTAGGTGTGGTGCTGCCCTCTGCTTAGTATCAGAGGCAATTTTTCTTTGATGCTGCCATCTATTGAGTAAAATGAAAACCAAATCAATAGTCTATTTTTAAAAGCATACAGTATTATTATACGTATAAATGTATATCGATATCGGTGGAAAGTGTTCCAAGTTCAGAATATAAATTACCTAATAAGAGCTTTTAAAGACAATAAAACCCTAGTAATTTTGAACCTATGAAATTGAAGGTCTGACAATCCAGCTGTCAACCTACACTATAATAATTGTGAGAAATTCGTTTCTGTGAAGAGATTATATGTGCACCAATCCTGTAAAAATGTGTTATCAATTTAAACTATGCAAACATTTTTATAATTATGAACTCTTTGTCAAGACAACTTCAGGCGAAAAAACAATCGAATATGTTTGCAACACAAGATATTAAAACTTAGCAAAACAGACTTTAAGAACTCAATACTATCGAAGTAAATCAAATCTAAACTTTTCAAACCATGAATTAAAATGACATTGTTTTTACATCAAGGGCAGCGATGAGTTTTCCAGAAATAATAGTGTTTCTCACCATTTATTAATTTAAGATAACCTACAATATCCTTTTGCGTTTGCATGCTTAGTTACTTGCACACAGTTTTTTTTATTTCAATTGCACTAAACCTGTCGTTTTGAAGAACCTTGATCACCTATTTGAATAATAGCAGTTGACACTTCCTTTTAGTCACTACAATTTAACTCTTTTAGTCCCAATGATAATTTTGCATTATTTTTTAATAATTTTTTTACTGATCGTCTGTAGCCATTTATGATATAAAACAAAAACAAAAAATTTTTCTATTAGAAAATATTTTTTATTAATCCCAATAGATGTCAGCCTTATTTTTAAAAAAATTATTATCAGAAAAATGATGATGCTAAATGGCATCACTGGTACTGAAAGGGTTAACTGCGTTTTTTGTCAATTGAAAATTTAATTTATTGCCAAAGGTATTTGCGATAGCCAGCGAAATTTGAATCTAAAAATGTCATCTAAGAAAATATGCTACTTGTAATATGTGTCTTTATTAAGTGAACGACAAAACTTACGAGAATCCAACTGCTAACTCCAAAAAAATCATACACTTAAAGCAGTAATATAGTTTTTCTTGCAGTTACTCGTACCAGTTATAGCTTTGCGAAAAACTTAAAGCTGTCGTTTTAAGAGGGAGAAAACTTCGCTAATGTGTTTATCTAAGGAATTTTTAGCGGTGGGGACTTTTTTTTATTTTGAGTGAAGTAAAAAAGGAGCGATGAAAAAAGTTACTGATGCTGCAAGGAAAAAATGTGTCTGGAAGTTGGAGAACTATATAGGTCAAGTTTGAATTATTGTCGCACTAGAGCTACACGAGGGAGAACTAAATAGAAAAAATAGATTGTCATGAATCATAGTTCGCTAATTTTTGTTCAATTTTTAGTTAGGGTAAGGTGGGGTAAGTGGGCCACCTTTTTGGCATAATTTGACTTTAGACCCTCATACCTCACTGGATATTATCGGCCTAACAGCTTATTTTTTTTGTGGTAAATTCTCTCATATGTTATTACTGTACCCATGACAACCTTAACCCAAATTGGCAAAAAATAAATTTTAAAAATACGTTTTCATTTTGGTCATCCGAGTGGCCCACTTGCCCCGCAAGGTGGGGTAAGTGGGCCACCCCCCTAATAAATTTTTACACATAACTGGTAGAGATATGGTGGGGTAAGTGGAAGAATCTACGTGATTTTTTGAGTGTTTGGAAAAAAAAGTAATGATGTATCTTTAATAGTTCCCCCATAGCAACTTTTTCTGCCATGCAAGCTTACTACAAGAAAAAATACGTTAATTTTGATCTTGCCATTTTTGCATGTAGTGTAAAAAAATGTTAGGGCTACAGATTTTAAACTGGCCTATGTCAATGATTAGGACTATGAATAGTGAATATGACTAACCCTATGAATCAGTGAATATGACTTTTTTTTAAGTATATTAAAGAGCTGGGGCAAGTGGGCCACCCTTGGCCCACTTACCCCGCCATTGTGGTGGCCCACTTACCCCAAACGTGGGGCAACTGGGCCACCCCAATTTTCTTTTAACCTTATCAACATCACAAGTACATGACACCACAAAAAGATACTATGTTTTATACACTTTCAAAATATATAACATTTTGTTTTGTATCATGAACCGTTTGGAAATAAATAAAAAAAATAGTATGATGGCGTGAATTACGAAAAGATGCAATTTAAAAAAAAATCACAAAAAGGATTGTACCTTGTTACATACTTAAATGAAAATGATGCCATAATGTTTCCTGCATCTATTGGGGTAAATACGTAAAAATATTGTAACAGATTTTTTTTACGTCCATAATTCGGGAAATGCCAGGGGGGTGGCCCACTTGCCCCAATGGCCCACTTACCCCACCTTACCCTATCGCGAGGAAAAAAATAGGGCTTCAAGGAATGATCAGGATTAACCCTCCAATGCATGAATTTTTATTCCTCCCGAAAAAATATATATGAATCTTTAATACTCATACATTACGGGAAAAATACTGAAAAAAAATTAACTGCGTTAGAATTTAATTAAATTCAATTTTTAATTTTTTTTCCACATTACAAAGAGCAACTACAAAATTCCAATTTTGATAATAATGACTAGAAAACTACTAAATATAATTCAAAATAACCCTCTTTAACTACAATTTTTCAAAACAATTTATTTGTATTTAGCATTAATATTATTGTACTTTGAATACTGCCAAAAACGTAATTTCGCAACAGTTAATAACCCCACTCTTTAATTTTGAATACACTTTTACTACTGTCATCTGTGAGGGTTATTATTAACTAAAATTTCAAAATGGAATGTAATAGATGAAAAACACAAATTAGTCGAGAGGGAGGTCTACTTTAATAGAATAAAGTGGATTATGTAACTTGTTATCAAACGGTAACAGTATGAATTAGAGGGTTAACTATAGTGAATATGAACTAGTTCCGATCACAGCAGTTGGACAGCACTGAACGAAAGAGAAATTATTTATAGGACATTGGACCATTTATAAGGTAGGCAGCTATTTTGGCGATGCCCGAACCCGAACCTGGGACCTTCCCGCGTGCAGGGCGAATGCCTAACCGACTGGGATCCGTACTCTCTTAAAACAAAAGATTGAATTCCACTCCGATAAGAGAAGTGCATTTTCGACACTGGAAAGGAGTGAATATTATCTCAGACTGAGTTAAAAATCACTCGTTTGGAGTGATTCCGTCGGAGGTTTAACACACAAAGGATCCACTCCAAAAGGAGAAGTATATTTTCCAGTTTAGTTTGGTTTGAATTATCGTCGCACTAGAGCTACACGAGGGCTATTGGCGACGGCCGTCTTATTTTAGAACCACAGTCACGTCACGAGCCAACACCTGAATAGGCACCCAACGCAACCGTTAAGGGCGACATCGTACGCAGCGTCAGGACTTTGAAGGATATTTAACGTGTACTCCTTACACGGGGTATTATTCGTCGGACATTTTTGGCTGCACGGGTCATGTATAGGTCGGCAGCTATTTTGGCGATGCCCGGACTCGAACCTGGGAACTTCCGCATGCTAAGCGAGTGCTTAACCGACTGGGCTCCCCAGCCCCTTGTATTTTCCAGACTGGAGGTGTGAATATCAATCAGACTGAGTTAAAATCGCTCGTTCGTTTTAAGAGTGTACATTTAAGCAGTAAAATCCTAATAAAAATTGGAATGTGCAACACTGTACGAATTTCAATAACCGTTCAATAAATCTAAAGTTCTGTAACTGCTATCATTTGAGCCAGAATATTTGAATTTCAGGATAATCGTACGTACACTCTTAAAACAAAAGAGTGAAATCCACTCCAGTTGGAGAAGTGCATTTTCGTCACCCTAAAGGCATGCATATTTACTCAGACCCGTAAATCTTTAGAATCCGGTGCTGCTTGGCGCTTGTCCAAAAACAACAAATAATTGGCGAAACTCGCGTACTTTATCATTGCCAGATTCTTTCAAGCCAATGCAACCCTAGTTTCTTTCACTGATTTCTAAGGTTAATGGATCGCAGATAGCTACGGAAGAGTTGGAAGTCATTTTTTTTCACGATTGGCAATCCACTTTGGTTTGAATTAACGCCGTACTAGAGCTACACAAGAGGCTATACAGTACGCAGTTTAGTTTCGTTTTAATTTTCGTCGCTTTAGAGCTACGCGAGTGGCAATCCAGTACACACCCGTTTGGGGCCCCGGGCAATTTTTTTTCTCTAAAAAAACATCAGTATCGAACATCGGGCAGTACTGTAGGGCCCATTGAAAGCCTAAATACCCGTTTGGGGCCCCGGGCAATTTTTTTTTTCTCAAAAAAAACATCAGTATCCAACATCAGGCAGTATTGAAGAGTCTGTTGAAAGCATAAAATCTTGTTTGGGGCCCCCGGCAGCTAGGAGACCGGCCCTCTTCGAATCGACAAAATATTCAGAATAAAAAAATAACTGAAATATAATAACCAAAACCAGATATTCAGGAGTTAACTGTAACCGGAATTCCGATGCGCGCTCAACTTTACCCACAATTCATCGCTCGCAAGTATCAACAGCGTCGTTAGTTGGACGAAAAAATAAATTAAGAACAAAATAATTCCATTGTGCGCGCACATCATCCGGGCTTCTTACCCACAATTCCGCGCAAGTATTACCAGCGCCGACAATTGGATGAAAAGATCTTTCGCCGTATCACCAAATAAAATTGTTTATCGCTTCCTGCAATAAACGCCAAATCCGTTGGCGACAGAAGCACCGGATTCTAAAGATTAACCCTCAGACCGAGTTAAATTCACTCGTTTGGAGTGATCCTGTCATAGGTTTATTGGCGCTACTTGTTTTAAATTATACAATGAAATTTCGAAAATAACCAAAAATTATTGTTGGTGATAATATTGAGTTGCGAAAATTTGGAAATTATTACCGCATAATCCTGCAGTAAAATTTTTTTTAAAAAATTGAAGTTATGCGCATTATGTTATGACACAGAATTTTATAAAGGGTTTTGTTTGGTCAAATTATTCTTGACAAAGTATGCAGAATGTCTGAATTTTAGACCACACAAAAAATTTTCAGTCCACTTTAAAATTGTTGGATGGGATTTGCTTTTAAAAAAATTACTTATGACATCCAAGTTTTAAAATAAGGGGAAAGTTAAAATACAAGTCAATTAAGATGACAAAAATAAATGACCTAGACCGATTTTCCCCCCATTGCTATATATGCAGTTGTAATTTTGCGTTACGTAGATTTGATAGTACGTAGATTAACATGAATGTTATTTGAGGTAGAGTATGCGGCGGACTGCTGCAGGGTGACGAAAGAGAACAACATTTTTAAGAACAATGACAAAAATCATATTAGAAGTGATACTGAAATGATTAAAACTTAACACCATTTAAGCGAATCCACCTGCCTGTACCTACTTTTTTTTCATTTGGACCCTATCGTGCAAACGATACACCAAATAGTATGTACACTTTTAAACAAGGCTGGATTTCTAAATAGGCTAAGTAGGCTGTAGCCTAGAGCTGCCAAATTTCGGCCGCGTCAAATTTTACGACCAATTATTTATTTAGTTTATTGTGTCACAACTAAAGGAGACAATCCCAACTTTAGGGGAGACACAGAAATAAGCTAAAACATGCACATAACAGTAGACTTACAAACATTTGGTGGCATTTAGAGAACAACAAGTTTGTAAATAAAAGTATACAAAGCAAAATTGAACTATCAAGCCATATTGTGCATAGAATAAAACATAGCACAATAACTGTCACATGAAGTTGTCTGTAAAAAAAATCTCACAGAAAAAAAAAAGTTGTGAGCATGTAATACAATAGCGTTGTACTAATCAGCAGATAACTAATTCCGGTTAACAATTCAAGTGAACCACCGTGGGATGTCTATATTTGAATCGGTGAGTGCAGAAACAACGTCAGTTACAAATTTCAAATTTTTCAGGAGGGAAAAAAACGCAATAACTCCTTCTCTATTTCTGCACTCAACACTCGAAACAAACGTCCTGTATTTACGGAACTACTCTCAACAGACTAACGCAGTTTTTGCACCCAACACGCATCTTGCCATTCTACGCTTATTTTCATTGAAAACGAGTTTTCGGATTTTTTTTTTTTTGACTGAAGAGGTTTCTGCACTCACCGATTCATTTTCTGATTATACTTTATTTCAAATAAACATATGTTTACTCTTTTATATTCGCTGTGATAATTTTAAACAGCACATGCCACCCTATTTTGCATCTAACAAGCTTATCTTTCACCGAAGGGGGAGAATATTGGGACATGGGCGGCAAATCAATCGTAGCCTACAAGCGGCAAATCTTTAAATACGGCCGGCCTGATTTTAAATATACGCAGAATTTCGATTTAAATTCGCGGATTCGAAGCCAGAAGGGACTGAATCAGTTCACCTAAGCGACATTGGAACTTTTTTCGAAAATATAAATGTGAAACGAGACGAGATTAAAACAGTTCGAATTAACAGTAATTTCGATTATCCGAGTTCGGATTAACGAGGTTGGTTGGTATACGTTTATTTTCAGACTTGAGTGCTTGCTCAGAGAGCCTCTTATAAACCTTCGTCAAGTAAGACAGACACAACACACATGCATTCACACTCACATGCACACATATACGTGGCAGATGCTGCCATCTATCACGCGCCACCTCCACAATTTAGAGATATCCCTGAGGGGGAGGGAAATAGTCTCCAGAAACCTGTACCAGTGGGAAACTGTGCAATGACCGCCCACCGGACTTTCGGACCCAACAGATTTAACGAGCACGTACTCCGCATATACTCGGTGAGTTTTCAGCGACCAGGACTCGATCGCGGGACCTACCGATCCGTAGATCAAGACACTGACCACAGGGCGCCTCACAGCCCCATTAACGTGGTTCGGATGCAGTAAAAACGAATCCCCGCTGTAAAAACATCACATTACAACGAATATTACCCAAAAACTGTACAAAGGAAAACGAAATTCAATTAGAAAATTTAATTTTCAAATGCAAAACGTCGCCAATTCCATATGGGGCATTTCCCTTAACCCTTCCACCTTTTTATATTTTAAATTACAAAAAAAGCCTTACGGAAATATGTCTGTGGACTCAACCCCCTCCTTGCATTTAGAGATTCTGTTGTATAACGGAAGTCATAAAAAAAGGGTGTGAGAGAACACAAACTTTGACTCACGGAGTAAAATAAAATTAAAAAACTCTGATTTTAGAATAATGTGAAATGGCAGAATTGATTGAAGGCCGAGTTACAAGTTTAAAAAAGCAATGGATTTGCTAGTGAAAATGAGATAGGGTGCAATTTATTTGCGTTGGTGTGACTATGCTGTAACTGATATGTTAAGGTAGGCGAATACCCAAAATTCTAAAATTTTTACTATTACTTTTATCTTTTCCAAATTTGGCATAGTGATTTCAAGTATAATGAACAATGCTTTTTGAGCATTATTTTTTATTTAAACATAATTGCTTTATTTTAAACGGTGTTTTTCAACTAAAAAAAAAAGGGGTTTACTCCAGCACTTCTAGAATAAAAAGTTTTGCATTAATTTACCAGAAATTTTTCACAGATGCTATTTCAATATATATCTGTGCCATGAACCTCTAACATCTGGTGTAAGTATACAAGTTTTTTTTTTAAAAAATGTCCAAGTGTTAGTTAATCGAAAAAAAAAATCATTTTTTGTGGTTAATTTATAACATTTTTCTTAATAACTTCTTTTCTTGTAATTTGTATGTAACTCTAGAGGGTCATTGCATGCATCAGTTCAAAACGAAGAATTTAACACATAATTAATGCTCATAGGAGGAAAATTCAATGTGGTAGACTTGTTAGCGTAAACTTCTTTTTTTAGTAGAAAAACACCGTTTAAAATAAATAAATTATATTTAAATAAGAAAAAAATTCCTAAATAGTATTGTTAATTACATTTGAAATCACTATGCCAAATTTGGAAAAGATAAAAGTAATAGTAAAAATTTTAGAATTTTGGGTATTCCATTACCTTAAGGGGTCTAAGGAGTCTTAAAAATGTGCAAAGAAGGAACTACAAAGTATAGTTTGATCTGTCATGTAATTTTTTAACTACTCAATATACAAGTATAATTTTTTTATATGTAATTCTACAAGATTTATTTATTATAAAACAAATTTTAAAATTTATGAAACTTTAGCCAAAACTAAAATATATGATATTAAACATAAAGCTATTTTAACACATTGTGATTAGGCTTGCGCGGCAAATTTTGAGGTCAAAATTGAAAAAATGACCAAGAAAATGACTTTATATTGTACAAATATGTACAAACTAGGACTTATACCTAAATTCTCAGCTCAATTTTAATAAGTCCTAGTTTGTACATATTTGTACAATATAAAGTCATTTTCTTGGTCATTTTTTCAATTTTGACCTCAAAATTTGCCGCGCAAGCCTAATCACAATGTGTTAAAATAGCTTAATGTTCAATATCATTTATTTTAGTTTTGGCTAAAGTTTCATAAATTTTAAAATTTGTTTTATAATAAATAAATCTTGTAGAATTACATATAAAAAAAATTATACTTGTATATTGAGTAGTTAAAAAATTACATGACAGATCAAACTATACTTTGTAGTTCCTTCTTTGCACATTTTTAAGACTCCTTAGACCCCTTAAGGCAATCCGGAATCTCGCAGAGCTCCCATAGACAGTAATGTTAAGTTGGTTTTTTTTTAGAATGGTTTTTCTGAGAATCTATAAGACATCTCGTTGTGAAATTATTTTACAATGGTACATTAAACACTTTTAAAGACTTTAACATGGTATTTTGTAAAATTAGTTAATTGTTGAGTTGAGAAAAAAATCTATGTTAAGTATCAAAAATTACAAAAACAACACTTTCTTTTTAAATTTCTCTTTAGCTTCTTTTGTTAAACAAATTTTGCTTAAACATTCTGTCTATATGTTAGGAAAAAAAATTTGAAACTTTATTTGTTAAAAATAGTTAAAATTCTAAATATAAAACATTTAACCATCGAGTGCCTGTTGGCATATGGCAACAAGTAACATAATCCACTTTATCTCTTCAAAAATATGGATATCAAAGAAGCTGACTTGTGCCACTCGTTATTTGTATAAAAAAGACTGTTTTTAAGGAGTTGCTGGCATTGATGCTGTTTAACGCATTTTTTCGATAAAACTCCAAATTTAGTCTCGTAATTTTAAATTAGCGCCATCTGACCGCCGCGGTCTAAAGGGTTAAAAATGCAAGCATAAAGAACTTATGGCCCAATTTATTTAAAGAAATTGTTGTGGCTTGAACTTTATTTTTACCACGATTTTCATATTTTCATTAAAAAAAAAGATTTTTTTTTATTTCAACGAAGCAAACAATATTTAATTCTTTTAAAGACAATTCTTCCACCTAACGATACAAAAGGAAAATATTACTGTCGAAAAAGTATATATAGAGAATTAATAAAAATTATTTGATACAAGTGAGTTTGTTATTTAAGAGTCGCTACAATTCTTCCACCTAACGATACAAAAAGAAAATATAACTTTATCGAATACATAGAGAATTTAAATTTTTTTTTTTGAAATAAGCGATTTTGTGATTCAAGAGTAGTAAAGTGATATAAAACCTCATTTTTGAGAAAATACCACATACAATTTTGTCAATCTGATGTGCGGGTAATCTAGATTATAGGAATTAACATTCAGTTTCGCGTTTGCATAATAATCTAGAATTATTTTTTTGGATGGCGCCTAGAAGGGCGGAATTATTTTGCGCCAAGACAGGGAAAAATTTCGTTTGTGACTGTGTGGGAGGTTTTTCCGTTTGCTCTTATGCTTTAGGAATGTTGGTACAATAGAGAATTCTTTTTAATTTTTATGAAAAAGGAATTTCTTTTTTTTATCGTAGCTTTTTTAAGAAAAGAAAGAAAATCTAAGAAAAAATAATGTCCATCCGGACCAGACAATATAATTTCATAACAACAAGTCATAATTATTAAACAAAAACACTAAAAAAAACCCATTTAAATAGAATATTTAAAATTCTCCGATTAATTATGTTGGTGATTTCTGTACAAAACGAGTTTCGAATTTAACACACCTTTTTCGAATCAAAAGTATTTTATGTTTATCTCTATATAATATAAAATTGTAATTGTCGGACGCTTGGAAGCCCCGTGACTTACGCGGCTTCAGCCAATCAGAAACGTCAGAAACGCTGAAAGTAAGTGTGGCGGTGTGCTTGTTTTGTGCCAAGGCTGCTTCAGGTTGCGTCCCGTGGCATGGTAGAGATAGTTGCAGAGCGCTAGAGCTACGTGATGCTCTGGAGCAGCCCCACGGAAACTAGCCAGATTGTATAGATGAGTATTCCTGCATTGTCAGTATCCACATATTAGTCTTGCATGTTTGTTTGAGGAGCAAACAAATGGGAATTGCTTAGCTATCCCGGGGGTTGCGAGCCAGGGGGCTCTGCCCCCTATTATAACAAAAAAATATCTTCCCAGGTGCAAAAAATTAGTATTTAAATTGTCCTTAATTAAACATACAATGACTTGGTTCAGGTACTATCTAACCATTCTAACCCCTCACAAAAGTGGAAAGAATGCTAATATATAACTCGCTAACTATTTAAACTGATTGTTCAAAGTGGTGTTTACTTATACTTCGTCACAACTAAAATGGTAAACCGTAAAGAGGCTTTCTTTAGAGATTGTGCTGATTTAACGTGTATTAAACAATATCCACATGTATATTTTTATAATTGTTCCGAAGTCTAAAAGTTCAAACTCCTAATCCACTAAGCTTTCATGTCAAGGATATAATGTTCAGATATATGCGATACCTAAAAAAATACTATGAAACTGTATAATATTCCGAGAGAGATATTCTTTTAATATCAAATTGCATTTTTCTGCCCTCAAACAGGCGCAGCACTGCTCGACATACACATAAAACTATGAAGAGCCAGTTATAAAAGAAAAATAATTAATTTTGAAAAAGGCATAAAGTTAAAGGAAAGCACTATACATAGTTCAAAGTTTACAATTAAAAATATTTCCCTTTGGCGACGAATATACATTTTTGGCGACTTAATCGTCTGATTCTGTTAAATGGAAGAGTATAGATGTTTCAAATATAATCTAATTTGAACATTTTCTAGAGCACAAATTTTTTTCAGGAAAGAGTAAGTAACTTAGTTTTTCCAATTGATATATTCGAGTTTTTAATTGAAAATGTAAACTTTTTGACCATGAAATTAGTCTGCAAACTGTAAAAAAATTAATTCAACTATTCGGATTAGATATATACCGGATATAAAAAAATATATATGCAACTGAGAATAGGCTGAGAAAGAACTCTTAATATACTCTAATGTCTTTTCTCTGCTATTATGCTATTAAACAAGGCCAGCAATGATTGACATAAACATAAAACTATGAAGAGCCAGTTGTAAAAGCGAAAAAGATAAATTTGGAAGGAAAAAAAATAGCTAACAGTAAATTCACACATGGACCACAAACATATCTTTATGAAGATGTAATTTTTTGTTACTTCTGTTTTAGACATTTTTTTCTAGAATTTTTTTTCGTTGTAGGTGTTATCTTAATTTCTTGGTAGGCATTAATAAGAGTTGTTCCTTAGTATTGATATCTGTGATGTTGAGAGGATGTTATAGTTTAGAAAAAAGTGTGGGTAATTTTTTAGCTTGTAGGCTAAAATCTCGCCAATAGATTCTTTGGCAACCAACATAATTTTTAGTGGCAGTTTAAGTCAAGCAACCTTTCCGTTGTATAAAAGTGCATTAAGGAAATATACTTAAAGCACCGCATTACAATACTTTCATTACCTAGCATTTTGCTTAGAGTAATTAAAAGCAAATAATTCAATTCAACTTCCAGACTTGATCCAACACATTTTGGAACGCTGTCTTGAGAATACTAGGGGGGGGGGGGGGGGAGGGAACACTCATTACAGTACTAAACTGTACTAGGAGGTAACACTTGTTAAATTTGTATTTATTTCATTTTACATCTTCCAACGTGGCAATAGTTGAAAGGATGGCTTTGTAGAAAAGAATAAATTCGTTCGAATCAATTTTCTCGGTTTCCATTTTCTCTGTCGATGTTATTTAATACTCAAGGACTAGGATATTATTTGGAATGTATACTTTAAGTTATACTTTTTAGGTTTTATCATTACAGACTGTGAAAAACTAAAAAGTTCATAGGTTCCGAGTTACAATTAATTACCACCCTAATAATCAATACATTTAGATGTAATTCCCTAACACGCAATTGCAGCAAATTTAAAATCCTAAAAGTTCGAGTGCTGCCACCAAAGCTTTCAAATAGAATAAAAAGAAAAAAAAACTTGTCGGATGCCCCATTGTTCAAAATCTATATATTTTTTTTTAGAATCAACAACACCCAAAGCGTGTAGAAAAGCGTATTCTCTATTTCGGATATTAAACCCCTTTACAATACTTTCAAACTCCTTGGCACAAGAGCCCATTAGAGGGCCTAGGCCATCCGTGCCCATTTCAGCTTTCATGACCTATGGCTCTGGGGTGCTAGGCACATGTCTCGGTAAGGTGGTCAACCTCATGCGGAACAACCAGTGTTTAGTTCCCAAGATGCTTGGTACTCATTTTATCGACCCACCTAAGAGGAGAAAGCATGGATCAACCTCGCGCAATCTGAGATTCGATCCCCAGACCTGTGGCGAGGCAATGCGAAGCACTACCACTAAGCCACTGAGCATCTTAAAATACTTTTATTACGTTATATTCCCTATTACTAAATGAACGCAATAATTCAATTCAACTATTTCGGACACGAACTAACACTTCAGAAACCCCCGCTCTTGAAAAAATTATCTATTAAGCATTCACTCAAAAAAATTAATGCTCAAAAACGATGAAATTTTCCTTAATTTTGACGATTCCGTTTACTGGCAAATGCTCCGAGTTTTAATTTCCTCAAAGTGAGGAAATTTGAAACTCAATCTCATTTTCAACCCTCTCATTTTCATGAGGATTTGAATGTCGTCTAATCTAAAGAAATATTTCGTCATTTTTGGAGCATGTGAGTACAACAATGAGATTCAGTTTCTTCAAAATCAAGATACTGAATCGTCAAATCACGATCGTAAAAGTGAGGATTCGCGTTTACTCAAAAGTCGCGTGATAGTTTTAAGAAACAATCCTCAAAATTAACGAAATGAGGCTTGAGGATTCATGAATAGTCAAAAATGAAAGTTATTTCTGAGAGTGTTGGCAAAAAAAAAATCTATTAAAGATTGTTACGAAATACCCCGTAAAAGCGTTTGACAAGCTCTCTAAAAACCACTTAAATACCCATAGGGACAATTCCAACGAAGCAGACTACCTACAGCAGCGTGTCTAAAGCTTTATTTTTACAGCACCGACGAAAAAATGCTGAGGAATCTATATATAGCTTAAGAAACAGGGGAGTTTTGTAAGATTTTATGTGATACCTGTGTAATATGTAATTTTTTAAAAGAGGTTTCGTTGCAGAAATAGATGTAAAGAGGTCTGAGGAATTCTAGTGTAAGAATGGAGAATGTAAATTTTTAAGAACGTGTAGGGTTTTTTTTTTTGTAAAAATTTTCAACTTAAATATATTTTTAATCTTTGGAAGTTGGCTAATAAGCATCATTTCCTAAAATATTTAATAATTTATGTATTATATTCCATTTCAAACCGACCCATCTATTAAATCAAAAATTTAATTGAGAATTGAGGGAGTTAACAAAGACTTAATGACACGTGTGCAATATGTATGATTATTTTTTTTAATGTTTCATTGAAAAAAAACAAAAAACAATGGGTTGGTTTTGGGAATAACAGTGTATGAATGCGTTAATCTTTAGGGAAATTAATTTTTTTCAACGATTTTATTTTAAACATCGACACACAAAGAACTGCCTCAGGCCAATAAAGAATTATTTTTTCAGTACGCATACCAAACTTATTATCTTTGCTTACGCTTTGAACATTTTAATCCATAAAACTTAGCGTTTTGGTCATAGGACAATAAATATTATTGCACATAGTCTGTATACCCTTTTACCGATGCAACTTCTCTCACGCAACCCCCCTAGTTCCTATATAATGAACCATCTTTTGCGAACTGGATTTTTGACCCTTCCCTAAATCACTTTTAGCGGTACTTAAAATACGTTAAATGTAGATCGTAATTTTTTTCAGGTTTGTTAAAAGACCCATCTATTTCTAAGTCTACATAAAATTTTTTGTTTTGTCCGACTTAGAAGAACTGCACACAATCAGGTAAGATAAAGGGTTAAATCATTCACAAAATATTGATTAAAACAGAGATAAATTTGTAAACTTGAACAATTTAAGAATAAATAATAAATAATTAAAAAAAATTCATTATATATGCATTAGAACATCGAATCCATTATACTGGAAGGCGAAATACTATCGAATTTCACTGATCCATAAACCAATTTTTTTGTATTTATGAATTTTTATACCATGCATAATTATATTTGTTGAAATCAAATCGGAATCAACCATCAACGAAAGGAGAAAAAACCTACCGTGGAGAAGAGAAGTTCTAGGTGTGGTGCTGCCCTCTGTTGAGTATCAGAAGCAACTTCGTTCTAGGTGTGATGCCGCCCTCTGTGGATTATCAGAAGCAACTTTTCTTTGATGCTGCCATCTATTGAGTAAAATGAAAACCAAATCAATAGTCTATTTTTAAAAGCATACAGTATTATTATACGTATAAATGTATATCGATATCGGTGGAAAGTGTTCCAAGTTCAGAATATAAATTGCCTAATAAGAGCTTTTAAAGACAATAAAACCCGAATAATTTTGAACCCATAAAATCGAAGATCTGACAATCTAGCTTTACATCCTACACTCTAATATGTAATTGTAAGAAATTCGTTTCTGTGAAGAGATTATATGTGCACCAGTCCTGTAAAAATCTGTTATCAATTTAAACTATGGAAACATTTTTATAATTATGAACTATTTGTCTACGCAACTTCAGGCGAAATAACAATCAATTACGTTTGCAACACAAGATATTAAAACTTAGCAAAACAGACTTTAAGAACTCAATACTATCGAAGTAAATCAAATCTAAACTTTTCAAACCATGAATTAAAATGACATTGTTTTTACATCAAGGGCAGCGATGAGTTTTCCAGAAATAATAGTGTTTCTCACCATTTATTAATTTAAGATAACCTACAATATCCTTTTGCGTTTGCATGCTTAGTTACTTGCACACAGTTTTTTTTATTTCAATTGCACTAAACCTGTCGTTTTGAAGAACCTTGATCACCTATTTGAATAATAGCAGTTGACACTTCCTTTTAGTCACTACAATTTAACCCTTTTAGTCCCAATGATAATTTTGCATTATTTTTTAATAATTTTTTTACTGATCGTCTGTAGCCATTTATGATATAAAACAAAAACAAAAATTTTTTCTATTAGAAAATATTTTTTATTAATCCCAATAGATGTCAGCCTTATTTTTAAAAAAATTATTATCAGAAAAATGATGATGCTAAATGGCATCACTGGTACTGAAAGGGTTAACTGCGTTTTTTGTCAATTGAAAATTTAATTTATTGCCAAAGGTATTTGCGATAGCCAGCGAAATTTGAATCTAAAAATGTCATCTAAGAAAATATGCTACTTGTAATATGTGTCTTTATTAAGTGAACGACAAAACTTACGAGAATCCAACTGCTAACTCAAAAAAGATCATACACTTAAAGCAGAAATAAAGTTTTTCTTGCATTTACTCATACCAGTTATAGCTTTGCAAAAAACTTAAAGCTGTCGTTTTAAGAGGGAGAAAACTTCGCTAATGTGTTTATCTAAGGAATTTTTAGCTGTATGGATTTTTTTTTACTTCGAGTAAAGTAAAAAAGGAGCGATGAAAAAGTTACTGATGCTGCAAGGAAAAAATGTGTCTGGAAGTTGGAGAACTACACATTCTCAGAAATAACAATTTCATTTTTGACGATTCATGAATCCTTCGTTAATTTTTGAGGATTGTTTCGTCAAACTCACACGTGACTTTTGAGTAAACGCGAATCCTCACTTTTACGATCGTGATTTGACGATTCTGTATCTTGATTTTGAGGAAACAGAATCTCATTGTTGTACCCACATTCTCAAAAATGAAGAAATATTTTTTTTAGATTAGACGACATTCAAATACTCATAAAAATGACGATTTAAATTTCCTCATTTTGAGGAAGCGAAAACTCGGAGCAATTGCCAGTAATTGAATCGTCAAAATAAAGGAAAATTTCGTCGTTTTTGAGCACTCATTTTTTAGAGTGAATAGGTTAAGTTTGAATTATCGTCGCACTAGAGCTACACGAGGGAGAACTAAATAGAAAAAATAGATTGTCATGAATCATAGTTCGCTAATTTTTATTCACTTATTTAGTTATCGCAAGGAAAGAAATAGGGCTTCAAGGAATGATCAGGATTGACTAGAGTGAATATGAACTAAACTCTTAAAATAAAAGAGTGAAATCCACTCATACAGGAGAAGTGCATTTTCGACACTGGAAAGGAGTGAAAATGAACTCATACCGAGTTAAAATCACTCATTTGGAGTTATCCTGTCGGAGTTTTAGCTAAACAAAAGAGTGAAATTGACTCCAATAGGATAAGTGCATTTTCGACACTGAAAAGAGTTAAAATTAACTCGGACTGAGTTAAATTCACTCATTTGTTTTAAGAGTGTAGTTCCGATCACAGAAGTTGGGCAGCACTGAACGAAAGAGAAATTATTTATAGGACATTGGACCATTTATAAGGTAGGCAGCTATTTTGGTGATGCCCGAACCCGAATCTGGGACCTTCCCGCGTGTAGGACGAATGCCTAACCTACTGGGATCCCTAGCCTCTTCACTCTTAAAGCAAAAGAGTGAAATCCACTCCAGTAGGAGAAGTGCATTTTCGACACTGAAAAGGAGTGAATATTAACCCAGACTGAGTTAAAACCACTCGTTTGGAGTGATCCTGTCGGAGGTTTAACACACAAAGGATCCACTCCAAAACGAGATGTGCATTTTCCAGACTGGAGGAGTGAATATCAATCAGACTGATTTAAAATCGCTCGTTCGTTTTAAGAGTGTGCATTTAAGCAGTAAAATCCTAATAAAAATTGGAATGTGCAACACTGTGCGAATTTCACAATTACCGTTCAATAAATCTAAAGAAAGTTCGGTAAATCTTTAGAATCCGGTGCTGCTTGGCGCTTGTTCAAAAAGAACAAATAATTGTCGAAACTCGCGTGCTTTATCATTGCCAGATTCTTTCAAGCCAATGCAACCCTAGTTTCTTTCACTGATTTCTAAGGTTAATGGATCGCAGATAGCTACGGAAGAGTTGGAAGTCATTTTTTTTCTCCCAGGTCAACCCCAAATATGTAGTCTAATTGGAATAAACGTCGCATTAGAGCTGCACGATTGGCAATCCACTTTGGTTTGAATTAACGCCGTACTAGAGCTACACAAGAGGCTATACAGTACGCAGTTTAGTTTCGTTTTAATTTTCGTCGCTTTAGAGCTACACGAGTGGCAATCCAGTACGCACCCGTTTGGGGCCCCGGGCAATTTTTTTCTCTAAAAAAACATCAGTATCCAACATCGGGCAGTATCAACAGCGTCGTTAGTTGGACGAAAAAATTAATTGAGAACAAAATAATTCCATTGTGCGCGCACATCATCCGGGCTTCTTACGTCGGGCGTCGTTAGTTGGACGAAAAAATTAATTGAGAACGAAATAATTCCATTGTGCGCGCACATCATCCGAGCTTCTTACCCACAATTCCGCGCAAGTATTACCGGCGCCGACAATTGGATGAAAAGATATTTCGCCGTATCACCAAATAAAATTGTTTATCGCTTCCTACAAAAAAACGCCAAATCCATTGGAGACAGAAGCACCGGATTCTAAAGATTAACCGAAAGTTCTGTAACTGCTATCTTCTGAGCCAGAATATTTGAATTTCAAGATAATCGTATGTAGCAACAGAATCATATCATATTCAAGTTACAAAAGTCCTACATATCTATTGTTATTCAACAGCGTTGTTTGTTTGGTATAGCAGGAGTTGTTTATGGGATTGCTTAGGCGTGAACAAAACTATCAAAGGTATTTTCCGTGGCATGATATCTGAACCTAAAGTCACAAGGATGATCAATTGTTTGTTATTCAATTAGATCTAATAATAAAAAGTATCAAATTAGATATTCGTTTTATTCCTTTCAGTTTAACCAAACCATAAAAAAAAAATAGGATTGATAAAAATTTACTATCTTTTCACAGTTAAAAACGTAATCACAAAGCAAATCTAGTCAGCCTAACCATATGGGTGAAAATCCAAGTATTTACTATAGCCCTCGTGCGACGATAATTCAAACCTACCAAGTATTTACTCAAAAGGATACGTGCAAGTATAGGGGAATAATCAGGTTGTAATTATGAAAGAAATCCATCTTAATTAGATTCGCCGAAGTGTATCAGCTTTCACAAGAACCTTATCTTAGGTTAGGTTTGAATTATCGTCGCACTAGAGCTACATGAGGGCTATTGGCGACGGGCGTCGTATTTTAGAACAACAGTCAGGTGACGAGCCAACACCTGAATAGGCACCCAAAGCAACCGTTCAGCGCGACATCGTACGCAGCGTTAGGACTTTGAATTATATTTAAAGTGCACTCCCTTACACGGGGTATTATTCGTCTTACATTTTTGGCTGCACGGGCCGTTTATAGGTCGGCAGCTATTTTGGCGATGCCCGGACCCGAACCTGGGACATTCCGCATGCTAAGCGAGTGCTTAACCGACTGGGCTCCCCAGCCCGCAGAACCTTATCTTAATTGTTTTTATGTGTTACTACTCGATTTGAAAACAAAGCGTTGATGTATTCTTAATAATTGAGGGTTATGTACGAAGCTTTATGTAAACTTTTATTTTATAAAAATTGGTCTACCCCCTCACTGTAAGCGAAATCTAATAACGTTGAAATTGCCAATATTACATACTAAACTTTCTCACGTGCTTTTTTTTGAACTTATACTATTAACCCGGCAGCACTCGCTTGGGGTCTAATGGACCCCAGATAGATTAAATACACTCCAAGATCTGAAACTCTGATTGAATTGCCATTATAAGGATTTTCTATATTGAAATTGATATAGACACTAACTCCCCCAATTGTGTCTAAGGGAACCAATGTAATGGTTTACGGCTGCCTTTTTCTAACCTTCTTTCTGAGCTTTAGCACAGTTGCGGTTTAGTTTGTTATTTAACTATCTAGCTATAAAAAAATTGCGAATAGTCTATGCTTTATTTTTTGTGTGGTTTTTTCAAACAAAAATAACCCCCCAAATAATGAATTATGAAAATTTAATGATTTCATAGTCGAAAACTTAATCACTGAAACAAATCTGGTTATTGGCTTTCAATTCAATGATTAGTGACAGTTGATGAGTTATCCGATTGGAAATGGCCAGGAACAGTTCCTCGTACTTTTACAACTAGCTGCCGTGTAGACAGCTTAGTTAGCGACGTTAATTGGACCTAACCTTGTAATTTTGCGACCTCGAACAAAGAATTTTATTTTTTTGAAAGTGGAGAACTGTTAGTTCATTTCTGTTCTAACGAACTGGTTATAAAAACAGGATGTTCTTCTATTTCACATCAGCCTCTATCGATGAAAGTTTTCAATCGCTATCGTCGCAGCCAACGTGTTAAACGAAATTTCAAATATACCAAGCAAAAAAAAATTAAAATTAGCGTCTTTTAGTTCTTTCTCAAGAATTAGCTAGCGCTAAGATCGAAAATTTTTATTATCCATTACTGACGTATTATAATGCACTTCGAAGAAACAGAGCTGTAATCGGAAAGTTTAATTATGCCAATCACAAATCAATCGTTAATAGTGTATTAGTTCCGTTTGACACTTTGGAGGCGCTAGGCATCAGATTGAGTTCCCGATCTAGAAGATTCTTTGTCTATGCTAAGTTAGCGCGAGTTCTGCCGGGTTAAAAATTGTATAAATTCTAACCTACAACACTGAACAATGCTATTCCCATCCTATCGAAAACTTTGTCCACGTTTCACCTACCCAGACCTGTTCGAATTTCGGAAAACCAATCCTTGACCTCTTGTTACCTGGCGTCCCATTTATGGATTTTTTTTTAAACCTCCCCACAAACAATTAATACGTTAATTAGTCCCGAAATTGACCTGGTCTGAAAAAAAAAAGGATCCAAATATGAGTTTTCAGCCTTTGATTGCAGGTACCAGTCATTTATTTAAGAAAAAAAATGAAGTTGGACGAGGGCCAATACGATATTAGAATTCTTGAAAAAATTAATTTAAACTTTTCATACTTTTGAAAAAGTTCTTTTAGTGGTTCACTTTAAAGGTATTTTGCATCAAAAACTATGTTAAAATAATCTTAACTACAAATAGGTGATGACCCTTTTTATAGCACAAAAAATGCGTATTTTGAGAGTTCAAGGCGTGTCCCTAAGTAAGTATTAAACACTTTTTTTAAAAATTACTTTGCAAAACATACTTTGTAGCACATATTTGTTTGAAAAGTATGTTTAGATTAAGAAAATGCGTGTAGGATTTTTCTCGGTTCTTTAGAGTTTAAATGACGCTTTCAGTACAAATTTAACAAGCCTTAAAATTTTATATTCGTTCCTCCAATAGATTTTACTGTTTATTTGATACGCGAGTTAGCCGGGACTTCTTCCTTTTTTAAAAATAAATTAACTTCAATCTTCACCGATAGTTAAATTTGAAATACACAAGAAAAATACATTAACATTCATAAAAAAAACCATTAAAAGTTATTGAAAATGTCTTAGTAATTACTTACTTTCCAATCGAAGTGGTAAATTGTGCACTTTAAACTTATCCAATACACGTGCTTGTGGCAAAAAGCTACGAATTCGCCCCTTGTTAGTTGGTTGGTAGAAATATATTTTCAGGCTTGTGTGATTGGTCGCAAGGACTCGCTTATAAACCATCGTCAAGAAAAACAACACAGGAACACACATACAGAAATGACAGATGCTGCCATCTGTCGCCACCTCCACAATTAAGACATGTCCCTGAAGTGGAGGGAAATAGTCTCCAGAGACCTGCAACCGTGGGCAACTGCGCCCACCCAATGACCACCCACAGAGGACTTTTGGACCCAACAGATTTTACGAGCACGTACTCAGCATTTACTCGACAAACACAAACATCCATGCCTGAACGGGATTCAAACCCGGACCCAGCAGCTCCAGAGGCCAATGCCGTAACCACTACGCCGCCGGATCGGCAATCCGCCGCCTGGGAAGTTACGAATGTAATCTTTTCCGGCTGCCTATTTC
The DNA here is from genome assembly GCA_023701765.1 of Hylyphantes graminicola. Taxonomy (NCBI): domain Eukaryota; kingdom Metazoa; phylum Arthropoda; class Arachnida; order Araneae; family Linyphiidae; genus Hylyphantes; species Hylyphantes graminicola. Next base: position 7,311,246 of record CM043111.1, read on the forward strand.
TAGCCTCCTTTAGGAGCTTTAACACAGTCAATAACGCCTCGTCATTTTGAACCCTGGTCAAGTGACGCGACACTTCAGGCTGCCTGCCTAGGGGAAGTTTGCGGAACTTTACCAAAGCCAACATTGGCGTCGTAATATTGAGTCCATGTCACACATAAGGTCGACTCCCGAGTTTAGTTTAGATTGAATTATCGGTGCGCTAGAGCAACACGAGGACTGTATGTGACGGGTGTCGAATTTTAGAACCACTGTCAAGGTAAGAGCCAAAAGCTGAGTAGGCACCCAACGCAACTGTTAAGGGAGACATCGTACGCAGCGTTAGGACTTAGAAGTATATTTAACGTACACTTCCTTTACAAGGGGGATTATTCGTCAAACATTTTTGGCTGCACGGGCCGTTTATAAGTCGGCAGTTATTTTGGCGATGCTAGTACCCGAACCTGTGACCTTTCGCTAGGCGATTGCCTAATCGGCACCTGAGCTAACACCTAACGCAACTTGGAATGCAAGGGCAAAGGGCAACAAATAGATTTAAGTGGCCAGGCACACAAACCTGAAATATATGTACTAATGGTACTAATACCTACCTATGGTTTTAAGTTGAGTTTAAACATTGTCATACTAGAGCTACCAAGAGCGAGAGCCTAAGCCCCGCTAGAATGGAACGACAAACTTTTGGCAGACGCTTTAAAGATGCTTGTGAAGTTCAGAATTTGTCTCACGCATAAAGCGCTTCGTATTTTCTAACTACATAAAAATTTAATTAAGTGGGGCCCGGATGGCCGAGTGGTAAGCATCGCAGGCCAGCAGTCTGCGTGCTGTAACGGGCGCGGGTTTGATTCCTGCCTTCACCCTGGGTGTATTTCCTCTCTTTGTGACAGTAAAAAATCTTTCTGTGTCTGTCTTACTTGACGAAGACTTATAAGCGGCTCACTGAGCAAGCACACAAGTCGGAATATATATGTAAAACACCCTACCCTACCCTTAATTAAATTCAAGTGACAATATTTCTCCGTTTTTAATTTTATTAGGAGGGGGGGGGGTGCAAATGTTTATAACTTTTATGGTGTCAAAAATAAAGCTGAGTTGATGAACAATAAGATACCGACCCGTCGGCGCAATGGTTAGGATACTAGCCTTTAAAACTGGTGGATCCGGGTTCGAAACCCGGTAAGGCATGAGTGTTTGTGGTTGTCGAGAATATGCGGAAAACGTGCTCATTAAATCTGTTGGGAAAGAAAGTCCGAAGTTGTCCGAAAGTCCTGCCATTGCGCAATTTCTCACGGGTACAGGTTTCTGGAGACTATTTCCCTTCCCTTCGGGGACTTGTCTTAATTGTAGAGGTGGCACGTGATAGATGGCAGCATCTGTCATGTGTGTGTGTGTGTGTGCGTGTGCTGTGTCTGTTACTTGACGAAGGTTTATGAGCGGATCTCTGACCAAGCACACAAGCCTGAAAATATACGTATGGTATGGTACCGCTGTGGAAATAAAAAGAAGAAAGAAATAAATTCAAGACAAGAAGTTTAAGCGAAATCCCAATTTTTAGAAGTTTTTATTCATAATTTGCTGAGTAAATTACAAAATACTTTATAATTACGCTTTAGGGGACTGTGTATAAGATTACGTGTGTAATTGATAAATAAAGACGGCTTTGCATGCATGCTTGCTTGTCATTTTAGAGATGGTCCCCAAAAGGTCCACAAGTGATTCGATTGAATAACTCGTCAAATATTCATTCAAATGTAACAAAAACTTAGATTTAAGGGTTTTCAAGAGTGCTTAACATTTCTAAGTTATTAAAATTGGGTGTTGCCATTGGAAATTTCAAAGATCATAATATTTTTAATATGAAGACGGCCCCTTATGCAAATTTTGTATCTTGCAATTTACTCAGAATGTTAATTGTACACAATCTCAAATAGGTCCGATTCTATAGGGTGACTAACGGATGAAATAACCTCAAGTGGGTACTTTTTTATTTCCACAGCTGTACATATGTATTCCAGCTTGTGTTTTTGTTCAGAGAACCGTTTATAAGCTTTCGTCAAGTGGGACAAACACAAAAAGAATATTAACAGTCACAAAGAATGAAATAACACATAGACAAATAACAACATTTATTGACGGTCACAAACATCCATGCGCCGCCTCGGTGGCTGATTGGTTAGTGTACTAGCCTTTGGAGCTGCTGACGTCGGGTTCGAATCCCGGTCAGGCATGGATGTTTGTGACAGTCAATAAATATTGTTATTTGTCTATGTGTTATTCACTTCTTTGTGACTGTAAAATTTCTTTCTGTGTCTGTCCCACTTGATGAAAGCTTATAAGCAGTTCCCCGAACAAGCACACAAGCTGGAATATACAGGGTGAGGCAAACAAAACCGGCTCCGAGCTAGAGATGGGAATACGTTAAAATGCTTGGCGAGAAAAACTCTTGAAGCCGCCTGAAACCTGTTTTTGCATTGGTTGGATCGGATTAGCTTCACATTAGAGCTACTCATAGACTAGTGGCGAGTTCAGATCTTAGTTCGTATTGTATGAAGACGTCCCATAATGCAAATTTAGGGTCTTGCAATCAATTTAGAATGTTTTGTATTACCAAATACAAAAAGGTCCGATTCTCAAGGATAAATAACGACCGAAACAATCAAATAATCACTAAATCTTGATCAGCTCTACTAACCTTGTTTATATTCCATTTCAACTAGCTTTTAAGGGGTCATAGGAGTCTTAAAAATGTGCAAAGAAGGTACTACAAAGCATAGTTTGATCTTTCATGTAATTTTTTAACTACTCAATATATAAGTATAATTTTTTATATGTAATTCTATAAGATTTATTTAATATGAAAGAAATTTTAAAATTTATGAAACTTTGAGAATTTAGGTATAAGTCCTAGTTTGTACTTATTTGTACAATATAAAGTCATTTCCTTGGTCATTTTTTCAATTTTGACCTCACAATTTGCCGCGCAAGCCTAATCCCAATGTGTTCAAATAGCTTTATGTTTAATATCATTTATTTTAGTTTTGGCTAAAGTGTCATAAATTTTAAAATGTGTTTTATTATAAATAAATCTTGTAGAATTACATGTAAAAAATTATACTTAAATATTGAGTAGTTAAAAAATTACATGAAATTGAAAACTATGCTTTGCAGTACCTTCTTTGCACATTTTTAAGAACTCCTATGACCCCTTAAAAGCGTAGCGTAGTTGCCGGCAAATAAGTCGCCAAGCGTTTGCTTGGGCTTAATATTGAAGCGATCAATAGCTTCAGTAAGTAAGCCTGTTTTTGTATTGGTTTTAGACTTGGCAACATTTCTGTCGTATTCTAATCTCCATCTCGGGGCCGGTTTTGTTTGCCTCACCCTGTATATGTATCATACTATACCATAACATCCATGCCTGACCGGGATTCGAACCCGACTTCAGCAGCTCCAAAAGGCTAGCGTCCTAACGATTGCGCCAACGTGGTAGCAAATATATGTATACCAACCAACAATAAAAACGGAGAGAGATTATATACCAACCTATGACTCCTTAACCTGAACATCTACTTTTCACACCACAGATCCCTTCATCACGAGAGACGAAAAGGGCACAGCAGGCCTAAGACAACATGAAGTTTCTATTCCACTGAGTTTATTTATATTTTAGTAATTCGTCACTTAAGTTCCCATGTGTGCTATCTCACTTAGCACAACGGATCAGATTTACTGTACGGTAACCCTAGGTGCGATTTTATCGGATTTGCCGATAAATAATCTTTGCGGCAACCTGGCTGATTTTGACTGATGATTCGAATTCTTTGATTTCGCAACAATGACGTTTTCCGGCAACTCTGTCTGACCATTATTTATTAGCTCAGTATAGAGAGCGTGACGTCAAATTCGCCTGAATACGGAATTTTGGCGCGGGATTTGGAAAGTTCGCCAAGGGTTACCGTACAATATATCTGATCCGTTGGGCAAATTGAGATAGCACATGTTTGAACTTAAGTGACGAATTCCATTTTCATAATTTCAAATTTTGTGGAAACTGTAAAAACAACTAATAAACCTTCAATAAATGACTTTTTTTTATTGTTACGCCATTATTCAGTACATTTAAAAAAAAATATCATTACAGGATGATTTTTCGATAGTAAGAACACTGCGATTTTTTCATAACCAATAGAAAGACATCGTGTCAGCCTTAAGTCCCTGTAAAAAAAAAAAAACAGATAATAATAAAAGTTCAACAAATATTTAATGTATAAATAAAAACAAAACAAAAAGCTATACTCCTTTCGAAACATAAAAAAAAAATAGTTTTAAAAAATAAGAATTTGAAAAGGGGCAAGGCTAAAGGCAGATTACACTCCTTGCCAACCTAATTTGGGTAAATAAATATATGCTATGGAGAAGATCCTTCTGCGCATGTAAATTACTTGTGAATCGATCCAGAAAACATGTTTAAAACATTAATTTCGTTTAAGGTCTAACAGATTTGAATATTATTTGAGAAAATTTCGCAACTTTATCATAATGAAGAGTGTATTTTGGTTAAATTGATTTCAGATCATTTTGTATGAAAACATTACATCAAAAGAGTTTCCAACTAACGGACCAAGTGCGCTTTTCCCTTTGCATCTTAGACTCTTTGTTTTAACCTAAGTTAAGTTGGCACGGAGTGTTGTGCAGTTTAAATTAATAATACACAAATAATTTATGGAACTCTTTATATGCGCGGAAGGATCTTCTCCATAGCATATTTCTATTTACTCAACTTAGGTTGACAAGGAGTGCATATCAAATAAAGAAATGATCAAACTATCTTTAGGCAAAAAAAAATATTGAAAACCAGCTGCTTTTTTTGTAAACAAATAATGTACGTTTAAGTCCCAGTGATGCCATTTGGCATCATCACTTTCAATATTTTTTTCAAAATATTTATGTCCCGTTATGACATCCAAACACACATAATTCCATTCTTCACACTTTGTTCTATTAGACAGTATTTTACATTAATCTCAATAGAAGTATAACTACTATTTTTTTTATTTAGAATATAGCCAACAAGCGTTTCTCCTGATTTTTGATAAGTTCACTTCAGTTCCACATATTTAAAACACAATTTAAACTATTTCGGTTAAAATAATTACTAATTTTTTTTAATAATATGGTCAAATACCTTAAAATATATAACTCGAAGTGTTTTTTAGTAATACATATATTTTTATTTTGTTGTTTTCCGCAGTTAAAAATTTTTGGCATTGTTTCAAAAACCATATAAAATTTTTTAATGAATTTCTTTTCTTATGGAAATCTTATTTTTGACCTAAAATAAGCTTATTTTGTGAATATCAGATGTTTCTGTAGCGTAGTAAAATTTTGGGACTGAAAGGGTTAAAGAATCAGGTATTTTTAAAATTATTCTCAACTGATTCATGCGACAAAAATAAATTGTGCCTCAAATAATATATTAAAATAAGTTTTTCATGCTATTGTTGATGCGGCAACATAAATTTAAATGACTATGAGCATTTCTCAAAATTTGAAGGAGAAAAAAAATATGGGTAATTTTGTAATGAAAAAATGCTTTTTTTAAAAATAACACATTACCTTAAATATAGTTTAAAAAAAAACTACTTTATAGAGTGATAAATCTCATTTCAGTGTATTTTTCAAAGTGTACATAATTTAGACCTTAGGAATTTGGACCTTTAAAATTTTAGACCTTTAGAATTAGAACCTTTAGAATTTAGACCTTTACAATTTTAGACCTATGTTTCACATTTCCCGTCCGTCTGTCTGCATTTCCGGATGAACATCTGTGTACTGTTTGTCGATGAATTACCCGCCATAGCAATCCCGTCATAGCAAACAGTTTTTCTGTAAGTATTTTAGGTTTATACATGAAATAGTTTTTAACCCGGCAGTACTCGCGCTAACTTACCATAGACTAAGAAGCTTCTAGACCGGGAACTCAGTCTGATGTCTAGCGCCCCCAAAGTGTCAAACGGAACTAATACACTAAAAACGATTGATTTGTGATTGGCATTTTTGAACTTTCCGATTGCTCTACTGTTTCTTCGAAATATACTATAATACGTCAGATTTTAATGGATAATTAAAATTTTCGATCTGAGCGCTGCTTAATTTTTTAGAAAGATCTAAAAGACGCTAATTGCATTAGTTCCCTTGGACGCAATTGGGGGAGTTAGTGTCTCTATCAATTTCGATATAGAAAATCTTTATAATGGTAATCCAATCAGAGTTTCAGATCTAGAGTGTATTTAATCTATCTGGGGTCCATTAGACCCCAGCGCGAGTGCCGCCGGGTTAACCCGGCAGTACTCGCGCTAACTTACCATAGACTAAGAATCTTCTAAACCGAGAACTCAATCTGATGCCTAGCGCCCCCAAAGTGTCGAACGGAACTAATACACTATTAATGATTGATTTGTGATTGCCATAATTGGACTTTCCGATTGCAATTGTACTGTTTCTTTGAAATGTACAGGGTGGTTAGCTGTAGCTTGAATGAATAATCCAAACGCAAAAAAACTTATTAATCAAGAGACATTAATCGAGACACTTATTAATCAAGAAGGGGGAAGGGACTAATCAAGAAGGGAAAAAAAAGAATCGAATTATAAAAAACAAGCTCGTCACTTGACCAGGGTTCTAAATTACGAGGCGTAATTGGATGTGTTGGCCGTAATAAGCCATAATTGGCTATGCCTCGTAATTTAGAGCTTTGGTCAAGAGACAAGTTCCTATTTTACGATTCAATTCTTTTTCGAAAAAAAAAAAGAAACTTGTCTCTTGAACAGGTTCTAAATTACGAGGCGTAATTAGCTGTGTTGGCCGTAATTGGCCATAATAGACGATGCCTCGTAATTTAAAACCCTGGTCAAGAGACGAGTTTGTTTTTATGATTCTTCTTTTTTATGATTCTTCTTTAGGATTCCATTCTTTTCCCCCCTTCTCGATTAGTAAGTGTCTCAATTTTTGTTGCATTCGCATTATTCATTCAAGCTACAGACCACTTCGAATAGCGAGCGTTATTTTATAACCACCCTGTATATGAAATAGTTTCTAAGAAAAACGGTACATAAACCTGAAAAAACACCATTCTGAGGTTAGGTTAGGTTTGAATTATCGTCGCACTAGAGCTACTCGAGGGCTATTAACGACGGGCGTCGTATTTTAGAACCACAGTCAAGTGACGAGCCGACACCTGAACAGGCACCCAACGCAACCGTTAAGGGCGACATCGTACGCAACGTTAGGGCTTTGAAGGATATTTAACGTGCACTCCCTTACACGGGGTATCATTCGTAGGACACACCGTTCTGAGAAAAATCAGATTTAAAGTTGAAAATACTGCTGATCCATAACATAATTAAAATTTAACTACTATGTTAAACTTGTCTGAATGACATACAAAGGGCATCATTAGAAACTCTTGAAACGTATTTTGCATCTATGAAGAGTACACGGTAGAACAGCTTGATTTATTAGGAGTCTTCCCGTGATTGCGACTGCTTGGCGGGCATTGGCGACAGGAATCCGGTTTTCTTTCGGTTCTTCAATCGCGATAGAAACTTGTGACTCGTATCCACTGATCTCTGTCGTGAATCTGGGTAGCCGCGAAAGAAAAAAGCGAGTAACTGGTACTTTATATCAGTTTAGTTGATTTCTAGCTATCATCGCCAAAGAGGCCTATCGAGGAAAGCCTTCCACCAAATCAATCGGTTTTCTCCTCTCTGTACTCTTCAAATACTAAAATAAAAAAAAAAATCGATTTGTTGAAAATTACTTTATACTGATCTGCCTAGTGAATTTCAATAGCAAATTCATATTGGTGATGAAGTCTCGGAAAATTTCCAAGAAAGCTTTTTTTTTTCTAATAGGGTTGCAACATTGGCAGTCAAGCCTTTGCAGTCCTCGGCACATTCCCTAGAAATAAGAGCAATTTTTTTTTTTTTGGGGGGGGAGGGGGGGGGGGCACCATCTAGGCGACTCTCGCTACCAATTTTGACGCGCAGATTACAATGAATCTGAGCTCTCTGTGGATGGTAAAGTATGCCGAGGTTTAATTTTGATGAGAGAGCCCAGGCCAAATGTGCCCTCCAGGTATCTTTTACATGCCACATACTCATATGACATGAGTGCCCAGAATTTTCCCATCCACAAAATACGACGACTCAGCCGGTGCTCGAACCCGCGATATTGGCTTAACCTCTCGTGTTTAACCTCTTGGTTAACCTCTCACGATAACGTTTAACCTCTCATGTTTAACATCTTAGTTAACCTCTCACGATAGCGTTTAACCTCTCAGCCACTGAGCCGTTATTTCTGAGAAAGTGAATTGAGTCTTTAAAAATACTTACGCTTATCCTTATGGGGTTCGGGCTCCGCCATAGCTGTAACAATTGTAAATTGTGGTTATTTATGGTTTTATACAGGGTGAGGCAAATAAAACTGGCCCCGGTCTAGGGATAGGAATACGCTGAAATGCTTGTCGAGAAAAACTCTTGACGTGGCCTGAAACCTGTTTTTGCAATGGTTGGATCGGAATAGCTTCACATTAGAGTTACACTCTTAAAACAAACGAGTGAAATCCACTCCAGTAGGAGAAGTGCATTTTCGACACTGGAAAGGAGTGAATATTAAATCAGTCTGAGTTAAAATCACTCGTTTGGAGTGATAATGTTGGAAGTTTAACACACAAAGGATCCACTCCAGTAGGTGAAGTGCATTTTCGACACTGGAAATGAGTGAATATTAACTCATACTGAGTTAAAATCACTCGTTTAGAGTGATCCTGTCGGAGGTTTAACACGCAAAGGATCCACTCATCTAAGAGAAGTGCATTTTCCAGACTGGAGGAGTGAAATTAACTCAGACTGAGTTAAAATCTCTCGTTCGTTTTAAGAGTGTACTCATAGACTAGTGGAGAGTTCAGATCTTACTACGTATTGTATGAAGACGTCCTATAACGCGAATTTGTGTGTCTTGCAATCAATTTAGCATGTTTCATATTAACAAATTCAAAAAAGGTCCAATTCTCTGGGATAAATAACGACCGAAATAATCACTAGTGGGAATTTTTTTTTGTTAATCAGCTCTTCAAACCTTGTTTATATTTAATTTCAACTAGCTTCCAAAACCGTAGCGCAATTGCCGGCAAATAAGTCGCCAAGCGTTTGTTTGGGCTTAATATTGAAGAGATCAATAGCCTCAGTTAGCAAGACTGTTTTTGTATTAGTTTTTGACTCGGCAACATTTCTATCGTATTCTTATCTCCAAGTTGCAGCCGCTTTTATTTGCTCCACCCTGTTATATGAGACTTATTCTAAACGTGAAGAACATTCAAATGTTTATAATAACTGCAGTAAAACTAAATGATTTAGCTACATTTGTTTTGCGACTGGATATCTTTCGGTTAATCGAAAATTTGGGCAATTGGATTTGCTCGGAGAGTTAGCATTGACAAGTCAAAATCGCTCGCCAAGAATAGTACTCCAAGGATTTTAAGTTTTAAAGATTGTTCCTGCAATTCTATTTTTTTAAAAGTACAGGGTGGTTATAAAATAACGCTCGCTATTCGGAGTGGTCTGCAGCTTTAATGAATAATCCAAATGCAAAAAAAATTGAGACTTTTTCTAATCAAGAAGGGGGAAAAGAATGGAATCATAAAAACAAACTCGTCACTTGACCGGGGTTTTAATTACGAGGAGTAATTGTATGTGAGACCTCAAGGTGTTAGGAATTAACCGATGGAGGGCCATTGTGGGGGACAGAGTCACATGGAGGATACTTGGAGAGACGGCCTTGGCCTGTAACAGGTTGTAGTGTCAGCGAAGAAGAAGAATTGGATGTGTTGGCCGTAATTTAGAACCTTGGCCAAGAGACAAGTTTCTTTTCTATGATTCCATTTTTTTTTTTGAAAAAAAGAAGCTCGTCTCCTGACCAGGGTTTTAAATTACGAGGCGTAATTAGCTGTGTTGGCCGTAATTGGCCATAATTGACGATGCCTCGTAATTTACAACCCTGGTCAATTGACGAGTTTGTTATTTATGATTATTCTTTTTTTATGATTATTTTTTATGATTCTATGTCTTTTATGATTCCATTCTCCCCCCCCCCCCCGCCATCTTGATTTGTAAGTGTCTCAATGTTTGATGTATATGGATCATTCATCCTTCCTGGTTAGGTAAGGTTGGAATTATCGTCGCACTAGAGCTACACGAGGGCCATTGGCGATGGAAGTCGTAAGTAAAGGGTGGGGTGGGGAAGATAATAGTTTCCGGCTGCCTAATTCTAGCCTCCTTCAGGAGCTTTAGCACAGCCATTAACGCCTCGTAAATGAGAACCCTGGTCAAGTGACGAGTGGGCGTCGTATTTTGATGCTCCTTCCAGAGTTTCAGTTCAGTTCAGTGTCATGCCCTCTTCGGAAAAAAAACCCGAAAAAAACATATGTTGTTTCGAACAGGAGCATACCACATTGATTCTTAGTGTTGGGGATAGCTTGTATTGAGTAAAATTTTCTAATCCCGAGGGGTTTTCCGGAATTTACAAAAAAGCCGACCATCTTTTTAGTCAAGCCAGTGAGGAATCGCAGTGACCCTATCTTATATTTTTATGCACAATTTTTAAATAAAAAAATACAAAATTAAATTGTTTTATAAAAATAGTTTATATAAAACTCAACCTAATGATTGATACAGACATATCGTTTCGTCGCCGGGTGTGATGATTCCCAGAGAAGAAACATAATGAAAAAAAAAGTTATAAATTTCATAACTTTACTAATTTTTTTAATTACAAGTAGGTCAATTATTATTATGTATTATTGTTATCTTAAAATCAAAATAATTTTAAAAAAATAAATTTTCATTAAAAATTTAAATTTTAATCTAATGCAGTAGAAACAAGTTCGCAATTAAGCCATTTTGCTTTTCTATTAGATTTATAAAAATAAAATATGAAAACATCTTACCCATAGCCACCATATATGCGGCATATAATGCTGCAACGAGGAGAGAGTTTATGATCTGCATGTTTTTGTTTTTGAAATGTATAACTAGTCACTGTAGCTCAGCTATTTATAGATTTTTGTGTTACAGTTATATTTTTTTTACCTTATGGTGAATTTGAATTATCGTCACACTAGCAATATTTATATTTGTTCAAGATGTCAGATGTTAAAACATACTGAAGGCAAACTTTCGTGCATTACATATCGTCGGTAAAATGACAAAACCGCGAATGTGCAAAGGGATGGAAAACCGGAAGCAGTTAAACCGGTTTTTAGCTTCGGTTATATGGGTTGGTAGACATAGATTTTCAGGCTTGTGTGCTTCATCGCAAGGACCCGCTTATAAACCATCGTCAACACTCTTAAAACAAACACTCCTAATTTAACTCAGTCTGAGTGGATTTCACTCCTCCAGACTGGAAAATGCACTGCTCCTTTTGGAGTGGATCCTTTGTGTGTTAAACCTCCGACAGGATCACTCCAAACGAGTGATTTTAACTCAGTCTGAGAAAATATGCATGCCTTTACGGTGTCGAAAATGCACTTCTCCAACTGGAGTGGATTTCACTCTTTTGTTTTAAGAGTGAAGTAGGACAACACAAGACACACACAAACACATATGACAGATGAAACGCTGATGAAATGAGCTGATGAAACTGAAGAACCGGTTTGAACAAACATTTTAACTGACTACTGGTTTTTCTTAGTTTGCATTATCGTCAGCCCAGAGCTACAAGACGGCAGTTGGTGACTGACATCGTAATTCAGAACCACAGTCAAGTGACGAACCGACACCCCTAAACTGAAAGAAAAGTTTAATGAAGTTAAAAAATCAATGGATTTAAAGCCTTTAACCCTTTCACTGCTGAAACGGCCCACGTCTGATTTTAAGGATTCGATAATGATATTCCTGTCACATATTACGAGGAAACATAAATCCTTTGTAGCGAAAGGGTTAAAAACTGCTTTGGGTGACACTTGCACTCAGGTGTTGACTTGTCACAAGATTGTGGTTCTAAATTACTACGCCTGTCATCAATAGCCCTCTTGTAGCTATAGTGCAACGATATTTCAAACCTAACCTAAACAGCCAGTGTCATTCAACTAATAAAATAACATAATAGTGCAAAGGTAGATAGCACATGTGGGAACTTAAGTGACGATATAACATAAACAAATCATTTCTTAGTATTCTCTTATGTAGAATTCCTTTTGGCCAGCTTATCGGGTGTTATTTAAAGTTCCCCGTTTCTGTCAAGTGGTTTTCACGTGTACTCCTTCGTGATTGGTATTGCTTTAACATTCTAAAAATAAATTCTATATATATATATATATATATATATATATAGATACGTTTCATTTGTCTTAAGAGTCATATCTCATTGAATATTAATTGATCACCAATGCTGTTTAAACAACGGTGACATTACTTTGCAAAAACACTCCGTCTTGTAAAATGCATAAGTTTTCCACGTGGAATATTTCCTCAAAGTGTGCATTCCAGGTATTACGAACTAGTCTAAAAATATCTTTTTACCTCTAATGCATACTGTTGCCATATGGCAACATGTAACTTTATTCTATTAAACTGGAGCTCCCTCTCGACAAAGCTGTTTTTTTCATCCATCACATTCCATTTTGAAGTTTTAGTTACTAATAACCCGCATAGATGACGGTAGTAAAAGTGCATTAAAAATTAAAGAGTGAAGTTATGAACCGTTGTGAAATTACGTCTTTGGCAGCATTCAAAGTATGATAGGTATAGTATTTGAAAAAAATTAAAAATACTCGTCTATTAATTTTGGCATAAGAATATTTTAAGCCAATAAAGAAAATTAGTCAAGTACCCTATTCTCTGTTTGTAACTGAGACATTTCCAACTAAAAAGAACGAAACAGCTGTTCTCTCATAAAACAATGTTTATTCAGCATGTTAGTGTCTATAAGTACAAAAACCTCTCAACTAAGCACAAATTGTAGTGAACGAATTAAGTTTATAAAACACTTTGAACAAATACAATTAGAGGAGTTAAAAAACACTAAATTAACTAGTTTAAAACTACAGTGTATATTAATATATTAAAACTAACTTTTTCATTCAGCAGACGTTTTCTTCGTTCTCTTTTCAACAGGGTCATCCTCTGTTACAGAATCTGCTTTTCTTTTCCCACGTAAATTGGTCCCAGTAGCTTCTATATCCGTCTCTGAAGTTCTGGCAACCTTCATTTGCTCTGGAACAGTTTCGGTGTCCATCTTGTCTGTAGGTATTTCAACTTCTGGAACTTTCGAAGATTCAGTAGCCAAAACAGACTTTTCTCCAGTGGAAGTAGTTGGAGTTTCCAAGACTTTCTCAGAACTTTCCACGCTAGAATCATCAGGAATAGTCGAGGCTTCCATCTTTTCTACAGATTCCTTTGCTTCGAGAAGAGCAGAAGACTTTGAATTTGGGTCAGAGGTTTTAGCTCCAGATTCAGCATCAGAAGTTTCCGTTTTGGCCCTTTTAGCGAGTTTCGGATCAGGGACAGCTGAAACTTCTTTTACGTCTTTTGAGACTGAGGATTCTGTATTAGAGACAGATTGTCCTTCATTGATCTTGCATTTCTTCAACTTTATTGATTGATCTTGCATTTCTTCAACTTTAGAATGTAATTCCCCGCTTCCAACTGAAGACTTTAGTCCTCTACCTGTAGGTGAATTTTCGTTATCTTCGGTAACTGAGGATTTTGGTCCTCTACCAGTAGGTGAATTTTCGTTATCTTCGGGAACTGAGGATTTTGGTCCTCTACCTGTAGGTGAATTTTCGTCATCTTCATTAACTGAGGACTTTAGTCCTCTACCTGTAGGTGAATCTTCAGTAACTGAGGACTTTAGTCCTCTACCTGTAGGTGATTCTTCGGTAACTGAGGACTTTAGTCCTCTACCTGTAGGTGAATCTTCGGTAACTGAGGACTTTAGTCCTCTACCTGTAGGTGAATCTTCGGTAACTGAGGACTTTAGTCCTCTACCTGTAGGTGAATCTTCGGTAACTGAGGACTTTAGTCCTCTACCTGTAGGTGAATCTTCAGTAACTGATGACTTTAGTCCTCTACCTGTAGGTGAATCTTCGGTAACTGAGGACTTTAGTCCTCTACCTGTAGGTGAATCTTCGGTAACTGAGGACTTTAGTCCTCTACCTGTAGGTGAATCTTCGGTAACTGAGGGCTTTAGTCCTCTACCTGTAGGTGAATCGTCGGTAACTGAAGACTTTAGTCCTCTACCTGTAGGTGAATTTTCGTTATCTTCGGTAATTTTTTGGGGAGATTCTTTGCACTCTTCCATAGGGACATCTGTTGTTGGTTCTGTGACATCAGCATCTTTAGTTGTTGGAGGTTGGTCGCTTCCAACTGAAGACTTTAGTCCTCTTCCTGTCGGTGAATCGTCGGTAACTGAAGACTTTAGTCCTCTACCTGTAGGTGAATTTTCGTCATCTTTGGTACCTGAAGTCTTTAGTCCTCTACCTGTAGGGGAATTTTCGTCATCTTTGGTACCTGAAGACTTCAGTCCTCTTCCTGTCGGTGAATTTTCGTCATCTTTGGTACCTGAAGACTTCAGTCCTCTACCTGTAGGTGAATCTTTGCTACTTCGGTCGGCTTTTTGGGGAGATTCTTTGCATTCTTCCATAGGGACATCTTCTGTTGTTGGTTCTGTGACGACATCAGCATCTTTAGTTGTAGAAGTTTGGATATTGGGTTTAAGAACAGCATCTGATTGGGTCTTGGCATCCCGCTTTTGGACGTATCTGAAATATAAATGTTCAGTATACGTTAAGACGTCTACACTCTTAAAGCAAACGAGCAATTTTAACTCAGTCTGAGTAAATTTTCACTCTTTCCAGTACCGAAAATGCACTTCTCCTACAGGAGTAGATTTCACTCTTGTGTAAGCCAAGAGGAACAAGTTACTACCCATTGATACCAAGAAAAATAAAAGAGCACTCCAAAACGTGAGTGGATGGAAGTTTGACGCCTCTGAAGGGGCAAGGGAGCCCAGTCAGTTGGGCACTTGACTAGCAGGCGAAAGGTCCCAGGTTCGGTTCCGGGCATCATCAAAATAACTGCCGACATATATATGGTCCGTGCAGCCAAAAATATCGGGCGAATAATACCCCGTGTAAAAGAGTGCACATTAAATATCCTTCAAAGTCCTAACGCTGCGTTCGATGTGGCCCTTAACAGTTGCGTTGGGTGCCTGTTCAGGTGTCGGCTCTTCACTTAACTGGTTCTAAAGTAAGACGCCCGTTGCCAATAGCCACCGTGTAGCTCTAGTGCGACGATAATTCAAACCTATCCTAATCTAACCTTGAGGCCCCTGTTCAGAGAGTAATTGTTCCGAAGATTCGGAAAAACAATCTCAAAATCTGTTCGGAATCACTCGTTCACAGCTGACTATATATCTTATGCTTTTGATTGAACAGGTTCGGTTCTCTAAACTATGACGTCAAATTTTCCGTCCACGCACGTTTGGGAAAGCTTCTCTGGCCTCGTAAGTTGAGTAGGCCATTGGAGGTTGAACTTATACCATTCGCTAGTTAGCAGCACCATGCAGTGATTGACTTTTAATTCTTTACCACAACATTATTTGCTTAGACAGAAACTACCAGTGCACTTAACTCCACTACTAAAAATCTGCAATTTTGCACTCCTTGCTTTCTAGGTTCCTAATTTTTTTAACATTAATTTTAGTCTAAATAATCAAATTTTAAGCAAATAAATGTTAATAAGTTTTACTGTTAAATTTTTTTTATCTCTCATATGCTTATTACATTTATCATTGACATAAGTCGCTTAACTCTTAGCCATGAGGCAAATTTTTATTTCTTTGTATTACGTCTATTTTTTTTTTTTAGAAATTTGGCGCTGTAAATCAGACATATTTGGATACTTTCTACGAGGTAATTGAAGTAGGTCTGACAAGGCTGTAAACATTTTCATCCTAGCTGTTTCAAGAGTACCAAGAGATTTTGGTCAAAAGTGTTGTCCCACTTGACACTAATTCTTCTCTACAGGGAAATTGCAAAGCTGTTTATTCAAATAATTTGGTCAAGCAACTTTATTAAGTTATTTTCAGAACTTTAAAAGGTTAAACTAAAGAATCGTGGCAGGCAATTTCACGCCAAATCTGGTAACCCCGAAAAATTGGTATTAAGGCAGCCGCCTTTGGCGAAATTAGCAATTGCATTGACAATGTCACAAATTATTAATCTTTTTAAATCTAAAATGCGTAGAATTTATTCTGAAGTTTTCTTAAGCTTATCTTTTATTAATTATATGTTTAATGATTTTAAATAATTTTTTCTAAAATTCTTCTGCATTTTAACGCTCTACTTTTTTATAAATATGGTCTGCAATTAAATGAATTTTTCTGCAGTTTTAAGTGGGCCATTTTGAAATTAGGTAGTATTTTTGGTCATTTCGAGATTGGCAGCCGATCGATCTCGGCAAGTGCCGGGGTTTGTAGTCATATCGAATTGGCGACATTTTTAAAAAGCCGCCATACACTCTAAAAAATGAATGCTCAAAAACGACGAAATTTTCTTTAATTTTGACGATTCCGTTACTGGCAACTGCTCCGAGTTTTCGTTTCCTCAAAGTGAGGAAATTTGAATCGTCATTTTAATGAGGATTTGAATGTCGTCTAATCTAAAGAAATCTTTCGTCATTTTTGAGCATGTGAGTACAACAATGATATTCAGTTTACTCAAAATCAAGATACAGAATCGTCAAATCACGATCGTAAAAGTGAGGATTCGCGTTTACTCATAAGTCACGGGATAGTTTGACGAAACAATCCTCAAAATTAACAAAATGAGGCTTGAGGATATATGAATCGTCACAAATGAAAGTGTTATTTCTGAGAGTGTAGAAGAAATGGGAGTAGATCTACCAAGTCGGTTAAAATTTTAATTCTATCTGGTTTAACAGTATACCACGTGATTGCATCAAAAGTGAAGACACACCTGGTACAAATTCTTGTCTGAAGAAAAATTTCGAATTTTTTTATCCAGCAAACGTGATCAAATACGTTTCAAAACATTCGAACTAAAAAACTAAACTCCCCGGCGAAACAGCCCATTACTGGGCCAAGGCCTGCCGTGCCCATTTCAGCTTTCGTGACCAGGGCTCTGGGGTGCTAGTCATATGTCCCGGTAATGTGGTCAGCCTCACGCGGAACTCCCAGTGTTTAGTTCCCAAGCATGTTTGGTACCCATTTTATCGACCCACTCAAGGGATGAAAGTCTGGGTCAACCTCGCCCAGTCCGGGATTCGATTCCCGGACCTGTGGCGGGGCAATGCGTAGCACTACCACTAGGCCTTTCAAAACATTAGAAATCTATAATAATAAAAGAGTGTGTCTGTGTGTGTGTATGTCTGTGGATCGCAAAATACCTACTTAGACTGCTCTAAAAAATTCGAAATTTTTAATATATATTCCTTTTAATACCTACGTGTGCACCTGAAGTTTAGTTTTTTCATATTTGATTGTTATTTTTAATTAATATAATTAGTTTTAAAAAACGTCATCCACGTGGGATTGCGGGACCATAACAGGGCTTGAAAATACATGGACTGGGCCAAAACGGGGGGCTTGGCGCCATCCTCTATTAGCTTGATTGAGTTTGGTTGAGATATGCGCTCGCCCTAAGGCTGCTTCATCCTCTATTAGTGTTTGCTTTTTTAAGTGTGCATGCGCCAACACAAATTTAATTTTGTTTTGATTTTGAGTGTATTTTCACAAGTAAGCATTCCTCTAAAAGGAAGCAATGCGAAGTTGACGGGTTCCCAGTAAGGCGGGACCATACTGCTAGTCTAATAATAAAAACATGCTTCCTTACCCTTTCTCCAGATCGGGGAAGTGCAGCTCTCGTTCGACGATGTTCCATCTGGCCATCATCTCCCTTTCTCTTAAATAGTCCTCCGAGTGCAGGTTGTGGCCGAAGATGACGAGCTGAGGCTCCCCTCTTCCCGAGGTCGACATCTATAAGAATAAAAATGAAGTTTTATATGTATGTATATGAAGAGTACACGGGAAGAACCGATTGATTTATTAGGAGGACGCCCACAATTGTCTGCTTGGCGGCAGAAAACCGGTTTCTCTCTGTGCGACTGAGAATTATCAAAATATTGGAAAATGAAAGAGAAACCTTGATTCCTTTATCATTTTCTACAGTCCACTGTTCAGGATTATAAATTTATGTATAATCAAGATCATGAGTAAAAGTTTCTAAAACTATTTATATCGAATAATTTGTCACGAAACTAAAAAATTATATGAAGAGTACCGATTGATTAATTAGGCGGACGCCTGCAATTGTCTGCTTGGCGGCATAAAACCGGTTTCTCTCTTTCTTCGCTTGGTCCAAGCGTTGGGATCGCCAATCGCCTGAATCTTGGTAACTAGGAACCACAGAGATGGTAGTTGAAGCAATAGCGTGGCATATCACCTACAACACTGCTTTAATTGGGGCTCTTCTGGGATCTCCTTGCGCGTCCCGTCGTTAGCTTTGGAGTTCACGTGATCTGCCACTCTATCACTTTAACTATGATATTTGTGATAGGAACTGGTTTCCTTACACAAGTTTAGGCGATCACTCGCTATCATCGCTAAAGGGACCTGCTAAGGAAAATTCTCTGCAAAATCAATCGGTTTTTCCCGTGCACAGGGTGGTTATAAAATAACGCTCCCTATTCGAAGTGGTCTGTAGCTTGAATGAATAACCCAAATGCATCAAACATTGAGAAACTTACCAATCAAGAAGGGGGAAAAAGAATGGAATCGTAAAAAAAGACAGAATCCTAAAAAATAATCATAAAAAATAATAATCATTAAAAATAAACTCGTCTCTTGACCAGAAGCTAAATTACGAGGCGTCGTCAATTATGGCCAACACAGCTAATTACGCCTCGTAATTTAGAACCCTGGTCAAGAGACGAGTTTCTTTTTTACAAAAAAGAATGACATTATAACACAGAAACGTCTTTTGACCAAGGTTCTAATTACGATGCGTAGCCAATTATGGCTAATTACGACCAACACATCCAACTACGCCTCGTAATTCAGAACCTTGGTCCTTTTTTGGAGACAAAACGCAGTATACACAATTGAAGAAACGTAGTATACGCACTTAAAGAATCCTAGTATATTGCATCTGTAAACTGGTCGAAGTACACGCAGTTAAAAGATCGCAATGTAGTACACAGATGTTAACCCTTTCAGTCCCAAAAATTTACTACACTACAGAAACTTCTGATATTCACAAAATAAGCTTATTTTAGGTCAAATATACGAGTTCCATAAGAAAAAAAACATTTAAATTTTTTATATGGTTTTTGAAATAATGCCAAAATTTTTTAACTGTGGAAAATAACAAAATAAAAATACATATATTACCTAAATACACTTCGAGTTATATATTTTAAGGTATCTGACCATATCATTAAAAAAAATTTAGTAATTATTTGAACCGAAATAGTTTGAATTGTGTTTTAAATACATATGTGAAACTGAAGTGAACTTATCAAAAATCAGGTGAAACGCTTGTTGGCTATTTTCTGAATAAAAAAAATAGTAGTTCTGACTTCTATTGAGATTAATGTAAAATATTGTCGAATAGAACGAAGTGTGAAGAATCGAATGATGTGTGTTTGGATGTCATAAGGGGACATAAACCTTTTGAAAAAAAAATATTGAAAGCGATGATGCCAAATGGCATCACTGGGACTGAAAGAGTTAACAATAGAAACATTCTGTTTGGCTGTTTTATAACTAACCCACGCTAAATAAAAAAAATACCGAATATTGTTGTTGTTTCTAATGCCACTCGGTAACCGAGCACGGAGTAGAGAACTACCCGAAGCAGGGCGGTTTCCGTTTTCATTGAGCACCACAAGGGAGGAAGTCAGACTTTTGCTCATCGCCATGACAACCTGTTTTACATGAAGAACCCTTTCGTACATCTATTCCCACTCGCATATAAGAATTTTGATAAAGATCAAAGGCCAACAACACAGTGATCCGGTAGCCCCAGTGGTATTAATTTGGTATGGGAATATGAAGGACTTTGTGCCCCAGCCACCATTAGTCAACACGGCTGTCTTTAGCCGATTACGAGCACCGACCCAGTTATGTTTGATTTATCGTCGCTCTAGAGCTACACGAGGGCTATTGGCGACGGGCGTCGTATTTTAGAACCACAGTCAAGTGACGAGACGACACCCGAGTAGGCACCCAACGCAACCGTTAAGGGTGACATCGTACGCAGCGTTAGGACTTTGAAGGATATTTAACGTGCACTCCCTTACACGGGGTATTATTCGTCGGACATTTTTGGCTGCACGGGCCTTTTATAGGTCGCAAGCGCCGACCCAGCAACCATCAGAATTGTGAGCACCGCCGAGTACGGAATCCACAACCCTTCCGATGCGAGCACGACGCTTCACATGACCAAAGCCTCGGCTTCCTCGGAGTCCGTCAACAGATTTAAGCGGTCGGACAAATGCGTTGAGTGACGTCATACAAACTATTGACATTGATTACGCTAGAGTGGTTTCCACGGGAGCGTTGCCGACGACCACCAGATTGAGTTGCTGTTGAGTGCGTTGGGGAAATCCTGATGACAACGTTTTTTGCTGTTGTCTGGTGTGCTTGATTTTGTGAGAAATCACAAAGAACCTAAATTTTCCATTTCTAACATGCAAAGACGATAACCAAAACAACAACAGAGTAAGTTGAGCGAGTTCGCTAGGTTTCCAGTTTTGTGTCAACTTAACGTTCCGATGAAGCGGTGGCCTGTAGGGTGACGTCATCCACGTATAATAGCGGTCGCACTTTTCTGGCGACAGACTCAGAGGAAACCAAGGCTTGAGCCCGCTGCTCGATGACCGATTATGAAGAGTGCAGGGGAACAACCACTTTATTTCGTAGAAGGCTTTCCTTAATAGCTTCTTTTGGGGACGATAGCGAGAAATCACCTAAACTGGCGTAAAGAAACCGTTTACTCGCTTTGTTTATCTTTCTCGGCAACCCTGATTCTCGCCAAAGATCAGTGGATACGAGTAAAACATTTGTACCGCGAATGAAGAACCGAAAGAGAAACAATTTTCTGGTCGCCAATGACACAATTACGGAAAGACTAAAGAAATCAAGCGGTTCTTCCCCTATACTCTTCATATTTAACCCTCTAATGCATACTGTTACCGTTTGGTAACAAGCAACATAATCCACTTTATTCTATTAAATTAGAGCTCCTGGTAAATTTCCAGAATTCGGTGCAGCTTGGCGCTTGTCGAAAAACAACAAATTCTTGGCGAAATTCGCGAGCTTAATCATTGCCAGATTCCCTTACGCCGATGCAACCCTACTTTCCTTCACTGATCTCTAAGGTTAATGGATCGCGGAAAGCTACGGGAGAGTTAGAAGTCATTTTTTTCTCCCAGATCAAACGCAAACATCCAGTCTAGTTGGAATTAACGGCGCAATAGAGCTGCACGATTGGCAATCCACTTTGGTTTGAATTAACGCTGTACTAAAGCTACACAAGTGGCTATCCCGTACTCAGTTTAGTTTCGTTTTAGTTTTCGTCGCTTTAGAGCTACGCGAGTGGCAATCCAGTACGCACCCGTTTGGGGCCCCGGGCAATTTTTTTTTCTCTAAAAAAAACATCAGTATCCAACATCGGGCAGTATTGTAGGGCCCATTGAAAGCCTAAATACCCGTTTGGGGCCCCGGGCAATTTTTTTTCTCTAAAAAAAACATCAGTATCGAACATCGGGCAGTATTGTAGGGCCCATTGAAAGCCGAAATACCCGTTTGGGGCCCCGGGCAATTTTTTTTCTCTAAAAAAACATCAGTATCCAACATCGGGCAGTACTGTAGGGCCCATTGAAAGCCAAAATATCCTTTTGGGGCCCCGGGCAATTTTTTTTCTCTAAAAAAACATCAGTATCCAACATCGGGCAGTATTGTAGGGCCCATTGAAAGCCTAAATACCCGTTTGGGGCCCCGGGCAATTTTTTTTCTCTAAAAAAAACATCAGTATCGAACATCGGGCAGTATTGTAGGGCCCATTGAAAGCCTAAATACCCGTTTGGGGCCCCGGGCAATTTTTTTTTCTCTAAAAAAACATCAGTATCGAACATCGGGCAGCATTGTAGGGCCCATTGAAAGCCGAAATACCCGTTTGGGGCCCCGGGCATTTTTTTTCTCTAAAAAAACATCAGTATCCAACATCGGGCAGCATTGTAGGGCCCATTGAAAGCCTAAATACCCGTTTGGGGCCCCGGGCATTTTTTTTTCTCTAAAAAAAACATCAGTATCCAACATCGGGCAGTATTGTAGGGCCCATTGAAAGCCGAAATATCCGTTTGGGGCCCCGGGCAATTTTTTTTTCTCTAAAAAAACATCAGTATCCAACATCGGGCAGTACTGTAGGGCCTATTGAAAGCCTACATATCCGTCTGGGGTCCCGGGCAATTTTTTTCTCTAAAAAAACATCAGTATCCAACATCAGGCAGTATTGAAGAGTGTTGAAAGCAAAAAATTTTGTTTGGGGCCCCCGGCAGCTAGCAGACCGGCCCTCTTCGAATCGACAAAATATTCAGAATAAAAAATAACCGAAATATAATAACCAAAACCAGATTTTCATAGTTAACCGTAACTGCGATTACGATGCACGCGCAACTTTACCCACAATTCATCGCTCGCAAGTATCAACAGCGTCGTTAGTTGGACGAAAAAATAAATTAAGAACAAAATAATTCCATTGTGCGTGCACATCATCCGGGCTTCTTACCCACAATTCCGTGCAAGTATTACCAGCGCCGACAATTGGACGAGAAGATTTTTCGCCGTATCACCAAATAAAATTGTTTATCGCTTGCTACAAAATACGCCAAATCCTTTGGCGACAAAGGCACCGGATTCTGGAAATTAACCGAGCTCCTCCTAGACAAATCTTTTTTTTTTATTTATTAAATTTCATTTTAAAGTTTTAGTTACTAACTATAATTATTAGTAACTAAAACTTTAGTTTATAAAGTTTTAGTTACTAATAATCCTCATAGATGACAGTAGTAAAAGTGTATTCAAAATTAAAGAGTGAGGTTATTAACTTTTTTGAAATTACGTTTTTGGCAGTATTCAAAGAACAACAATATTAGTACTAAATACTAATAAATTGTGTTGAAAAATTAATCATAGTTAAAAAGGGTTGTTTTGAAATATTTTTAATAGTTTTCTAGTCCTTATTATCAAAATTGGAATTTTGCAGTTGGTTTTTGTCACATGGTAAAAATTATAAAAATTGAAATTATTTAAATTCTAATGCAGTTAAAAATTTTTTAGTATTTTTCCCATAATGTGTGAGTATTGAAGATACATATATATTTTTGGGATGAAAATAAAAATTTATGCATTAGAGGGTTAATTACACGTGTGATGCAATTAAGCATAGAAACACTCACCTCTCTTTCCAAATCCTCATCAGAGTCGACGCTCTCGTCGGAAAACCATATCCTCTCCCGCCATCGCCCGCTCGTGAACTGGGACACATACCGGGATACCCTCGATGATACGGGTCGGGATACTGTGGGGATACAGGGGTATCCCTCCTGAAGAGACTCCAGGAGTATCCTTCGTCGCTCCTCCGGTGGGAGAGCGAGTAAGGAGGTTGCTGGTGAGGAGTCTTTTGTTGTCGCCATCTTGCTGAGTAAGAAAAAAAATTAGTTTAGTTCGAATTATCGTCACACTAGAGCTAATCGAGGGCTATTGGTGACTGGCGTCGTATTTTAGAACCACACTCTTAAAACAAACGGGCGATTTCAACTCAGTCTGATAGATTTTCACACCTCCAGTCTTGAAAATGCACTTCTCCGAAAGAAGTGGATCCCTTGTGTGTTAAACCTCCAACAGGATCACTCCAAACGAGTGATTTTAACTCAGTCTGAGTTAATATTCACTCATTTCCAGTGTCAAAAATGCACTTCTCCAACTTGAATGGATTTCACTCTTTTGTATTAAGACTGCACAGTCAAGTAAAGAGCCGACACCCGAGTAGGCACCTAACGCAACCTGAAGAGCTGACACCTGAATAGGTAACCAACGCAACTTTTAAAGACAGCATGGTACATAGCTCCAGGAGTTTAGATCTTATTAGACTTGCACGCTCTCTGCAAGGGGTATTTATTAGTAATCGGACTTTTAATCTGCAAAAGCCATTTATATTTCAACAGTTATTTCGGCTATGCCCGGGACAGAACCTGGAACCGTTCACCTGCAAGACATCCCTTACCGACCGGGCTTTCAAGCCGCCTTAGCGAGTTTGGAGTGGTATTCATGAAACGTTAAAGACTAAATGCAATTTCAGAGTTGTTATGCATCGCTAACTCAGAGTTTTATAGTAGGGTAGAGTTTGAACACTAACCATGGACCAACACTGAGACAATATATGGTGGCATGCGGGGCCAAACGGCCGAGTGGTTTGGATCACACGCCATAACGCTAGCAGTACGCGCGCTGTAACGGGTGCTTGTTCAATTCCCTCCTTTGTTCTTGGTGTACTTCTCAGTACCAAAATTATAAATTAACTAGCATTTTTACCACTCTATTCGAGCTTCATAGTGAGCCATGTCTACTAATGGCAGATAATTATGAGTCGTACCCTACCATAGAACTCTTTAACTCTACCAATGACCTGAAAATTACACTCTTAAAACAAAAGAGTGAAAGCCACTCATAGAGGAAAAGTGCAATTTTGACAGTGGAATGGAGTGAAAATTAACTCGGATTCAGTTAAAATCTTTCGCTTGGAGTGATCCTGCCGGAGTTTTAAACTAAACAAAAGAGTGAAATCTACTCCAATGGGATAAGTGCATTTTCGACACTGAAAAGAGTGAAAATTAACTCAGATTGAGTTAAATTCACTCATTTGTTTTAAGAGTGCAAGATCCTGTAATTGTTACATTTCAAATTTTGACAATCGTACCAAAGAATTATTGATGTTAGCTATGAAAATTTTACCAGGAACTTAGCTGCAGTAGTTTGATAGCGAACGAAGCTTGTGTTCGAATAAGCTAAATACGACAGATTAAAATATAGTAATATATAGTAAAAAAAACAGCCGTTTCAAGAGTATATGAAACAAAATTAATTATTCAAAAATGGGGCGTAACAAGTTATTCAAAGATTTGGTAAAATAGTTACTTAAATAATTATAAATACTTATTATTAAAATAGTTATTATTCAAAAAAATTTTAAAATAGCTATTAGTAGAATAGGTATTTAAAGGAAGCACGTCTTACCTCTCGTATCTTACGAATAATTCTTGCTAAAAGCTTTCAGCGATGGGCGGTTCCCGTAAAGTAATCGTTTGAGGCTGCCTATTTCTAGCCTTCCTGGTTAAGCTTAAACACAGCCAATTATACCTCGTTATTTCGAGTGGCAAAAGTTTGCCAAGTGGCAACCCGAGCGAGCACCAAAGGTAAATTGGAGCGACATTGCACGGCTTAATGATCGGTCAAGTGACGAGTGTGGTTGATGATTTTTTTAGGGAACAAGCGTCACATTTATCTCTGTGACAGCTAAGGTTAGGTTAGGTTAGTTAAATTTGAATATTATCGATGCACTAGGGCTACACGCGACGGGCGTCGTATTTAAGAACCACACTCAAATGTCGAACTAACACCTGAACAGGCACCCAACGCAACCGTTATGGGCGACATAGTAAGCAACACTCGAACTTTGGACCATAGTTGACGTGCATTACCTCTACACGGGGAATAATCCGACAGACATTTTTGGCTGCACGGGCCGGTAGCTAAGCCAAATATTTGGCTTGGCTGCGCCAGAAAATAACAAGTATGCTTCTAGTGCTGGCTCTCTTCGCAACCGTATTGGCTTTAATGTATCACCATCAATTTGGACAACGCGACTTCATTTTTAAAATTTGGGTTAGGTGCCCACTCAGGTGTCGGCTCGTCACTTGACTGTGGATTTAAAACACGCCAAGACATGTCTCCAAAAGCCTTCCTGTAGCTCTAGTGCGACGAAATTCAACCCAACTTATTCGGAACTGCAATACTCCGCACATTATTACTTCCGAAAAAACTTCCGAGTGAAAATTAACTCAGATTGAGTTAAAATCACTCGCTTGGAGTGATCCAGTCGGAGTTTTAACTAAACAAAAGAGTGAAATCTGCTCCAATGAGATAAGTACATTTTTGACAACGGGTGCTGGTTCGATTCCCGCCTTTGTCCTGGGTGTACTTCCTTTCTCAGTATCAAAATTATAAATTAACTAGCACTTTTGCCACTCTATTCGGGCTCCGTAGTGAGCCATGGCTGCCGATGGCAGGTCAGTACGAGTCGTTCCTCTACCCTACTACAGATTAGGTCAGGTTAGGTTTTGAAATATCGTCGCACTAGAGCTACACGAGGGCTAATGACGACGGGCGTCGTATTTTAGAACCACAGTCAAGTGACGGCATTACTGTAGAACTCTTTGGCGTACGCCTAAACGACTGGGCTTCCCAGCTCCTAATTTTTTGTACTAAATTTTTATCTTTTACAGAACGGGGCATCCAAAATAAAGTTTGAACTTGTTAAAACTGTTTGTTTGATAACAAATATTTGTCTATACCAAGAGAACTATTAATTATATATTTGAAACGTTTAATTGACGATTTTCTTAACAAATCTTTGTTTTTAACAAATATTCTGGGCAGTATCAAGCATGGTTTAGAACGAAAAAATCCAATTTTTTTTCTTATAAGAAGTATTTTTGTCGTAAGTGTTAGGAGTAGAGAAAAACTGAATTATATTCGCGTTCAACAAACACTACACAAAAAACACCTATTATATTATGAAGTTTAAATTCTGGTATTGAGGGTTTAACCTATTGCGAACTGGCGTCTCCATTTGACGACATATTTGAGGACCCCCATTTAAAGACATTTTAAAATCTTCCCACAAGCAATTATCACGCTAATTAGTTCCGCAATTGACATGATCTGATAACTGACTCAAATACCAGGTTTCAGCCTTTGATTGCAGGTTTCGGACATTTTTTTTATAAAAAAATTAAGTTGAACAAGGGTCAATACGATATTAGAGTTCTTAAAATTATTTTTAAAAAATCATACTTAAAACATTCTTTTAGTTATTTTTTTTTAAAGGAATTTTGCATTAAAACAATGTTAAAATATGTTAACTACAACTAAGTGATACTTATGACAAAAAAGTTCAAGGCGTGTCTCACAGCAACAATTAAACAAATTTTTTTACACAATTTCTATGCAAAACATATTTTAAGCATATATTTTGTATGAAAAGCAAGTTTAGATTCAGAATTAGGATTTTACTCGGATCTTAAGAGGTTAAATTCGGATAGTTTACACGTTTGGATTTGTAATTACTGTAAAAGTCACGAAAGAAAAATACTTATGATACATCAAATACTATTAATAATTATGTAAATAAAAGACATATTCTGCAATTCAAATAAATATTTATTCACAATAAAACTTTACAGATTAAAAATTAATTATAAAAGTTTAAAACTTAGAACAATTCCCTTTATGATAATTAAACTTCTTGTAAACATTCTTATTAGTTCAGTAAACGTACATTTTATAACTTTTGATTTTAACACACTCTGCATCTCTGGCAATACTTAATCTTGTTAGCAAATAGTTTCAGCAATCACGTAACGCAAAACATGCAGTCTAACCTAGAAAGGTCAAATACAGTAATTGCACAAAAGGACTAAACATCAATCTATCATCCATCCTTCATAATTTCTTAAGACAATTTTTTGATAAAAATTTTCCTGTAATTTACGCGTTGTTTAAGGTATTGCATGGCAATAATAAGGCATTGAAGTTATAAACACGGCCGAATTTAAATTTTACCAAATGCTAATTGTTGTATCAACAAATTTGCTCTTGTAGAAACAATGAAAAAAAATTCACTGGCATTCGTAACAAAAACACCGATTCACCTTATCGCACAAGTGGTGGATGTTTAATCTTAAACAAAACAGTATATGCGATATATTCTTCAATTGCTTGGGAAAGCATACACGAATTAAGCGTGCTTCACCTCAAACATGGACAAAAACTACCGAGTTTATTTTGTGGTTTGCAGTTATTAACTCTCAAATGAAATTGTTCAGTCACTTGTGCAGATACTGCTGATGACCCATCTACGACAACCGATTTCGTAGCCTTCATTTCTTCGAATCTTTCCTGGACACCCTTTTTGGCTTGACTTCATCTCCGCTGCCTTCCATTTCCGAATTCGATGACGCAGAACCCACCCGTCGACTCCGGGTTCGAACCCCCAACCTTTCGTCCGAGGGAACGCGTTCCAAAGTCGCCGAACGAGAGGACCTGCGTTCTTTTTTAGGGTTCGGCGACTCCGAGTGGGTTCTCTGGGCGGCTGATGGTTTCAAGGCCTCTATCCTTTTGCTCCAGCGGGTTTTGCCGGGCGTCGCCGCAGCTTTCTTTTCCTCAGATTTAGGGTCCTCAATTTGTTCTACGGCAGGTCTCTTGTTTGGAGACCTCTTTGCGGACTTGGCATCAACCTTTCCTGGTTCTAGCTTCGATTCTGGAGTTGGGTCGGATTCAGAAGGTTCCGAAGTATCCATCGGCTCTTCATCCGGCTCAGTAACCAGAGCAGATTCACCAACAGCTGCTGTAGACTTCTGTGGCCGGGAGACTTCCCCTGCCTCTTCAGTTGGCTTGGAGACTTCTATCGCTACTTCAGTAGGCTTGGAGGCTTCAATCACTACTTCAGCATTCTTGGATGCTTCAATCACTACTTCAGCATTCTTGGATGCTTCAATCACTACTTCAGCATTCTTGGATGCTTCAATCACTACTTCAGCATTCTTGGATGCTTCAATCACTACTTCAGCATTCTTGGATGCTTCAATCACTACTTCAGTAGGCTTTGGGGCTTCCCTTGTTTCTTCAGAAGGTTTTGAAGTTTTACCAGACCCAGAGCTAATTGTCGCAGGATCCAAAACTTGCTTTGCTTCAAGGCGTGCTCTTAAAATGCTATATTTTTCAGAAGTCTTCGGCTTTGATTCGGAGGACTGCGAGGCTTTAACGGTGATTTCTGAAGTTTGACCAGACCCAGAGCTAATTGTTGCCGGATCGAAAATTGGCTTTGCTTCAAGGCGTGCTCTTATTTGGCTATATTTTTCAGAAGTCTTCGGCTTTAATTCGGATGACTGTGAGGATTCAACGGTGAGTTTTGAAGCTTGACCAGATTCCACGGCAGTTGCCTCAGATTTCTTGGTATTGGAGGTTTCCTTTGATTCTTCGGCGAGTTCGAGAGCTTGGCTTTCCTTTTCTGCAACTGGTGTTTGTTCAGGTGCCTGTGCACATTCTTCGGCAAATTGACTCGATTCCTTTTGAGCAGTGGTACACTTCTCTGGTTCTGCAATTTCCATTGCTTCTGCGGACAGTGCATCAGATTTCTCTGCAATTTCGGGAACAAGATCTTGGGCAACTGATGCTTCCACCACCATTTCCGAAACGTGCTCATCTTTGGATGCCTTTTCCGCATCAGAAGGCTGTGTAGCTGAAGTAGCATGGGCAACGGTAGATTGCAGGGTTTCGGGTACATCGGCATCTATATTTTGAGCAGCTTCAGGAATGCTAGCTTCCATGGATTCAGAAGCTGGTAAATCAGCAGGGGCAACTACTTCCTTAAAAGGTACAGTTTTAAGATCAGGACTTCTTGCAGCTTCCGCACCAGTTTCAGGAACACAGCTACCAGTTGCGACAATCGGCATGGATTCAGGTGTATTATCCTGAACAACTTCTGAAGCTAGGACATTGCTGCTTGCGGCTTCAGCGGATGGTATGGCTCCAGGAACATTACCTTCAACCTCAGGTGCTGGTTTTATTTCTGGAATTCCTTCTCCTTCAAATTGTTGGATTAATGGATTATTTTCTGCAACAGCTTCAGGAGTTGGTCTGATTCTAGGAATGTTACTTCCTTCAGCTTCTGACACGATTCCACGGTCAGTTGCTTCAACTACTGGCAATGGAATTTCCACCGCAGCATTTTCTTCGGTTTTTGAGACTTCACCAGCTTCGGGATGGCTGCTCGCTGAGCTTGTCGAAGCTCGCAGTACACCTTCAGGAGCTGAAACACTTGCCCCAGCACCTTTTGCTATCGGAGCGCTTCCTACATCGGTGCTTGACATTTCTCCAGTTCCAGGAATGGTGCTCGTAGAAGCTTCAGGCGCTGGTGCGATTCCAGTAACACTCATTGAAGCACTTCCTTCATCGGTGGTTGAGATTCCTCCAGTTCCAGGAATGACGCTCGCTGTGCTCGTAGAAGCTCCAGGCACTGAAGCACTTCCTGCATCGGTATTCGAGGTTCCTGCAGCATCTCCGGGAATGACGCTCGCTCTGCTCGTAGAAGCTCCAGGCACTGAAGCACTTCCTGCATCGGTATTCGAGGTTCCTGCAGCATCTCCGGGAATGACGCTCGCTGTGCTCGTAGAAGCTCCAGGCACTGAAGCACTTCCTGCATCGGTATTCGAGGTTCCTGCAGCATCTCCGGGAATGACGCTCGCTGTGCTCGTAGAAGCTCCAGGCACTGAAGCACTTCCTGCATCGGTACTCGAGCTTCCTGCAGCATCTCCAGGAGGAATGAAGATGGCTCGGCTCGTCGAGGGTTGCAGTGGTGAGGTAATGACCGCTGGGAGGTTTACCGGACCTGGTGATGACAATAGAAGCCTGAGCGTCGGCGAGTCATCTCGATCGTCAGATGTAGGGGTTCTGGGAGCGGGCTTCTTGGTAGGGGTTCCGTTTCCGTTAGTCATCCCCCGTTTGGGACCATTCGAAGTCGAGGGATGGCTCGGGCTGGTCTCAGAATCCTCAACTGCCGAGTCTTCGTCGTGAGACACTTCGCTGTCGGACTGGATGTGTTCGTCTGCACCTGACATGGCTGGCTATAAAAAAATAAAGGTTTTAGTAATCATGATATCGTTATTTAAGTTCCCATATGTGCTATCTCACTTTACGCAACTGATCAGATTTACTGTACGGTAACCCTAGTCGCGATTTTTTTCGGATTCGGCTATAAATTATTTTTTGCAGCAACCTGTCTGACTTCGACCGATGATTCAAATTCTTTGACTTCGCAACGATGACCGTTTTCCACCAAACCTATCTGACCATTATTTATTAGCTCAGTATAGAGATTGTGACGTCAAAAGTCGCCAGAATACGGACCTTTGGCGCGATTTTGAAAGTTCACCAAGGGTTACCGTACATTTAATATGATCCGATGTGCAAAGTGAGATGGCACATGTGGGAACTTAAGTGACGATATATAACATACCACAATCTTGTTCATTTGAGTAGAACAACGACACAAATATCTTCAGAGTTTGAATTATCGTTGCACTAGAGCTACAAGAGGGCTATTGGCGACAGAACGAAAGAAAATTAGAATGACAATTCAAGAGCTTAGGGGAAGAACGTGCTTGAGTGACAAAAAAGGTGGAAGCGAAAAAAGGAGCTTTTAAGATTTTAGTTTGCATTCAGAGCTGTTGCAAACGGAACTTGCAAACTGTAAAATATATGCTAAATTCAATGGTTTTGAAAAAGTGGAAACTTGTCATCGTTAAAGTCACTGACACACAAATCTCATTTTTTTTTCAGAAATGTCACTTAACACTTTCTCCACCAGAGGCCTTATCACAAGAGAGCTCGTTCGTTCAGCAACGTCAGTTCATTTATTCAATAAGCACTTCTATCAATTTGAATTTAATTTTTTTTTAAGAGGTGATCTTAAAAAACAAGTTTTTTTGAACTTCTGAAATGGAACTTTAAAAAAAATAATGAACTAAGTAAATTAATACGATTTGCTCATTAAATAATTATAATTTTGCATGCTTATTTAATTAATGACCTTTTGAAACAAATTAGATTTAAAATTTGAGCAGTGTAAACAACCATACATATTTGCTCACTTTCTCACTGGAAGGTCAAAATTCACACGCGGCGTCAAGTATTGAAACAAGACAGATTTAACGTGCACCGGTCCTATAAACACGACACTATTTGCCTTGGTGTTATTTTTCTCTTGCAAGATACGTTAATAAGATGGCCAAGGCGTTCAGATAGGTACACTCTTAAAACAAAAGAGTGAAATCCACTCCAGTTGGAGAAGTGCATTTTCGACACTGGAAAGGATTGAATATTTACTCAGACCGAGTTAAAATCACTCGTTTGGATTGGTCCTGTTGGAGGCTTAGCACACAAAGAATCCGCTCCTTCCGGGAAGTGCATTTTCCAGACTGGAGGAGTGAAATTAACTCAGACCGAGTTAAAATTGCTCGTTCGTTTTAAGAGTGTAGACTTGAAGTATCGTCGCACTAGAGCTTCACGAGGGATATTGGGGACGGGAGTCGTATATTATAATCACATTCAAGTGACGAGCCGACACCCGAGTAGGCAACCAACGCAACAGCTAACGGCTACATCGTGCGCAGCTTTGTGACTTTGGAGCATATTTAACGTGCATACCCTTTACACGGGGTTAGGTTTGAATTATCGTCGCACTAGAGCTACACGAGGGCTATTGACGACGGGGGTCATAATTTAGAACCACAGTCAAGCGACGAGCCGGCAACCAACGCAACAGTTAAGGGCTACATCGTACGCAGTGTTGGGACTATGGAGCATATTCAACGTGAACCCCCTTTACACGGGGTATTATTCTTCAGAAACTTTTTGGCTTCACTAGCCGTTTATAAAATGGCAGTTATTTTTATCGCGAAGCCGGGACCCGAACCTGGGACTTTCTGCAGGAAAGGCTAAAGCATTAACCGACTGGACTTCAAAGACTCTCTACTGTTATAAATGTTTTTGTAACTCCTAGTCAAAAGTCAAGTTCAAATGTATGGCTTTAAATTAAAAACCAAGTTAGTCTATTTAACATCAATAAATATCTGCAATTACAATCAATATTTCTTAAAAATCTTCTAAACGTGAATTATTTTTTAACTAATGAGATTTGATATTTTTCACATAATCGTAAAAAATAGTGTATACATATCATGTATCTAAAAAAAAATCAGTTTTTTCCGATAATAATTTATATAAAAATTTATATAAACGATCCTTCAAAAACAAAAAAAAAATGATGAAACTACACTCTTAAAACAAAGGAGTGAAATCCACTCCAGTCGGAGAAGTGCATTTTCAACACTGGAAAGGAGTGAATATTAACTCAGACCGAGTTAAAATCACTCGTTTGGAGTGATCCTGTCGGAGGCTTAACACACAAAGAATCCACTCCTTCCGGGTAAGTCCATTTTCCAGACTGGAGGAGTGAAATTAACTCAGACTGAGTTAAAATCGCTCGTTCGTTTTAAGAGTGTAAGGACTAACGGGAAAGAACATCAAGTTTGAAAGAACTCTTTCACATTCTTTGTAGCGTGGGAAAAGTAATCTTTTTAAAACACGTGTCAATACTCTACTAGTTTTAAAACGCATTACTTCTTACACTTGCTGCATAAATAAATATTAAAATACTAAAACTTATACCATAAATAAAAAAGATATTTAAGTTTATAATGCGGCAAAAACTTACGAGTAGGCGGTAATTTTCCAAAGCACCGACTAAGAGAAATTTCTGGTCACTAAAGAAAAGTTGAGAGGATGGTTGGGTTTTTGTAGCTGGTAGTGTAATCGTTTCCGGCTACTTATTTCTAGTCACCTTTAGGAGCTTTAACACAGCCCATTATGCCTCGTTATGTAGAACCCAAGTCATGTTACAATAGGCGAGTTTACATGAGCCATCGAATCCATGGAATGAAGAGCAAACTCGGCAATTTTTCTTTCTTGGGGATTTTCGCCCAGGCAGAACTGGAACTGCAAGGTTCATTGTGGGGTTTCGCAAACCCTCTAATGAAGGAGGGTTTGATGCTGAATTCCGTGGATTCGGCTGCAGACCATCATTTGGGTTGGAAATCCTGCTCGACCACTTTTTCCCTTAATAGAGGGTTTGACATTCCATGGATTCGATATCTCATGTAAACGCGCCTTACGAGATAGTAGCTGGTAATTGCTTCGCCCGTGGCGAGCTAATTAAGTTGAGTCTGCTTTGTGTTTTTATTATCTAACGCAGCCAATTCAGGCTTCGTAATTTGGAGCTGCCGCTCACTAAGTGAAGAGGTCGACACCTGAGCTGGATGATTTTTTTAGGGATTGCTTTTACAGTGGCAAATACGTTTATCGTATAGTTGTGGTGTGAACAGGGAACCTGCTTGATAAGAAGCCGTCTATCTGGGTCTCACGCCCCACCGAAGGTTACTTTACTATCACAGTAGAACTCCCATTATCCAAAGTAATTGTTCCGAACCTTGGGATAATCGGGAATTTGGATAATTGGAGCTAATCGAAAAAAAAAAATCTGAAAATTCAATCAAATACTTATTGTATTTTTGAGGGCAGGGGATCCCAGTAGGTTCGGCTTTCGCCCAGCACGTGGAAGGTGAAAGGTTCGGGTCCGGGCATCGCAAAATTGCTGCCGACTTATAAAGGCAAATGCAGCCAAAATATCAGACAAATAATACGTCGTGTGGAGGGAGAGCACGTTACATATGTTCCAAAGTCCTAACGCTGCGTACTATGTAGCCCTTAACGGTTGCGTTGGGTGCCTATTTAGGTGTTCCACGTCGCTTGACTGTGGTTGTAAAATACGACGCCCGTCACCATTAGCTCTCGTGTAGCTCTAGTGCGACAAAAATACAAACTAAACTGGATATAATTTTTTCTTGTGTTGGTTGGTTGGTTTGACATATATTTTCAGGCTTGTGTGCTTGGTCGCAAGGACCCGCTTATAAGCAATCGTCAAGTAGGACAACACAAGACGAAAACATGCACTAATGACAGATGGTGCCATCTGTCGCCACCTCCACAATTTAGACATGTCCCTGATTTTTCTTGTGAATTTCCCTTGTAATGTAATGTAATCGTTTTTGTCTGCCTATTTCTAGCCTCCTTTCGGAGTTTTAACACAGCCAATAAAGCCTCGTAATTTAGAACCCTGATCAAGTGACGATGTCGACACCTGAGCGGGCACCCAACGGAACTTCGAGCGAAATCGTACGCTGACGCCGTCGGGACCTTGGACTCCACAGATTTAACGAGCACGTCTGTCCCAGTGTATTCGGGCTCATCCGTCACTATTTGGATTTTTCTACTCTTTCCCAGTACAGATATCCGATTTATAGGATTCCCACACTCCTGAGAAGGCTGAATCCTGAGGCGTATGCGTTAACCACTCGGCCACGGACGGGCCGACTTTCTCTTCATCAGCCAGGCTTGGGGCTGTGGGGAGCCTGGTGGTTAAAATCTCGGTATCGGGATCGTAAGGTCCCACAATCGGGTCCGGCTACTACAGAAGACCCATCGAGTGCATGCGGAGTACGATCTCGTTAAATTCGTGGGTCCGAAAGTCCTGTGGGCGGTCATGGCGCAGTTTCCCACGGGTACAGGTCTCTGGAGACTATTTCCCTCTCCTTCAGAGACATGTATAAATTGGGGAGGTGGCGATAGATATCAGCATCTGTCACTTAGGTGTGTGTTTTGTCTGTCTTTCTTGACGAAAGTTTATATGCGGGTCTCTGACCAAGCCCACAAACCTGAAAATATATGTCTACCAACCAGCAGCAAGGCTTCAGATAATTGGATTTCACAAATAATACTAGTTTGGATAAAAGGAGTTCTACTGTATTTGGTGTCATTATATCATCACACATTATATTTGGCTTATCTATAAAACGTCTTGCTTTTGGTGCATTGGTATTGAAATTTTTTGGTGCTGCCATCTGTGAGAAGATCGAAATACTAAACACTTACCTTGCTAAAAAAATTTATTTCAGAGATTATATACTCATATAAAATAAAAATAATTTTTGTTGCCGTAATGTACGAAGGTAGAACTGAGTTCTTTCTCTAATTGGTCACTTCTGGCCGATATAAATATTATATGAAAATGGCCTTCATTCCGCACTTGCTTTCTTAGCCAGAAATTGACAATAAATGCTTTCTCCATTTTTTTTTTGTTTATTTGTTTAAGTTGGTTGGTAGACATATACTTTCAGGCTTGTGTGCTTGGTCAGAGACCCGCTTATAAACCACCGCTAAGTAAGATTAGGCCACAGACTACTATTGAGTCCGAAGGAGCTTCTTTTTGAAGTCACGCCTGCCGACGAGCATTTATTAATTTCTTTGAAATAGCAAGTTGATC
The DNA here is from genome assembly GCA_023701765.1 of Hylyphantes graminicola. Lineage (NCBI taxonomy): Eukaryota > Metazoa > Arthropoda > Arachnida > Araneae > Linyphiidae > Hylyphantes > Hylyphantes graminicola. The sequence continues at coordinate 7,347,598 of CM043111.1, forward strand.
TGTTTTGATCACTTTTTATATCTCAGCCCGGCGACATAAGGATTCCTTTTGGGTCCGAAGGAGCTTCTTTTTGAAGTGAAGCCTGCCGACGTGTGGTCAGACGCAAAACACACACACACATACGTGACTGATGCTGCCATCTTTCGCGAGCCACCACCACAATTAAGACATGTTACTAAAGGGGAGGGAAATAGTCTCCAGGGACCTGTTCCCGTGGGAAACTGCGCAATGACCGCCCACAGGATTTTCGAACAAAACAGATTTAATGAGCACGTACACTGTATATACTCGACACATACAAAATCCATGCTTTATCGGGATACGAGACCGAACCCAGAAGGTAAAAAGGTTAGCTTCCTAACTGTTGCGCCGCCGGGTCGGCGATTTGTATGTGAAACAATTTATTTTTTCGAAATGGCCTCCTTCATTCTGGATATGCTTTTGAGCCAAGCGTCTGTCGAATGTTTCCTCCTCTTTGTTCGATCTTCATGAATAATGATCTTTTTGATTTATCAAATCTGCCTCAGATATGGCTCTCAGATACCATATTTCACACAAAAGAAACTAAAACTTGATTCACATTTGGCAGGACCGTTATTTATTCCCATTTTTCATGTACAATAACAGTACGAACCCAACAACAAACGTACTTTTAAAACTCATAATATTCAAAAGTTATTTATATTAGCGAAAAATATTAGCTTTTATTAATGTATTCATATTAGCATTTTTTGGAGAATTTCTATAAATCACAGACTTTTCGAATTTCTACAAGAGTCCGAGATATACAGTTTTCTTTTTCAGAATCCCCATAAGTCTAATGTATGCGATTGCTCTGATTAATTATTTTTATTTTCCTTTGGCCTGAAATTGTTTCGAAACAAAAAACCCCCCACAATTTTAGCTGCAAAATATGAGCTAGCACTGTCTTTTGGACTTGAAGCATAATTAAACTTTTTGGTTTTTCAGAATCCACTCTTTTGGCCTGAAATTGTTTTGAGATAAATAAACCCAATTTTAGCTTCAAAGTAAGAGCTAGCACTTTTTTTTGGACTTGAAGCATAATTATACTTATTGGTTTTTCAGAATCCCCATAAGTCTAATGTATGCGATTGTTCTGATTAATTATTTTTATTTTCTTCTGGCCTGAAATTGTTTTGAGATGAATAAACACAATTTTAGCTTCAAAGTAAGAGCTAGCACTTTTTTTTGGACTTGAAGCATAATTATACTTATTGGTTTTTCAGAATCCCCATAAGTCTAATGTATGCGATTGTTCTGATTAATTATTTTTATTTTCTTCTGGCCTGAAATTGTTTTGAGATAAATAAACACAATTTTAGCTTCAAAGTAAGAGCTAGCACTTTTTTTTGGACTTGAAGCATAATTAAACTTTTTGGTTTTTCAGAATCCACTCTTTTGGCCTGAAATTGTTTTGAGATAAATAAACCCAATTTTAGCTTCAAAGTAAGAGCTAGCACTTTTTTTTGGACTTGAAGCATAATTATACTTATTGGTTTTTCAGAATCCCCATAAGTCTAATGTATGCGATTGTTCTGATTAATTATTTTTATTTTCTTCTGGCCTGAAATTGTTTTGAGATAAATAAACACAATTTTAGCTTCAAAGTAAGAGCTAGCACTTTTTTTTGGACTTGAAGCATAATTAAACTTTTTGGTTTTTCAGAATCCACTCTTTTGGCCTGAAATTGTTTTGAGATAAATAAACACAATTTTAGCTTCAAAGTAAGAGCTAGCACTTTTTTTTGGACTTGAAGCATAATTATACTTATTGGTTTTTCAGAATCCCCATAAGTCTAATGTATGCGATTGTTCTGATTAATTATTTTTATTTTCTTCTGGCCTGAAATTGTTTTGAGATAAATAAACACAATTTTAGCTTCAAAGTAAGAGCTAGCACTTTTTTTTGGACTTGAAGCATAATTATACTTATTGGTTTTTCAGAATCCCCATAAGTCTAATGTATGCGATTGTTCTGATTAATTATTTTTATTTTCTTCTGGCCTGAAATTGTGTTGAGATAAATAAACACAATTTTAGCTTCAAAGTAAGAGCTAGCACTTTTTTTTGGACTTGAAGCATAATTAAACTTTTTGGTTTTTCAGAATCCACTCTTTTGGCCTGAAATTGTTTTGAGATAAATAAACACAATTTTAGCTTCAAAGTAAGAGCTAGCACTTTTTTTTGGACTTGAAGCATAATTATACTTATTGGTTTTTCAGAATCCCCATAAGTCTAATGTATGCGATTGTTCTGATTAATTATTTTTATTTTCTTCTGGCCTGAAATTGTTTTGAGATAAATAAACACAATTTTAGCTTCAAAGTAAGAGCTAGCACTTTTTTTTGGACTTGAAGCATAATTAAACTTTTTGGTTTTTCAGAATCCACTCTTTTGGCCTGAAATTGTTTTGAGATAAATAAACACAATTTTAGCTTCAAAGTAAGAGCTAGCACTTTTTTTTGGACTTGAAGCATAATTATACTTATTGGTTTTTCAGAATCCCCATAAGTCTAATGTATGCGATTGTTCTGATTAATTATTTTTATTTTCTTCTGGCCTGAAATTGTTTTGAGATAAATAAACACAATTTTAGCTTCAAAGTAAGAGCTAGCACTTTTTTTTGGACTTGAAGCATAATTATACTTATTGGTTTTTCAGAATCCCCATAAGTCTAATGTATGCGATTGTTCTGATTAATTATTTTTATTTTCTTCTGGCCTGAAATTGTGTTGAGATAAATAAACACAATTTTAGCTTCAAAGTAAGAGCTAGCACTTTTTTTTGGACTTGAAGCATAATTAAACTTTTTGGTTTTTCAGAATCCACTCTTTTGGCCTGAAATTGTTTTGAGATAAATAAACACAATTTTAGCTCCAAAGTAAGAGCTAGCACTTTTTTTTGGACTTGAAGCATAATTATACTTATTGGTTTTTCAGAATCCCCATAAGTCTAATGTATGCGATTGTTCTGATTAATTATTTTTATTTTCTTTTGGCCTGAAATTGTTTTGAGATGAATAAACACAATTTTAGCTTCAAAGTAAGAGCTAGCACTTTTTTTTGGACTTGAAGCATAATTATACTTATTGGTTTTTCAGAATCCCCATAAGTCTAATGTATGCGATTGTTCTGATTAATTATTTTTATTTTCTTCTGGCCTGAAATTGTTTTGAGATAAATAAACACAATTTTAGCTTCAAAGTAAGAGCTAGCACTTTTTTTTGGACTTGAAGCATAATTAAACTTTTTGGTTTTTCAGAATCCACTCTTTTGGCCTGAAATTGTTTTGAGATAAATAAACACAATTTTAGCTCCAAAGTAAGAGCTAGCACTTTTTTTTGGACTTGAATCATAATTATACTTATTGGTTTTTCAGAATCCCCATAAGTCTAATGTATGCGATTGCTCTGATTAATTATATTTATTTTCGTTTGGGCCTGAAATTGTTTTGAGATAAATAAACACAATTTTGTGCTGAAAAATAAGAGCTAGCACTTTTTTTTTTGACTTAAAGCATGATTATACTTATTGATTTTTTAGAAAACTCACCACCTACAATTCGAAATTAATTTTAAAGTCCACCAACAATAAAATTAATTTCGAATATTAAATAATGTTTTTTTCCTACTTTTTTCAAGTTGCAATAAAGTATCTCTTTCAAGATTGTTGCTAAATTTTTTGTTCAATAATTTCGAAGTAAATTTATTGTTAGAACATTATTTTTTTAAATTTCCCGAAAGCTTTGGTTCGTGGACTAATTCGAATTTTAAAGAGGGTCTGAACTGACAATCATTTCCGACAGTTCCATTCTTCTCCATTTTATTAAAATTCTTTAGTATTAATAAAAAGGAGATAGGCTGAAGAGGTAATTAAATGTTTTTTTTGTCATCATCGTAGTTAAAAACTTGTTAAAGAAGAATTTTTATTTACTATATTTTAGAACAATGTATTTGTAATCAATATTTAAGCAATGTTTTTGTTTGTATTCGATTTTTAAAAAATAGACAAAATAACCAATAGTCTAGAAAGACTTTTATTCATCCGCAAGAAAGTTACAATACATTGCACTGTAGAAATCATGTGTAATATACATTGTTTTTTAAAACGTTAATTTTATGCTCTCTGTATATAACGATAAACTTTTTATTGTTATTTTCCTTTTCTTCTTTTTATTGTAATTTTCCTTTTCTTCTTTTTATTGTTATTTTCCTTTTCTTCTTTTTAATGTTATTTTCCTTTTCTTCTTTTTATTGAACACGTTTTCTTTTTATGGCTTTTTATTGAAGAATGAGAACCTCGAGTTCTTTCAAGTTTCGATCATTCTTAAGTTCCTTTTTTGTACTGACGCCTGCCGACGAGCATTTCTAAATTTCAATTGAAAAAGCAAGTTGATCTGTTTTGATCACTTTTTATATCTCAGCCCGGCGACATACGGATTCCTTTTGGGTCCGAAGGAGCTTCTTTTTGAAGTCACGCCTACCGACGAGCATTTATTAATTTCTTTGAAATGGTAAGTTGATCTGTTTTGATCACTTTTTATATCTCAGCCCGGCGACATAAGGATTCCTTTTGGGTCCGAAGGAATTTCCTGAGCTTCTTTTTGAAGTGACGCCTGCCGACGAGCATTTATCAATTTCAATTGAAATGTCAAGTTGATCTCTTTTGATCACTTTTTTTTTATCTCAGCCCGGCGACTATGAGTTTAAAAATATGAAAATAGCATACAGAGAGTTAAGTAGAAAAAAAACCAAATATATAAAACTTTCTTGCGTAAAACCGGGAAATTATTCATCCCAAAATTCTTCAAGAAATTTTGAGACGTGAGTTTTCCTAGGCGTCTGTGTGGCCATGTCCTCTGTTTCACTGTCGGTAGTATCAGAGGCTTCAGAGGATGACTCGGAGAATGCTGATGAGGAACTTTCTGCTTCCATGTCCTGCAAGAATCGAGAGTTAAAGGATGATTTCAATACAAGGAAATGCCATAGACATAACATAGAGTGGACTGCGCTTCAATAGTAAAGCAGGTTAGGGATGGAAAACTGAAACCGGTTTTTTGAAAAAACCGGTGTTTTGGCCCTGGTTTTTACAGAAAAAAACCGGCTTTTTCATGAGGCCAGAATGAACCAGAAACCGGTTTTTTAGGGGAAAAACCGACGGAAACCGGAAAACCAGTTTTTCTCAAAAACCGTCATCCCTTGCGAATTAGCATTATGTCCTAAACATCACAAATCGCCAAGAGGAGAAAGGTTGCTACATATGCCAACTTAAAGCTACCGTTTCGTTACGAACTAGTCCAAATTGTCGACAGACCTAAATATCAGATGGCAAGCCTAAGTGGTGACTTGCATCATTTCCAAGTCACGTGGGTTTCCTACCAATCACAACCGCTTGTTTTTTTAATAATGTTTTTGCGGACGATTTTTTGCGCATAGTCCTTATTTTTCTTTTACCAACTTTGCCACTTTAGGTTTGCCAATGCGCAGTCCATTCTATGTTATGTCTCTGGGAAACGCAGGGTGGTGCAAATGAAAGCAGCCCCAGCGTGGAGATAAGAATACGACAGAAATGTTGCCAAGTCAAAAACCAACAGACAGGTTTGTTAACTGGAGCTATGGATCGCTTCAATATTAAGTCCAAACAAACGCTTGGCGAAATATTTGCCGGAAACTACGATAGGGGTTGAGAAGCTAGTTGAAGTGAAATATAAAAAAGGTTTGTTGAGCTGATCAAAACAAAGTTCCCACTAGTTATTATTTCAGTCGTTATTTATCCTATAGAATCTGACTTTTTTTTGTTTTCGTTAATACAGAACATTCTAAATTGATTGCAAGACACAAAATTTGCATTATGGGATGGGGATACAATACGAACTCTGATCTGAACTCGTTACTAGTCTATGAGTAGCTCTAATGTGAAGCTAACCTGATCCAACCAATGCATAAACAGGTTTCAGGCTGCTTCACGAGTTTTTCTCGCCAAGCATTTCAACGTATTCCTATCTCGAGACCGGAGCCGATTTTATTTGCACCACCTAATACAAGGAGGCGACGATACAAATATGGAAAACCAGTTTGTTTTTAAGTTTTAAAAAACTATAAAAAAACATACCCAAATCTTTAAAATAACTACATTGTTTGATTTTCGCAGTTAAAAATTTTAAGGGAAAAAATTCCTGAAAAAGGGGAATTTAACAGAAATATGATGAAACATTTTGCAACACTGCATTTGCAGCTATTATGAATCATATTTGTATGAAACAAAGCACTTATTGTATTTATAAGTGTAAGGGATTATACGACACAAGTCCACAATCCATAAGTATTTATTAAATCAAAATTCACAAGCTCCCTAATTTTTAGGATTTAAAAAAAGGTAGGTTGAAAGGAAACACCTAACAAATAAAAATAAACCAATAAGTAAAGATCTTCAGTTGGTTGGTTGGTAGTTAGACATATATTTTCGGGCTCGGAAGGTCTTCATTGGTATCGGGTCTCGATCGCGGGATCTTCCGATTCTGAGAACGAGGCCTTAGCCACTAGGCTATCCACTGCCCCTAAAACGATATAATGGTCTTACCTTTGTAGTTTCTTTCACCTCTTCCACTTTATTCAAGAATCCGTCCATTTTTAAGAACTTGGCAGTTCGGAGAACTTCGGGCATCAAGTCTTGAGGAGGAAATCTTTTAGCATACAAGACATCCAAAATTGATCCCAAGACATCCGGATTTACATCATCTGACTGAAGCTAAAATTAATAGTAAAGATAAGTACATTTGAATCGGTGCGTGCAGAAACCACTTCAGTCAAAAAGATCCGAATTTTCGTTTTCAATGAAAATAAGGGTACACTATTAAAACGAACGAGCGATTTTAACTCTGATAGATTTTCACTCCTCCAGTCTGGAAAATGCACTTCTCCTTTTGGAGTGGATCCTTTGTGTGTTAAACCTCCGACAGGAGCACTCCAAACGAGTGATTTTAACTCAGTCTGAGATAATATTCACTCCTTTCCAGTGTCGAAAATGCACTTCTCCAACTGGAGTGGAATTCACTCTTTTGTTTTAAGAGTGTAGAAAGACAAGATGCGTGTTGGGCGCAAAAACTACGTTAGTCTGTTGAGTAGTTCCGTAAATACAGGAGGTTTGTTTCGAGTGTTGAGTGCAGAAATAGAGGAGGAGTTATTACGTTTTTTCTCCCTCCTGAAAAATTTGAAATTTGTGACTGATGTTGTTTCTGCACTCACCGATTCATTTACAGCCTACTTATAAATGTATATTTTTAATTTTTCGATAATAATATTTCTAGGAGATTTATTTATAGTAAAAAAAGTTTTTGTAGTAGTTCCAAACTCTGATAGAGCAAGGTATTGTCGCACTATTTAGGGCAGATAAACTATCTTTAGTGCATGATTTTAAAATATGAATTTTTATCGGATAATTCAATTTATTTGAAATTTTATGAAACTTAATTTCTATGGCATATGCTATAATTACCTACTTGTCTATAATAAAATTTTTAATTTTATTAAAGTTTAAAATAATCGGGAAAATAAATACATTTTTGTTCCCATAAAACTTGACATTAAGTTGACTGTTTTATACGTGTTTTCCTCGCGTAGGCAGTAGGTCTGCACTTTAAAAAAAAGCCAATAAATATAGCAGCTTATAACCCTACTATTAATGCTGTATAATTTTGAATAGTAATATAAAAAATTATATGAAGAGTACACGGGAAGAAACACTTGATTTCTGTAGAGTTTTTTCGTAAATGTGTCTGCTTGGCGGACATTGGCGACCGGAAACCGATTTGTCTTTCGGTTCTTCATTTGGTAAACAAACGTGTGTCTCGTATCTTCTGATCTCTGGCGGGAATCAGGGTTGCCGTGAAAGAAAAACAAAGCGAGTAACCTGTTTCCTTACACCAGTTTAGGCGATTTTTCGCTATCATCCTCAAATAGGCTTTTAAGGAAAGCCTTCTACGAAATCAAGTGGTTCTTCCCGTGTACTCTTCATACGTATACAACATCTCATATAACTTACGTGCAGCGTATAATATGCCTTATCCTTTCCACTGAATATCTCATCAAAAAACTGTGAATTTTCTCTTAAAATCTCCTGGTGGACATAAAATTCGTGATCCTTATTGAGAACAATGAGAGCGTCAGAGTGTATCTTTTGGACGCGTTCTCCTGTCTCCAAGTCCACTGTTTTCCTCAACTGGAACTTCTTATTCGAGCAAAGTGACTTGACATCTTCAGCTTGGAATGTGTCCCTGATGTCCATGTCATCTCGACTTCTTTCACTTGTTGTCTCAGCGTCAGAAGAAGAGTTGCAAGATTCATTGTCAGACTCAGAATCATCGTCGACCTGATCAGAATTCTGTACAATGGGTACGTCCGCTTGTTCCAAAGTGTTTTCTGTTGTTGTTGGAACACCCACTTCAATCTTTTCTTCGACCTTTCTTTCTTCAAGAACCGCATCGGTATCTTCTGCGTGGAAATTGTCCACAAAGTCCAAAACACTTGTTGCCCCAGAGGCAGACGATGAGCTGCAGGATTCATGGTCAGTCCCGGAGTCGCTGACTTCCTCCAGGAAAACTGATTCTTGTGGGTGAGATACAATTGGTCCGTCCACTGACACCGACGCGTTTTCTAGTGTCTGAGGAGCCACTTCAACGTTTTCTTGCTCTTTGCTTTCTTCAAGAACGGCATCGGTGTCTTCATCGGATGACTTGTTCGGGGATTCGCAATCAGCTTTCAGAACAGTTTGCTGTGCCTCAACAAGTGGTTCTTCGATATCTGATTCTGGACCACGGAAGGCTGTTGGGTCACTAGTTGCGTCCTTCTCATCTTGAAGTTCTACGCTACTTGCACCATCTTTCGGACAGCATGACTGACTTTCAATCTTCTCAAAATCAGGAGCTTCACTGGAGCTGTCGCCAACTGAACTGCTGCCGTCGGTTGTTGAATCAATGGTTCCGACCTTTTCATCTTTAAGTTCCACAACGTTTGCATCTTCATCAGGACAAAATGCCTGTTCTCCAATCTCTTTATATTCAGGCGTTTTACTGAAGTTGTCGAAATCCAAAGACATCTGTGTATGCTGCAGATTTTGAGCGTCTCCTCCACTTTCATATCCTTCGGCCGAAGGTGTTTGCTTAGCATTTTCTTGTTGAGCAATAATTTCATCCCAAACAGTGATTTCATTGACATCATGATCATCCTGTTTTAGAAGAAAACAATTAAGAAACAAATAATAACTATCCTGAAAATAATATTCAGGAACAAAACTTGGAAATTTACCCAATGTTTCTTAGTAATACTCCCAGAATATATCTCAGTTACGTTAATTAATAATATAAAAACAATCCTATATAAAGCCAGTATTTCTACTTCAATCATCAACATTTGTTATTTCATCAATTACTGATACTCTTAAAACTTTCTTTAAAAAAAAATTATAACCTTTTACCTTATTTGAATTGCATACAAATTGGCAATACCATTTAAAAAACTCGTTTTCTGTTGATAAAGTAGTACTTCTTAAGTTTACTGAAAATTCAATTTTTAAAGAAAGAAAAAACGATAACCGATACATTAATGTACGTCAGTTCCTCTTGATGATGTATACTGTTGTAAATAAGCATCATATCTTGCCCTTAAACTGAAATATCATTTGTAGTTTACGAAGTTTACCTCCTATTTTTCCTTCTCCTTTCTTTGATTACATACAAATTTATCAATACTTAGAGCTGCTTAAAATACCACCTCTTTAAAAACGTTTATGTTGAAAGGGAATTTCTTTTTAATGTTTCATATTATAAGTTTATTTATATTGTATATTTTGTCTCGAAGCTAAAAGAAAATAGTATGTAATTTACTATGTAAAATATTTAAAACAAGTACACTGTAAAAAAACTGCTTCTTACAGTTAAAAACTGTCATCTTTGACGCCAGTAAATAACTGCTTTTAAAAACTGTTAACTGCTGTTGAAACTGTAATTTTCTTACAGGAAAACTGTAATTTTAGCAGGCAAAAACTGTTTTTTAATAGTTTTCTTCCCACTAATATAACTGCTTATCTCCACTAAGTTAAATAGCCTTCGCGACCGAGTAATTACTTTGTCGCAGACGGTGCAGTATTGTGCTCGCATGCAAGAGGTTCTTGGAAATGGTATGGACAGGGCCCGGTTTTATCCGGGAACCGTTTGCTTTTGAGCCAAACCACCTGCTGCACTCTTAAAACAAACGAGCGAATTTAACTCAATCTGAGTAATTTTCACTCCTCCAGTCTTGAAAATGCACTTTTCCGAAAAGAGTGGATCCTTTGCGTGTTAAAACTCCAACATGATCACTCCAAACGAGTGATTTGAACTCAGTCTGAGTTAATATTCACTCCTTTCCAGTGTCGGAAATGCACTTCTCCAACTGGAGTGGATTTCACTCTTTTGGTTTAAGAGTGTGTACTGTGAACCGTCTGCTACAAAGTAATTACTCAGTCGCGAGGGCTAGTATTGGGTATTTGTGCTGAACGATGATATCAATCACGTGACTCTTTCAAATTTCCCTGAGGGGCAGATGCATTTGATGAGTTGTGAGTGTGGCGTCATGTTTACGAAGATAAAAACAGTTTTAAACTTTTTTCATAGAAAATTTTTTATCTGTAAAAATATGGTTTTTAACTGTAAAAATATCTTTTTTAACTGTAACAATATGGTATTTACCGGAAAAAATACAGGATTTTATTACAGTGTACTATACAAGTTATGAAATGCGAATAAGAACTTACTTCAAGATCGGCTTCTCCACTCTGCAAACAGGAGCAAATTTTGACGCTGTAAAAAAAATAAATAAAAAAACATTGTTCAAGAAGACATTTAACAAAATAATTATGAATTATGTGCTTACGAATGTAGTATACTCTATTATAAGTTATTTATTAAAATATTAAAGACTAATTAGCTATAAATTATATTTTTTCTTGCATATTTTTTAGGCCTGAATAACTTCATTTTGTACAACTATTGTGTTAAAACCGGTCTCGATTTGGCAACTTGTGTTACATTGCCATTAAAGAGCCTCAATACGGTAAACAACCAACCTCATATTTCCTACAACTCAAATGGCATAGCATTTCTGGGTTAATTTTTCAGGCTCTCCAAATGTAGCAAATAAACATACCAATATCTGTACCAAAATCAAGTACGTTGAAGTACGAATAAATATTTGAGATGTTTTATATGTCGTGTGTATCTTTGACAAACAACTGCAATAAAGACTTTGGAACCGACAAAGAAATATTAATTCATTTTCAAAGCTTGAAAATGTTTAACCATGGTAATTAAAAAGACCAGGAGGGTCTTCTACACTACATCATTCAGGATAGTAAATTCAGCCATAAACCATCTGCAAATTTATCGGGTACACGGTTTAGAACGGTGAAAATGTAAGATTGTCGCCAAATAGGCGAAAAAATTCGAGCATAGCAACCTAGAATCGATTTGTTTAATTGCTTTATAATCTTTAAATCTTAAATAAATCTTTGCTTAGTTTAAGAAGCTCTAAATAGTCATCCGAATTTGCTTTTTACGTATGAAACAGTAACAATGACTTTATTTTTAGCAACGAACGATTCTTTAGTTTAATCCAATGTAATTATACTAAAGTATCGTGGGCCGGACTTGGCTTCTTTTTCAATAATATCGCCAGGTCGAATTATTACAAACCCCTGAGAGAGCAAAAACAATAATTTCGCCAAAGGTCGCCATAATACCAATAAGTAGGTGTTTCCAGATTTGGCGTAAAATATCCGGCCACGATTCTTTAGTCTAACCACCAGCGTATCATTCCAAATGATAATTTTACTAATTTTCAAAAACTACTTTGTTTCGTAAAAATTGCCAAATAAGCAACCAGAATAGAGACTGTGAGCCGGATAGGTTCCTTTATTACCATTGATGTTGATATTTAGATAAAAATCTTCTTGTGAGCAAATTACAATTCCCAGTTAGTTTTAGAATAAAACTTATTCGAAATAACTGAAGAAACCTTAAATCTCTAATGAAAAAATTATATTAACGAGATTGACATGTTGTCTTAATCCGAAATTCTTACAGAAATGTAAACGGTTTGTCCATTTCAAACGTTATTTTTTTTTTTTACCACGAAACGTTTTTGTTGAAGTTATGAAACTTACCATTGCTTTCCAATCCATCTCAATATTTTAGCCATTATTGATGAAATGTTATTATAAAACCAGAGGCAAATATGTTTCGAAAATGTACGGGAGACTATATGTTTTTTTGGAGGAAGCGATCAACTATTTTTTGGATGCGTACAGATTGAAGTCTATTGAGGTTGTGATGGTTTTAAAGCTAAATTTAATTGTTTCAATTATGAATGGTATTGTTGCGAGATGGTAATACATTGTTGTTTACTATAACTAAGAAAAGATAATGCAAATTCATTCTTCCAAAGTACACTTTAAAACAATTGAATAGCAGTGCAGCAACAATGCAAGATTCCTTTTTACATCAGCTTTTGATAATATTTTTATTTTCTGTGAGTTATAAGACCTGCTTCACGAGCATTGTCCACCAGTCTTCCAATCAATAAACATAAATAAAATAAAATGATAATAATTCAATATGTTTATTATTTTGGTTAAACTTATATTTTGGTTAAACTTAACCCTCTAATGCATACTGTTACCGTTTGGTAACAAGTAACATAATCCACTTTATTCTATTAAATTAGAGCTCCTCCTAGACAGATCTGTGTTTTTTTCATCTATTACATTTCATTTTGAAATTTTAGTTAATAATAACCCTCATACATGACAGTAGTAAAAGTGTATTCAAAATTAAAGAGTGAGGTTATTAACTGTTGTGAAATTACATTTTTGTCAGTATTCAAGGAATAGTAATATTAGTACTAAATACTAATAAATTGTTTTGAAAAATTAATCATAGTTAAAAAGGGTTATTTTAAAATATTTTTAGTAGTTTTCTAGTCATTATTATCAAAATCGGAATTTTGCAGTTGTTTTTGAAACATAGAAATTTTTTTTAAAAATTGAAATTATTTAAATTCTAAAGCAGTTAAATTTTTTTAGTATTTTTCCCATAATGTGTGAGTATTAAAGATACATATATATTTTTTGGGATGAAAATAGAAATTTCTATTTGGCGTCTTTGTATTTGGCGTCTTTTCAAAAATATCGCCAGGTTGTATGACGACCAACCCCGGCGCGCGCCTGGACAACCAATGAATGACCTTAGTATGGAGAACGGGACATCATAAGAAACTTTCCCATTGCTAATTTTGCCAGAGGTTGCTATATTACCAATAAGTCGGGGTTCCCAGATTTGGCGTAAAATATCCGGCCACGATTCTTTAGTTTAACCCGATTGGTCACCAACTAGCGAAAGCATTCGGGCAAAGCAACCTAGGAATGCTTTATTTGATTGCTTAATAAAAGATAAATATTTGCTTAATTTAATTAGCTGTAAATAGTTATCCGAATTAACTTTGTCATGCATGAACCTAAACACCTTTCAGCCGCCAATGTATCAACAGCACTAATAATTTTACTAAATTTTAAAAACTGCTTTTCATATATCCTCCACCGAATAGTATGTACAAAAAATATCTTATCATTACTATTAATGGCAGTGATTAAGAAAAATCTTGTTAATCAAGCTACAATTCACAGTTAAGTTTTAAAATAAAATAACTTCAAACTATTGCAAAAACACTAGATATGCAGTTTCCATTTTCGAGATTTACCAACTTATCGTATACACTAAGCCTCCTCATAATGTAAAAGATTTTTCATGTGTCATTTCAAATATTTAGATTCACCACAAAGCGTGGTTAAACTAAAGAATCATAGTCGTATTTGGCGTCTTTTCAAAAATATCGCCACGACGAATGACAACATACCCCGGCGCGTACCTAGACAACCAATGAATGACCTTAGTATGGAGAACGTTACATGATAAGAAACTTTCCCATTGCTAATTTCGCCAGAGGTTTCTATAATACCAATAAATATCGGCGTAAAATATCCACGATTCCTTAGTTTAACCCTTTCAGTCCCAGTGATGCCATTTGGCATCATCACTTTCAATATTTTTTTCAAAATGTTTATGTCCTGCTATGACATCCAAACACACGTCATTCGATTCTTCACACTTTGTTCTATCAGACAAAATTTTACTTTAATCTCAATAGAAGTCAGAACTACTATTTTTTTATTTAGAAAATAGTCAACAAGCGTTTCTCCTGATTTTTGATAAGTTCACTTCAGTTCCACATATTTAAAACACAATTTTAACTATTTCAATTAAAATAATTACTAATTTTTTTTTAATAATATGGTCAGATACCTTAAAATATATAACTCGAAGTGTTTTTAGGTAATATATATTTTTTTATTTTGTTGTTTTCCACAGTTAAAGAATTTTGGCATTGTTTCAAAAACCATATAAAAATTTTAATGGATTTTTTTTCTTATGGAATTCGTATATTTGACCTAAAATAAGCTTATTTTGTGAATATCAGGTGTTTCTGTAGCGTAGAAAATTTTTGGGACTGAAAGGGTTAACCCAGTGAAAAAATACGATTGGTCACCAACTAGCGAAGGCATTTGGTCAACCATGATTCAAGGAACCTAGAATTCCTTTATTGGATTGCCCAATAAAAAATAAAACTTCCAATAAATAAATTAGCTGTCAATAGTTATCCGAATTAACTTTTTCATGTATGAAACCTTAACAATAACTCTTCTTTAGCAGCGAATGTATCAACAGCACTAATAACAAACAACATAACACAACTGTACAAAAAATGTTTTATTAATACTATTAATGGCAGTGTTTAAGAAAAAATAAAGTGTTAACCAAGCTACAACTCTTAATTAAGTTTCAAAATAAAATAACTTTAAACTATTGGAAAAACTCTAAATGTGCAGTTTCTATTAACGAGATTTACCAGCTTATCGCATACGCTGAGCCACCTCATTTACTACAATGCAAAAGATTTACAATGCATCATTTCAAATATTTAATTTCACTGCAAAATGACACTTACCACTGTTTTCTGATCCATCTAAACATCTTGGCCATGATTAGTAGACTATTATAGGAAAAGTCAAGCCAAATATGAATATTTAAAAGTCGAGAGAAACTGTACTTTTTTTTTTGGAGGAAAGGACCAACTATTTTTTGATGCTTCAACGTTGAGGTTTATTGAGCTTGTGACAGTTTTAAAGTTAAATTTAATTGTTTCAATTTATAAAATGTATTGTTGCAAGATGATATTGTCTTTTTTTAATGTAACACAGTAAAGAATGTGGATTCATTCTGACAAAATCGGGTATTAAAACAATGGGACGCAATGGAACAACAATGTATTAGATAACTTTTTTTTATATTATTTTGGTTGCATATACAATTAATTGTTGAATTAAAAAGATTAAGGGGGACCGGAGATCTCCATTGAAGCCCATGTTAAAATGTCCCTTTTTATGAACCTTTTTACCCGAATCTATTTGATATTTTTAAATGAAATTTTTACTAGTTATTAAATGGATGTTTATCTGTAATTTGATGGAGTTTTTTTTTTTTTTTAATTTTGTTTAGTTTCTAAATTATATTTTTTTAAGTGATACTACTTTTTCATTAAAAATAATCACTAATATATATAAAAAAAGTTAGTAAAACTCAAACCCCTCCAGCGGTTTTTAGAAACCAACGTTTTAAATACATATACGAAGTTTCAGGCTGATACTTATTGCAGTAGATTCTAAGGAAAAAAGTTCCCGGCTATTGAAAAAGTAATTTTTGAGATATAAGCTTTTAAAGTAAACAGTAGTGGTTTCGTGCCTAAAATATATGAGATGATTTTACCCAAACAACATTTAAAACAAAAAAAATATTTTAAGTACTCGAACATTTTAATGTAAGATATTGTTGTAAAGCTAAGATTTCATATTTTAAGAAAGTCTAAAAACATTTAAATGTAATTTTTGAAAATATTTAGGGGTCTGGCCCCCCCTCCCCCCCCCTTAACTTTTTATAAAATTATATAATGAAAATTCGAGTGAAAAATGTAGTTTTAATGGTAACAATACGAAAATTAGTTTTCTGCCTACGTTTTTTTTAATTAAATGAATAAAAAAAATCTTTCACAGTTTTATAATCCCACATTCGAATATTCTGAAGTATAATTGTTTTATTTAAAATAAAAAACATAAAAAAACATTCTAACTATTTCGAAAATAGGGATTCTAAGATCAGAAAGCCGTCTGCATTAATTATATAAGAAAAACCTTTTTGTTAAAATACAATGCAGCCGATGAAATATGGCTTAGCAAATAATTTGAGGCTGGGGAGCCTAGTCGGTTAGGCATTCGCCTAGAATGCGAAAGGTCCCAGGTTCGGGACCGGGCATCTCCAAAATAACTGTCGACCTATAAACGGCAGCCAAAAGTGTCCTAAGAATAATACCCCGTGTAGAGTTAGTGCACGTTGTAGTAATTTGCATTGTAACTCTCTTTTCGACGAGAATCTTTTATTTTAAGACAACACAAAATACCAGACTATATACAAGTAGAATCTCAGGAGCTTTTTCCAAGATGTTTCTAGCAGTTAAATTTTTTAGTTCTCACCAAACGCGTCGCCAAAGCGAACACCCGAATTATTTTTTCACTCTCTTCAGTTCAGTTTTTGCAAAACAAAAATTCATACGAAAATTAATAATAAGAAATAAATATGCACGTCACTACAGACTCCTCCCTTCCCGGAGAAAAACTTTTCTCGAAGAGGAAAGTTTTTAGTCAATTGTTCAGAGTCTCAGTTCAAAGTCACAGTACAGTCACTCGTGTAAAGTTGTAGCACAGTCACTCGTTCAAAGTCAAAGTCACAGCACGGTCACTCGTGTAAAGTTGTAGCACAGTCACTCGTTCAAAGTCAAAGTCACAGCACTGTAACTCATTCAAAGTTCGGAAAAAACACACCATAGTCCTATGTTCTACGAGTATCAACAATAGTCCTATATGTTCTACTATTTACCATAGTCCAATGTACCAACTTAACTGAACTCTAGTGCCTGTACTAAGTAAATTTAAGTTAAATATTAATTAAGTTCTACTTAAATCATGTAAGTTAACAATTTAAAGAAATAGAATATAGTTTTCAAAATTATATATGTAAACAAGTAAATTATATACAATACAGTTTACACAATCATATATGTTATCAAGGAAAAAATGTAATATAATATACAATTTCATGTTATGTTATGTTATATACAATATCATGTAAGAAATATAACAATGGCTGTAACCATATTTACTTCCCTGACTTAGATTGCTGACTATTTAAGAAAGTCTCTCTCAAATTTGTGATAGTTCAAAAGAGTTAGAGTTCAGAGGAAGCCTAGGAACACACAATAGAAGGGGAACACACACACACATGACTTTCGTATTTCCTTAGGAAACTTTACGACTTAGTTCGTGTCTGTCAGTTCCGGGTCCTACGCAATGCACAGTTGACTTGTTTGGCTTAGAAGGCTTCTTCTTGGCTTTTTTCCTGAAGTATAACTCCTGATTTTTCGGCATATATCTGGACTTAGAGATAGAGTTACTTTTAGCTTCTTGAGGGTATGATTTCAGTTTTTCGGCCTTTTGTGGCTCTTCAATAAGCTCCTTTGGAGATGAACTCCCAAGTCTAGGCTCAGAAAGTAGGGAATGTGCCATAGGCAAAACCTCTCCTACCTCCATCAGCTCACCAACGTTTTCCTGGTCAGGAGCATCTTCCGGAACCTTTTGTTGCACGTCTGGACGCTGAGACTTATCTACGGGCATTTTCTTTTGAGCTCTATTTTGAACTGCATTCAATTGTTGAATCTCGGCAAACTCATTCTTCTCGACTTCTTTAAGCATTGCAGCTGTTTTGTTGCCCAACAGATACATTCCTTTGTCTAAGGAGTTTCTAAGAACAGCCGCTTTAGTGACTATATGGCCTAATTTGCATTGTAGCTCTACTTTGGCTAAAGGCAAGCATTTCATCTCCTCTTCTAATGGAGTTTTGATCCACACATTCTCATTTGTAAACATAGAGGGCTTGACATACTTATGGCAAATCAAGTCGACGGTCGAGCCGGTATCCCGGAGTATAGGCATTTCCACTCCATTTACCTTCCCTCGACTGATGTATGGTGCCAGTCCTTCTTCATATATAGAAGTAATATTAGAGGCCACATATTCGACTTTCTTCAATTTATCGCACTGGGGTCTGAGATGCGTAGTAGATCCACACTCAAAGCAGCGACGTTGAGGTCGTCTTTCGAACTCCTCTTCGTTGTTGGTTGCCAGCTGTGGATCTTTTCTTCCCCACTGGGTTTTCTTCACTTCTTCCGCAGGTTCCTTGAATTGATAATTCACCTGTGATTTATTTGTTTTCTGGGGGAATTCTTTCTTCCTAAAACTCTCTCGAATGCTCTCATACTCATCTATGGTTTCTGCCAGTTCGTAGGGAGTCTTCATTTTTATCCATCTATTTAGAAAATGTTCTCTAACATCATCTGGAACCCTGAACTTTATTTGTTCGGTTATCAACAAATCTTTTAGCTGTTGGAAAGTAGATATTTCCAAATCTTCAATCCACTCTGTGAAATAACATGACAACTCATGAGCGTAATTTCTCCACGATTTTTCGGGAGTCTTCCGATGGCGATAAAAGCACTGCTTAAGTTTTTCACTGTTTAGCTTATATCTTTTTAAGATGAGGCTCTTTACAAATTCATAGTTATTTGCATTTTCAGGTGGTTCTCTGGCCAAAAGATTAGATATTTCAGCAGGTAGAACACCTAACAGGTAAGCAGTCCAATCGTCTTTTGGAACTTGTGCCATTTCAGCCTTTCTTTCGAAATTTATGAGATAAAGGCCCATTTCATCCTGCTTTTCGTCAAACTTAGGAGTTATCTGGGTCAATTGAATCTTCGGACTACTTCTTACCAAATCCCTATTTGTTTGGGGCAAGGAATCCCTTTGTGTCAATTCCAGACGTTTTAACTCTAGTTCATGTTGCATTTCAGCTAATCTTTCTTGTCTATCATTCTCTTCTTTCCTTAATCTTTCTTGTCTATCATTCTCTTCTTTCCTTAATCTTTCTTGTCTATCATTCTCTTCTTTCCTTATCCGTTCTTGTCTCTCTTCTTGTCGCAATTTTTCTTCTTTCTCTTCTTTCTCCCGCTTCAGTCGGTCATCGATAATACGTTCCAATAAAATCTTGACTTCTTCCTCGTCATAGAATTTACTCTTTAAGATAATTTGTTTTATCTCTGGAACCACACTCGAAGGCGGAACAGCTTCCCCTAATTCCTCGCAGACAACTATCAAGTCCTGTTTCCTACCCTTAATTAAGAAAGCCATTTTCCACTTCAAAATGTAATTTATCAAATTTAATTCAGTAAACTACTTTTTATTTAAAAAAAATCAATTCGGCTAAAATATAACTTCAAAGAAAGTACTTTGTTATTTTGCAAATAATATTTACCATTCTTATCACGGACAATATTTATGTCTTACAAGAACAATTTTCAAAGAAGCTATACATTCAAAACATTTTTCAACTGAATTATACCATGCAATGATCGTTCCACTAATTAAATATTTTTTACAAGAACAACCAGCAAATAAATCCTCATTAACTTTTATTTACATGAAGTTATGAAAATTAAACTATGTTCGCAACGAGAACAATGCTCACGTAATTAATGCAGAATTCTACAAATTCTAAATATTTCTGAAATTGAAATAATGGAAACTTTTATTTCCTAAATGCGTTCTATCAACACTTTAAATACAATTTTACTACAGATTATTTTTTTTATCTGCAACCAGAATTGCATTTAGCAATATACAGAATTAAATCTTCAACTGATAATTGACATTGCTTTCATTGAACGACTGTGTTAAATCGGTAAATACAACCGCAAGACAGCACACCTTCAAATTAAGCTATTACCTTAATTAAAATACAATAATAAGATAACGAACTTCAATATCAGTTATATATATAAAGATTTAAATCAAACAATTAAACATTTGTTCTTGTTCTCAATGTGTCACTTACATATTAATTGCAACTGCTAGAATAACTCACAGAATTCTACAACAAATAAAGTTTAACTTTTGTTAACTTTAAATATATATAAAATAATTTTTCGTTTTTTTTAAAAAATAAATCAGGCACTAGAATCAAGTTAGGTACTTACAAACTTTGAATCTTCCTGATCGAAGCAATGGTTTTGACGTTCTTCTTAGTCAAAAAATGGCGTGAAAATTTCTTCAATCCTTTACAGCTGCCACCAGTCTTGTCTGTAGTAATTTGCATTGTAACTCTCTTTTCGACGAGAATCTTTTATTTTAAGACAACACAAAATACCAGACTATATACAAGTAGAATCTCAGGAGCTTTTTCCAAGATGTTTCTAGCAGTTAAATTTTTTAGTTCTCACCAAACGCGTCGCCAAAGCGAACACCCGAATTATTTTTTCACTCTCTTCAGTTCAGTTTTTGCAAAACAAAAATTCATACGAAAATTAATAATAAGAAATAAATATGCACGTCACTACAACGTTAAACATCCCTTAAGGCACTAACGCTGCGTACGATGTCGCCCTTAACTGCTGCGTTGGGTGTTTACTCAGGTGTCGGCTCGTCACTTAACTGTGGTTCTAAAATATGACGCCCGTCGCCAATAGCCCTCGTGTAGTAGCTCTAGTAACACGATAATTAAACTAAACTAAACTTAGAAAATATTATTTTCGATTTTATTAAGATAGAGAGATAGAGACACTTTTTGGTTTGGAAACCACATTTTTAGTGCTGCCATCTGTGTGAAGAAGGAATAAGCAAATACCTACCCTATAAAAAAGTCATCAATAAAGATCATTGGTGTCGTATATATATTTTTTTTTTATCATTTCATGTTACTTTCTATAGCTAGTGAAATCAACTTTTTGTTAAACTTAAGAATCAAGCCCGGATTTGGCGTCTTTTCAAAAATATCGCCAGGTCGAATGACAACAAACACAGGCGCGTGCCGAGACAATGAATGACCGCAGTTTGGGGAACGTCACAGGAAAGGAAACTTTCCATTGCTAATTTCTAAAAAGGTTGCCATAATAAATATAAGTCGGGGTACCAGATTTGGCGTAACATACCCGACCACGATTCTTTAGTTTAACCCAGCTTTTTGACATGAAAAGAGCATTGATAAACAATCTAATTAAAATTGTAGGGGAGAGTGTTGTACCTTGGGACGCTTGTACCTTGGGACACTGACAATTTCTAAGAATCTATTGACAATATTCATACATTATTTATTTCTAATAGTAGCCTTAACCAGCAGACATCATCATAATAAAATTTAACACTAGCATTACTGAATTGATGAATTGGTGACAAAAAATAATATTTCATGAACCCAAAGTAAATATTTTTCTCATTCTAATATAATTTTTTTACCTTAGTACTCTTACAAAAAGTCAACTGCATTTTATTTTCTTCATAAAAGAGAAGATTTTTAAATATTTTGGTTATGAGAAAATAATGATAAAGCATTTAGATTGGCAACTATCTTGCTTTTATTTAAACCATGTAGTGTATTGTACCTTGGGGACAGTATTAATAGTTTGATTAAATTCTTAATAATTTTGTATAAATAAAAATATCTTTATTATTTATTTTAAGAGCAGTTCCGCAAAACATGTAAAATACAACTAAGCTTTGTTTTGGATACATTTTATAATGATTAAAGTTTGAAAATATAATTCTGGCAACACCTGATAAATATGATTATTTTCATGCAAAGAAATGTTCTAAGGAGCACATTTTCTGGTGTATTTTGAAATAAAGTTTGTTTCCTGGCACAAATTAGTTCAAGTGTATGACTATTAACTGAATTATAAAGCATGTCCCAAGGTACAACATCATATTGTACCTTGGGACAGTTTATCCTCTCTACTTTAAATGAGTGGCAATTTTTTAATTTCAAGCTGCCAGAATTTAAAAAAATATATTATTGAGGAATATATTGGTGTGTTGAAATGCTGCTTTGAAATTTTTATTTTGGCAATAATTATCGAAGAAAAAAATTAAAATGTAAAAATCGTCCCATGGTACAACACTCTCCCCTATGTGAATTAAATTTCTTTTAAAAAATAATTGTAAGTTTTCTACTTAAATAAAATTCCCTATCCTCATGTGGCTTAAAAACCAGCAAACTTAGCATTTAACTCAATATTGCACTTCTAAACGTCAAAATTAAAGTAACTCTTTATCGTTTGGAAAAGCAACAATTATTACTTATCGTTTATTTATTTTTAAGGGAATGCGTTATCCAAAACATTATTTTTAGAAATAATAACATAAACTTGTAAATTCTAGTGGTTTTTGGAACTATTTGTTCGAGAACTGTGCATGTATTTTTAAAATGTGAGCTACAGTTAAAAAGTAACATGCATTTGAAATGAAAATCTCAAAAAATCACAACAATTTTATAAATTATGTAATTCATCATTTAAAGAAAGAAAAACAGCTATATATAGTGGACCTTATTCCATGCACAATTTTGTGAACCATTTATATAGCACTATTTATATAAGAACGCAGGTAAAAAATTTAAAAATACTAACTTAATTGTTAAAAATTTTTTTATAACAACGTGCAAAAAAGTTCACTTTTTTATATCATATTCATTCATAAATCCTTGCGAAAATGACACTTTACGTGCTTGCGTCACAGACAGTCTTCGAAAAGTTGGCTTTCGGCACTAGTGTGGTAAAGTAAATAAGAGTTTCTGATTGGTAGAAAAGCAAAATGATGTCATGAATATCTCCATGGAAACTAAATGGTCACGAAACTCAGTTAATTCTATTGGTTCATTACTTTTGCATTTTCTAATCTCCATGGAAACTAAAAGTATTACAAAAATTATTAAAGGAAATGAAATAAGATAAAAGTAAGAACACAAATTTCACTCCAAACAATACTTTTCTGGAAGAAGATTCGACCAAACTTCCTTAGCTGCTTTGTTAATTTAATCTGGAAGTTGATCGAACATCATTTCAAATTCATTTTCACCTATGTTCGGTAGCACTAATTAATCTAAATACTATTTTGATTCAAAATAGAAAAGTATTTTACAACTTTTCTTTCACTACTTTGCATTTTCGAATATCTCCATGGAAACTAAAGGATGTTATGAAAATCACTCATTGGTAGAAAACTTTTTTGCACGCCATTATAAAAAATATTGTAAGCAAGCACGTTCCAAATAATACTTTATTAAGCTCGTGTCATAATTTCACTCGCTCGTACCTCGCTCGTGAAATAAAAGCCACTCGCTTAATAAAGTATCATTTTCGGAACTAGTTGCTTAAATAACTATTAAATACTAACTTAATTAAAAAAAAAAACCTTTTGGGATTTATTAAACACAAGAATTGAAAAAAAAACCCGCGGAACATCTGAAAACAGGTTGAAAGTAAACGAAATACGTTGAAACTTCAAGAAATGACATCAGAAACTGTTTAATAAATTTTATTCTATAAAAGATATCATTTTGAAAATTTCAGAAAATGTTCAGAAATAACAAGTGGAATATATATACGTACCTACCATACAATACCATACTTCCATTACTTTTAAATTTCATATTGCGCATTTAAACGTGAAATATTACCACGTGCATAAAAATTTCTTTAAGAAACACTTTATAAAGTGTCTTTATTGGTCAAATAGTTGATGGCATCAAAACAAAATGAAACAGAAAATCAACAAATATAATTGTAAATAGAATGTACTTTGAAATGACTTTATACCGAATTTTTATTATTTTTGTCTATATAATAGCTTTGAGTAACCGATCTAAAGTTAATTTGGTGAATACGAAACGAGGTAAATCAGTAAATTTATGTATTTTTTCAAACAAACAAAGTGTTTGCTGTTAAATCATTATAGGTAAATGGTGAGCGGTTAAATTAAAAAATCGGGGCCGGCAATTTTACGCAACATCTTGCAATCCCGAAAAATTGGTATTATGGCAACCTTTGGCGAAATAAGCAATCGCATTGACTATTTTGAATTGTTAATCTATTTAAGTCTAAAATGCATAATATTTTATTCTATTTATCTTTGAAGCTATGACGTAATGGATGGTCTCAATTGGCTACTTTTGGCTAGCCAACGAATGTATCGTAAAGTTGTTACAGCCATCGAAATGTATAAAATTTGAAGTGGAATGTTTAACAAGCTTGGGGCATTTTTGTTGCTCGGCAATGTAACGTAAATCGCCAAAGCAGGATAAGTTATTATATCAGAGCAGTTCCAAAATCTTTATTTCTTCGAATGCAGAACAGTTTTATTTATTTATAAAGTTTTTATTTTAGTTAACCAAAAGAATCGTCGCCGGCAATTGTACACCGTACCTGGTAACCCGACAAAATTGGTATTATGGCAACCTTTGGCGAAATAAGCAATTACATTGACAATTTCGAAATTATCATCTATTCAAATCTAAAATGCATATTATTTATTCTGCAGTTTTCTTATACTAATCTTTTATTATTTATGTTATCAATGATTTTAAATACGTATTTACTTCTTTTAAATCAATTCTTCATTTTAACGTAAAACGTTTTTTATAAAACTGTTCTGTAATTTAATGAATATTTCCATGAACTCGGCCATTCTAGAAGTAGGTACTATTTTAGGTTATTTCGGGATGGCAACCATCTCGGCAAGGGGAGGACTTTGTTTTCATTTCGACTTGGCGACATTCTAGAAAATTCGCCATACCCGGCTACGATTCTTTAGGTTAACCTTTTATTAATTAAGTTTTTTTCAATCAAACAAAGTGTTTGCTGTGTTATATCATGAGTCAATTTGGAGCTGTGATATAATGGTTGGCCTCAATTGGAAACTTTTGGCGAGCTAACGAATGTAACGTAGAAATGTTATTGCAATCGAAATGTATGAAATTTGATGTGGAATGTTTAAACACTTGGGCGTTTTCATTGCTCGGCAACGTAACAAAAATCGCCGAATCAGGATTGGCCATTATATCATAGCAGTTCCAAAATCGGTTAAACTAAAGAATCGCGACCGGATTTGGCGTCTTTTCAAAAATATCGCCGAGTCGAATAGCAACAAACCGCATCTAGAAACAACCAATGAAGACCGCAGTATGGAGAACGCGTAACATGATAAGAAATTTTCCTATTGCTATATTTCGCCAAAGTTTGCTATAATACCAATTAGTCGGGGTTCCCAGATTTGGCGTAAAATATCCGGCCACGATTCTTTAGTTTAACCCCAAAATCTTCATTTCTCCGAATGCTGAACAGGTGTATTTATTTATTCAGTTTTTTATTTGGATCACAGGGTTGGTTGGTAGACATATATTTTCAGGCTTTTGTGTGGTTGGTCAGATACCCGCTTATAAACCATCGCCAAGTAAAACAGACACAACCCTCAAACTCATAAGTGACAGATGTTGCCATTTATCGCCACCATAGCCGTCTGATTTCGACTGAAGATTCGAATTCATTGACTTCGCAACGATGTTTTCTGAGCACAGCCTGTGTTAAATGAACAAACCTGTGCTATCTAATCGTTGTGAAAGGATCATATTTACTGTATGGCAACCCTTGGCTCGAATTTTCCAGATTTGGCGATTTTTTTTTTTTTTTTTTTGGCATTCGTCTGACTTCGACTGATGATTCGATTTCTATTAATTCGCAACGATGTTTTCCGAACAGCCAGTGTTAAATGAACAAACACATTTTTCGGCTAGCGCTCGTGTAGCTCTAGTGCGACGATATTTGCAAACCTATCCTATCATTTCGGTTGGGTTTTCGGCCGACTTTTGGCGCGATTTTTTAAAGTTCGCCAAGGGTTACCGTCCAGTAAATTTCTACTGTTTTGCAAAGCTAGATACTCTCTTAAAACAAAAAAGTGAAATCCACTCCAGTATTAGAAGTGCATTTTCGACACTGGAAAAGAGTGAATATTAACTCAGACTGAGTTAAAATCACTCGTTTGGAGTGATCATGTCGGAGGTTTAACACACAAAGAATCCACTCCTATAAAAGAGAAGTGCATTTTCCAGACTGGTTGAGAGAAAAATTAACTCAGATTGAGTTAAAATCTTTCGTTCGTTTTAAGATTGTAGCACATGTGAAGAGTACACGGGAAGAAGCGATTGATTTATTAGGCGGACGCCCGCAATTGTCTGCTTGGCGTACATTGGCGGTAGAAAACCGTTTTCTCTCGTTCTTCTTCGCTTGATCCAACCGTCGGGATCGCCAATCGCCTGAATCTTGGTAGTTAGGAACCACAGAGATAATAGTTGGGGCTCTTGTGGGATTGGGGCTTTTCTGGGAGCTCCTTGCGCGTCCCATCGTTAGCATTGGAGGTCACGTGATCTTCCACTCTATTACTTTAACTATGATATCTATGGTAGGAACTGGTTTCCTTACACAACTTTAGGCGATCACTCGCTATCATCGCCAAAGTGACCTGCTAAGTAAACTTCTCTGAAAAAACAATCGGTTTTTCCCGTGTACTCTTCATGTGGGAACTTAAGTGACGATTTCTTTTCATTTCTTTTAGTAGCACGCGGTGTCGATTCCAAATGCCTCGCGTCAGACCTCCCCGAAGGCGTGAAGATCCAAGGTTCCTGCAGCTTTCTCCGCGACGATTCCTGCAGAGCTTCCTGCAGATTCGGAGCTACCACCCTCTGGAGGCGGGACATCAGGTGTACCAGCAGCGGTCGCTGGTCGCTGGGTCACAAGTGCAGTCCCAGGGATCATTTGGTTCACTTCGAGGTTATTCCGTGCACCAAGCTGATCGAACAACTGCCCGGGGAGAAGCAGTGCGTGAAGATAACGCACTCGGGGAAGAGTAAACCCAAGATCGATGTCTGTCCCGAGTTACTGAGGATCTATGTGCAGGTATGGTTGGGATGTTCAGGGTTTAACATACCCAAGGATTAATATCATTATGTTAATTGTATTTTTCAAAGTTCTCTAAACGTTAAGAGTTGGTTAGAAAGTCGAATTCTTTTACTTCGCAACGACTCGACCTTGACTTCGACTCGATCAACGTATGTCCTAGATTTATCTACGGCAGATGAAACCCCTAAAAAGATGATCTCCATCAAAGTGTGTCGTCAATAGCCCGCGCCTGGTCCTTCTCCCGGGTTAACAAAATTCAAATAGGTGTTTACGTACCTACATAATTATTGCTGTATTAAATTTGCCGTCTATAGGCGAAAGGTACACTTCGCAATAACACAAAAACTGCATAAGATTCCCTCTGGAGGCGGAACATCAAGTGTACCAGCAGCGGTCGCTGGTCGCTGGGTCACAAGTGCAGTCCCAGGGACCATTTGGTTCACTTCGAGGTCGTTCCGTGCACCAAGCTGATCGAGCAGCTGCCGGGGGAGAAGCAGTGCGTAAAGATAACGCACTCGGGGAAGGGTAAACCCAAGATCGATGTCTGTCCTGAGTTACTGAGGATCTATGTGCAGGTAGGGTTGGGATGTTCAGGGTTTAACACACCCAAGTATTTTTTTAGAATTAATATTATTGTGTTACTTATATATTTCAAAGTTCTCTAAACGTTTAGAGTTGGTTACAAAGTCGAATTCTTTGACTTCGCAACGACTCGACCTTGACTTTGACTCGATCAACTTAAGTCCTAAATTTATCTACGGCAGATGAAACCCCTAAAAAAATAATCTCCATCAAAATGTGTCGTCAATAGCCAGCGCCTGGTCCTTCTCCCGGGTTAACATAATTGAAATAGGTGTTTACATACCTACATAATTATTGCTGTATTACATTTGCCGTCTATAGGCGAAATATACACTTCGCGATAACACAAAAACTGCATAAGATTCCCTCTGGAGGCTGGACATCAGGTGCACCAGCAGCGGTCGCTGGTCCATGGGTCGCGAGTGCAGTCCCAGGGACCGTTTGGTTCACTTCGAGGTCGTTCCGTGCACCAAGCTGATCGAGCAGCTGCCGGGGGAGAAGCAGTGCGTAAAGATAACCCACTCGGGGAAGAGTAAACCCAAGATCGATGTATGTCCTGAGTTACTGAGGATCTATGTGCAGGTAGGGTTGGGATGTTCAGGGTTTTACATACCCAAGGATTTTTTTAGAATTAAAAATATTGTGTTACTTATATTTTTCAAAGTTCTCTAAACGTTTAGAGTTGGTTAGAAAGTCGAATTCTTTGACTTCGCAACGACTCGACCTTGACTTTGACTCGATCAACTTATGTCCTAAATTTATCTACGGCAGATGAAACCCCTAAAAAAATAATCTCCATCAAAATGTGTCGTCAATAGCCAGCGCCTGGTCCTTCTCCCGGGTTAACATAATTGAAATAGGTGTTTACATACCTACATAATTATTGCTGTATTACATTTGCCGTCTATAGGCGAAATATACACTTCGCGATAACACAAAAACTGCATTAGATTCCCTCTGGAGGCTGGACATCAGGTGCACCAGCAGCGGTCGCTGGTCCCTGGGTCGCGAGTGCAGTCCCAGGGACCGTTTGGTTCACTTCGAGGTCGTTCCGTGCACCAAGCTGATCGAGCAGCTGCCGGGGGAGAAGCAGTGCGTAAAGATAACCCACTCGGGGAAGAGTAAACCCAAGATCGATGTATGTCCTGAGTTACTGAGGATCTATGTGCAGGTAGGGTTGGGATGTTCAGGGTTTAACATACCCAAGGATTTTTTTAGAATTAAAAATATTGTGTTACTTATATTTTTCAAAGTTCTCTAAACGTTTAGAGTTGGTTAGAAAGTCAAATTCTTTGACTTCGCAACGACTCGACCTTGACTTTGACTCGATCAACTTATGTCCTAAATTTATCTACGGCAGATGGAACCCCTAAAAACATAATCTCCATCAAAATGTGTCGCCAATAGCCCGCGCCTGGTCTTTCTCCCGGGTTAACATAATTCAAATAGGTGTTTACATACCTACATACCTTTGCACAACGGATCAGATTTACTGCGTACGGTATACCTTACCGCTATTTTTTCGTATTTGGCGATAATTAATTTTTTTTGCGGCAACCTGTCTGACTTCGACTGTTGATTCGAAATGCTTGATTTCGCAACTATGACGTTTACCGACAACCCTATCTGACCATTCTTTATTAGTGCAGTATAGAGTGCGTGACGTCAAAAGTCGCCAGCATACTGACTTTTGACCCGATTTCGGAAAGTTCGCCAAGGGTCACCGTACAGTAAATCTGATCCGTTGTGCAACGTGAGATAGCACATGTGGGAACTTAAGTGACGACATACAAGTCTTTCTCACAACTGCACTGTAAAAGTTTGGTGGAGCATCATTCTGCAAAATTGGAGGACGCGTCAAAATTCCTCCACATTTTTTAGTGTAGCTTTCCACAAAAGTAGATAGTACTGAGCAGCTTCTATGAAAATTGAGCAACCACGGGTCGAACTTGAAGACAGACCGATTTACTTTGTGATTAGGTCTCTAAGTAGTTGATCTTGGTTTCTATATAAAGGCAGTGCTTTCATCGTGTCAGATGAAAGCACTGCCTTTCTGCCTCCGCAGCGGTCGCTGGTCGCTGGGTCACAAGTGCAGTCCCAGGGACCATTTGGTTCACTTCGAGGTCGTTCCGTGCACCAAGCTTATCGAACAATTGCCCGGGGAGAAGCAGTGTGTAAAGATAACGCACTCGGGGAAGAGTAAACCCAAGATCGATGTCTGTCCTGAGTTACTGAGGATCTATGTGAAGGTAGGGTTGTGAATTGAAGAGTGTACCCTACTAAAAATGATCCATAGAGATCAATACAAAAATTTATTGACATAAGTGCAGCTTTATTGATGTCTACTTATTTCAACGGATGTCACTTTTGTTATCACTAGAAGCTATTGATACCAGTAACCTACTGATAATATTTCTTATTGATATCAATAGAGCTCTACCGACACCAGTAAAGAAAATATCAGTAAGCTACTGATCTCAAATGACATCAATAGGCCTGCACTGATATCTATATAGATCAGTAGATATTCGTATGGATATCAATAGAGATTTGTATAGATATCAATAGAGATTTCTATTGTTACCAGTAGGCCATTTCCACATACAAATTATCTATGGATATCTACTGACCATTTTTAGTAGGGTAGCGGCTTCGATAACACACAATCTAATGAAAGGGATCCTCAAGGTGGATATGAGTTACCTCGGCTTAAATGCTAGTATTAACGTTGTAACGGGATAAGGAATCGCAGGGGTCATTGGTGTGCTTCGCAAACAATTCAATGAAGGAGGGTTTGACGTTTTATTTCATAGATTCGGCCACAGACTATCATTCGGGTTAGAATTCCTGCTCGACCACTCTTTCCCTCAATGGAGGGATTGGCATTCCATGGATTCGATATCTCATGTAAGCGCGCTATTTGTTTCTCTTGCAGCTGGGCAAGTGCCAACGAGTGGGCAAAGGGCGAATGTACGGTATCCTGTCTGGAAGCAATTTTTCCCTCTGGGGAATTTTCTCCCTTATAGAACCAGAATTGCAGGGTTCATTGGGGTTTTTCGCAAACCCTCATAAACGTCATACCCACCAATGAAGAAGGGTATGACATTTCATACCATGGATTCGGCCACAGACTATTATTTGGGTTAGAATTCCTGCTCGACCACTCTTTCCCTTCATGGAGGGATTGACATTTCATGGATTCAATGGCTCATGTAAACGCGCCTTTAGATGCCTCACCCTGTACTTTATTTAAAGTGAAATCTTACATCTCTTTGTTTTCCTTGCAGCTGGGCAAGTGCCAACGAGTGGGCAAGGGCGAATGCGCGGTATGCTGTCTGGAAGCAATTTTTCCCTCTTGGAGATTTTATCCCAGACAGAACCGGAATTGCAGGGGTCATTGGTGGGCTTCGCAAACCCTCCAATGAAGAAGGGTTTGATATTTCCTACCATGGATTCGGCCACAGACTATCATTTAGGTTGGAATTCCTGATCGACCCTTTTTTCCCCTAATAGGCGCGTTTACATGAGCCATCGAGCTGGATTTCATATCCAAATGATAATGCGGAATCCATGGTATGAAACATAAAATCCTCCTTCATTGGTGGGTTTGCGAAACCAGCCCAATAAACCCGGCAATTCCGGTTCTGCCTCAGGAGAAAATCCCCACGAATGAAAAAATTACCGAGTTTGCTCTTCAATCCATCGATTCGATGGCGCATGTACACTACTTTGTTTCTCTTGCAGCTGGGCAAGTGCCAGCGAGTGGGCAAGGGCGAATGCGCGGTGTCCTGTCTGGAAGACGCCTTTTCCCTCCTGTGCATCGCCAAAGGGGTTTGGTACCCCAACTGCCGTTTGGCGGGCCCACAAAAGACCCTCTGCCCGGATGAACTGCCGCCCTCGAAGCTGCTCGACTGCCCCAAAACGACGCCGGGATCGGAGTGCAAAGTAGGTGCCTCTTTAACCCTTTCTGTCCCAATGATGCCATTTGGCATCATCATTTTTCAATTAAAAAGTTAGAGGGCTGACATCTAAATTTGTTTGAAAAATTGGATGATGTGCTTTTTTGATATCATAACTGGCTATAGACCATCAGAAAAAAAATCTAAAACGATGATGCCAAATTGTCATTGAGACTGAAAGGGTTAAACCGAAGTTTTTTCAATCAGGACACTCTTTATTAACTTGTAACCTGGCTCGTCTGCCAAGACAGAGTCCTTCAAAACATCGGGATGTGAGTGTAAGCTGCTTATAGGAAACCTCTTTATCCGAGAAGTTTGTAATAATTTAAAATGTATCACGAATGTTAACGGTGACATGGCCGTCCACGAGGACGTCCGATTAGAGAAATTAGTTGTCCTCGTTGAATTTATGACCGCCGAGAACGGGAGGACGGGCGGTTTTTTCAAGCCTCGATTTATAACAAACAAATTACTCTTTTTTTTCTTTTACAGCTGAGATGCCCCGACGGAAAAATCGCCCCCAAGACCGTCCTCTGCTCACCCACCGGACAATGGACTCGACTTCCGGAATGTCACTTCCGCTCCAAGTGCCCGGATCTGGGGAAGAAAAAAGACAAGAACGCTGTTCTGACGTCTTGTCCTAGAACTGCTAACTCCGTTTGCAGGTAGAGTAGAGCTCCAATTATCAGTAACCTCTCGCTGTATCGCGATTCGTTACATAGCGCAATTGGATATATTGCGCCTTGTATCACGAAAATAGACATAAGACACATGGTCAAGATAGGCGACAGTTCAAGATATAAGAACTGTTCTGACGTCTTGTCCTAGAACTGCTAACTCCATTTGCAGGTAACGTAGAGCTCCAATTATCAGTAACCTCTAGCCGTATCGCACCTCGTTACATAGCGCAATTGGATGTATCATGCCTTGTATCATGTCTCCCAATTTTTTTCAACTTTTTTCCAATACATACGTACAGTGGTGGCCAAAAGTGTGGACACTTTTTGAAAGTTTCATGTGTTTCAACAGTTACCTGTGTTCTTGCATCTATTAAATTTCGCTTAAATACAAACAGTTAAGTATTAAGTTAAAGGTAATTTAATGTAGAATTTAATTTAAAAACAGAATTAAAGTATCTGTATTACAAATAAAGTAATGCTTATTTTAGTGGAACAAACGAGCACAGTCAATGGATTCTCTTATGCTGAAATTGCAATACAAGTTGGTGGTTCAATGGTGGTGGACTTGCAAAACTTAGACACATCATACTATTAGTTGCATAACTTATTTGTAATACAAATATTGTAATACTGTATTTATTTTTAATTCTACATGAAATTACTTTGATGATGATGATGTTGTGTCTATGGATATAGATTATATGGGACCAAATGTCTCATAGACGGCTTCAGCGATCTGCACACAGTGGTCCTCATAAAGATTAAATTACTTTTAATTTGATGTACAATTGTTTAATTTGATATACAATTAATATATTCTGTAATCACACAAATTTGAAAAATATGAAACTTTAAAAAAGTGTCCACACTTCTGGCCACCACTGTACTTTCGTTAAAATAGACATAAGACACATGGTCAAGATAGGCGACAGTTCAAGATATAAGAGAGAAAAATCAAAATTAATTTATATCTGATCAAATAATAAATGTGTGTAATATAATCAACTTTTAAATAGAATGAAAACATTTCATATAAACATACAAAGAATCTCGTAAAATAGTAGTAAAATATATTTGACGACATTTCAAACCGACCGATTCGATGTCGCAAAAATAAATTTATTTTAATTTAGAGCCGATATCTAAAATCTAGCCTTTATATCTAAAATAATTAAAGTTTCTCGAGCGATTGTTGCGAGGGCAATGGTTCTTTAACTCAAATTAAAAAAAATACTTAGTATGCTTTTTAAATGAGCACTAACCTATGCAGTTTTTTAAATAATCAAAGTACTTCGAATTAATTTCTGAAATGTTCAATGTATTCTAATTTCGATGCACTGGATTTTTTGGATGCATCACACTTGTCCGCAGCATTTGTAGTTTTGGCAATGAAAGTGGGACAGACAGGCAGACTGAACAATTGTCATACCATCCACTTTTTACGTTATAAGCCTAAACCAAAACCGAGCTTAAGTTTGCAGCAGAGAAATGTACTAGGCGGATGAAACTGCGTAAACAACGCTGCTGGCGCCGAAATTTCGAATGCTCCTTTGGTTGCTCCTTTGACCCTGATATTCATGCGCACTGTTACG
Organism: Hylyphantes graminicola; assembly: GCA_023701765.1. Lineage (NCBI taxonomy): Eukaryota > Metazoa > Arthropoda > Arachnida > Araneae > Linyphiidae > Hylyphantes > Hylyphantes graminicola. The sequence continues at coordinate 7,381,459 of CM043111.1, forward strand.
TCAAAATCGAAAGGAAAAATAATTAAAATAACACTCTAACTGAAGTTAAACTAATAAAAGTGATAAATTTATGTCTTGAAAACAAATAAATTTGTTTATTGAATGGGAAATACCTTTTTGTATTCGATTCTCGCACTCGAAAATGAGAACTATTTACCCTTTTTCTCGTAGAACATTTGTTTACTGCAAACTTAAGGTCGGTTTTAGTTTAGTGTGGAAGCTAAAAGTGATACAAATCGATTCGTCTGTCCGTAGGTACAAGTGCACTAAAGGAGTACCCAAAAGCGCCATGAAGTGCGACGCCAACGGCCGCTGGAAGGGACGCATCTACTGCGCATGCGCGAAACTGGACGAGCAAGAATTCGAAATGAAGACAACTTGTTCGGGACAGCTCGAATCCACCTGCGAAGTGCGGTGCAAATCCGGAGGTATTTTGGCGAAAACCTGGTTTTGATTTTTGGCTACAGTAGAGTACCGGTCGCCCAGCTATAGAGTGGGTCAAACAAAAGCGGCCCCAACGTGGAGATAAGAATACGGTAGAAATGTTGCCTAGTCAAAAAACGATACAATAACAGGGTTGCTAACTGAAGCTATTGATCGCTTCAATATTAAGCCCAAACAAACGCTTGGCGAGTTATTTGCCGGCAACTACGCTATGGTTTGAGAAGCTAGTTGAAATGAAATCTAAACAAGTTTTGTAGAGCTAATAAAAAAAAAAGTTCCCACGATTGATTATTTCGGTCGTTATTTATCCTAGAGAATCGGTACTTTTTGTTTTTGTTAATAAAAAGCACTCTAAATTGATAGCAAAACACAAAATTTGCACCGATCCAACCCATGCAAAAACGGGTTTCAGGCGGCTTCAAGAGTTTTCTCGCCAAGCATTTCAACGCATTCCTATCTCTAGACCGGAGCAGCTTTAATTTGCCTCATCCTGTATTATAAGTACAGGGTGGTTATAAATTAAAGCTCGCTATTCGGAGTGGTCTGTAGCTTGAATGAATAATCCGAATGCAAAAAAACTTCGAAACACTTACTAGTCAAGAAGGGGGAAAAAAAGAATGGAATCATAAAAAACAAACTCGTCTCTTGACCAGGGTTCTAAATTACGAAGATTAGTCAATAATGGCCAATTACGGCCAACACATCCAATTACGCTTCGTAATTTAGAACCCTAGTCAAGAGACGAGTTTGTTTTTTATGATTCCATTCTTTTTTCCCCCTTCTTGACTAGTAAGTGTTTCGAAGTTTTTTTTACATTCGGATTATTCATTCAAGCTACAGACCTCTCCGAATAGCGAGCGTTATTTTATAACCATCCGGTGTGTGTGTCGTAAGTTTTGTTTTATGATTTTTAATTAATGTTTTGTCCATGCACTAATAGGAGGTGATAACTGGACCGACGTTCGGTGCGTCGGTAAGGGAGTTTGGTCGGGCCTGCCCGCCTGCAAGGGTTGCCCGACGCCCGACGTGCTCGGCGCTTCGCCAGAGTCGAAGAAAAGCTGCAAGGGAAGGCCTCCGGGAGAGAAGTGCAAGATCGTGTGCCAGAAAGGTTAGTTCAAGTGGTAGAGTTAAGGTAGGCGAATACCCAAAATTCTAAATTTTTGCTATTACTTTAATCTTTTCCAAATTTGGCACGGTGATTTCAAATATAAGGATCAATGCTTTTTTGGCAATTTTTTTTTTATTTAAAAATAATTGATTTATTTTAAACGGTGTTTTTCACCTAAAAAAAGGGGTTTACGCCAACAGTTCTAGAATAAAAAGTTTTACATTAGTTTGCCTGAAAATTTTTACAGATGCTATTTCAATATATATCTGTGCCATGAACCTCTAACATCTGGTGTAAGTATACAAGTTTTTTTTAAAAAAATGTCCAAGTGTAAGTAAGTCGAAAAAAATCATTTTTTTTCGGCTAATTTATGAAATTTTTCTTAATAACTTTTTTTCTTGTAATTTGTATGTAATTCTAGAGGGTCATTGCATGTATCAGTTCAAAACGAAGAATTTAACACATAATTAATGTTTGTTGGATCAATATTCAATGTGGTAGACTTGTTAGCGTAAACTTCTTTTTTTAGTAGAGAAACACCGTTTAAAATAAATAAATTACATTTAAATTTAAAAAAAAATTACTTACTAGTATTATTCATTATATTTGAAATCACTATACCAAATTTGGAAAATATTAAAGTAATAGTAAAAATTTTAGAATTTGGGGGAATTTTGGGTATTCGCCTACCTTAAGTTTCGGTCTCCGTCAACAGATTTTAGCGGTCGGACAAGTACGGTGAGCGACGTCATACAAACTACTGAGATTTATTAAGCTACAGTGGTTTCCTCGGGAGAGTTGCCGGACAACTCAAGACGACCGCCAGATTGAGTTGCTATTGAGTGCGTTAGGGCAAATCCTGATGACAACGTTTTTTGTTGTTGTCTGTTGTGCAGAGTGCTTGCCCAAAATTAAAAATTTGAGGAAATGACAGAAAACGAGAGTTGTTTTTCGCTTGCCGAGGAAGAAATGCTAATTTTGTGAGAAATCAAGAAGAACCTAAATTTTCCATTTTTGACATGCAATGACGAAAACCAAAACAACAACAGAGTTGAGTTGAGTGAGTTCGCTAGGTTTCCAGTTTCAACGTAACGTTTCGATGAAGCGGTGGTCGGTAGGGTGACGTGATCCACGTATAATAGCGGTCGCATTTTCCTGGCGACAGACTCCGAGGAAACCAAGGCTTTAAGAACAGGGTTCGTACAAGCCTCCTGAAATTCCTGAAATACTCCTAAATTTAATTTTTCTTCTTCTAAGGCATTTATAACTCCTGAAATTTGTTTCTCAACTCCTGATAGGTCCCGCCCCCTCTCTTGAAAAATTTATGATACGATAGTTTTTCTCCTCGCCCTGACGTTTTTCTCCCACACTTTAATTGTGGATAAGTCAACTGTGCATGTGCAGCAGAAAAATAGAGTGCAGGCATTGTGTTAACCCTTTCAGTCCCAATGACAATTTGGCGTCATCATTTTGGAATTTTTTTTCTGATCGTCTATAGCCATTTATGATGTCAAAAAGCACATCATTCGATTCTTCAAACTTTTTCTATTAGAGAATGTTTTTTATTCATCCTAAGATGTTCGACATATTATTTTTTTTAAATTATGATCAGAAACATGATGATGACAAATGGCATCACTAGGACTGAAAGGGTTAATAGTTAGTGTCCCAAAATGCATCTTACAACTCTTCAGAAGATTTTCGGCTCCTTTTGTTTCATCATTCGAAGTGTAGTGAAGTCACTTTACTAATGCGACCATAAACAAACCTATGCACAGTTCCGGGTTAAAAGATTTGTCGCATGTAGGCGGTTCGTGCTAAGAGCAGACGTGCTCAGAGCGGACAGTCGTAGAAAAAGTAATTTGTCACCATAAGGTTTTCCCCTTTGAATTGATCGATAGGACATGTTTGGTCACAAGTCATTTAAATTACTGAATCCACAAAGAAATTCGTTCACTTTTTGGTCTCTCCCGTAAAAACATATAGTTTTTGTTCCAATTTTTTTTATTTGACAATTTTTGAAGTTCTGGTTATAATGTATCCTTATAAAAGTCATTAAATGATGAAAGAAATTAAAAAGATATATAGACACAGTTTCATCGTTACGTATTCTAAAAGTTGATTCCTCTATCTACTTAAATATGCATTTGCTTTTAAAATAACTTACACCTCTAACTTTTTCTCTCTCTCTCTCTCTCTCTCTCTCTCTCTCTCTCTCTCTCTCTCTCTCTCTCAAGGCACTATTAATGTCAATATTGGCCACGGGGCAGGTTTTAAAAAATTCCAGGGGCTAAGAATTTCAACAATACTATTTCAAAATAGTGTCCGCTCTGAGAACCGAAATGCACTAAAACGAGTGTCCGCAAAATCTAACTGTCCGCTCTAAGCACGGCACCCTGTAGGCAACGATCGGTTTGCCGCCATTCAAAATAACAAATTTATTTGCACTTTTTTTGTGTGGAGCCTGAATGATGTTTTCCCTTCCCTTAATTCAGTTTAAGACATCCCAGACATAGTTTTCTTGACTTTTTACTGTCTACATATTAGTATCCTTTATGTACTTATACACTTAAAATCGAAAGCTTATTTTTTAAAACTGTTTTACTATTTACCTTCCTACTTCCAAATCCAGGGAGGGGAGGATGCGATTGTCCTCTTAGCGGCCATGTTTGCTACCAAGTATTAATACTAAATATACGTTTTCAGTTTACGCATTAATGTAAATTATTTGTTTTCTTTCTTAAAAAATCTATATACATAAATGGCGACTTCTGTTTGTGTGTTTGTCTGTATAGGACGCAAAAACTTTTGAACCACGCAACAGATCGTCACGAAATTTGGCACAAAAATTTATCTCATCTCCAGAACAAACATAGGCTAAGAATTTTTCGAATCGGACCATTCCTTCTATCGTTTTCGAACTTTTTAAGGGAAAAAATACACCACTTTCGCTCAAATCCGATAATTTTTTCTCTTTCGTGATGCCATCAGGCAGAAATATTTAAATAAAACTTTTTAGAAAACAATTGAAATTGAAAATGTTTAATTTATTTAACATTTGTTCATTGCCTTCAGAAACTAGATTAATAATTTGATAAAATAATTGATATGTTTTAAAAGTGATGTAATCCTACCAGTCTCCATTCTATTATTTTATTGTGCCTATGATTTTAATTATGAATTTTTTAAAAGCATAGTTAAGATTATACTGAACTATGTTGTTTTTTGAAAGTCATTGCACTACAGGTGCATATTATGGTTTTATGTCTTATTTTTTTCGCCAAGTACTTTGCCAAACTCGCCAAGTTATTACAAAAAACGTACCAAATGAGCAATTTTTTTTTTAATGCTGGTTGTGCGAAGTTCATTGCACGAGAACTGAATGGGTGTGTTGTTAGCCATATCTTTTCCTTGCCAAATTCGCAAAAAAGTGCCAAATGAGCTAAAAAATGTTTATTCGGGAAAATACGATGACTTCATCGGTGAATTTTCTAGCTTTTTTTAAATTTTGATTTTTTAATGTAATATAAGTAGTTGGATTCTGTACTTTAATAACGAACGGTATCATCAACATAAGCTTATTAGAAAGCAAATAAACTTATAAAAACATGCAAATCGTTTGCTGTTTGTAGGATAGGGTGGGCCGAAAAACACTTTTTATTTTATTTCGAATCGCTATAGTGCGGAAAAGTTGCCATTTGTAAAGACATGAAAAATGCACTAATTATTATTTTTTTACGACTATATCTTCCGTTCGCGCAATGCCTTCAAAGTTTGCGAAAAATTGTTAAAAACCGTAAATTTTCATATTTTTTTTTTAAACACGGCAGATGTTTTTAATTACGTTCCTATATCATGATTCATGAATTAAACTAAAAGTATTTAAAATCCATAAATTATAGCACTTAGTAATAATAAATGTTATGATATATAGTATAATAAGTTATTATATACTTGTGTCAGATCTTCCGACCACTCAACGTAGTATAAAAATAGGAAAATTAGTATTTTTCGCTAAATTTCAAAGTTTTGACTTTTTGTACGTTTTAATCATACAACATGATATAGGAAAGCAATTAAAATCATACATCGGGTTTAAAAAAATTTATGAAAAATTACGGTTTTTGACAATTTTTGCCAACTTTGATGGCATTGCGCGAACGGAAGATATGGTCGTAAAAAAATAATAATTAGTGCATTTTTCATGTCTTTACCAATGGCAACTTTTCCGCACTATAGCGATCCGAAATAAAATAAAAAGTTTTTTTCGGCCCACCCTATTGTAGGAGTAGTTTATTTTTAATTCTTGCTGATTATTTTTTACATAAATATGTACTCTCTTTAATTTGAGCTTCTTATCAAAGGTATTTTTGAAATTAATAATAATCTTTTCTATATCCAAGATGGGTAATTAAATTGAAAAAATTACTGGGTTATCTTCATATCTTATGTAACTCAAATGAAAGAATAAATAGATTGACTATTAAATCATTTTTTCACCTCTACCCGTGCAACGTCGGGTATAACAGCTAGTATTAGTATATTTAAAATATTTTTTATGCCGAATGCTGCCTTAATTGATCGTAAAATTTGCCGCCCCTAAAAATTCGCCGCTCTATTGTACAGCCTACTTAGCATATTTAGAAAACCGCTTTGCAATTTTATTCCTTGTTACCTCCTGAATTTGCATTGCTGCACTCTTGAAAATGTTCCTAGAAACTCCTGAATTTAACTTACTTTATTATTTTACGTCATTACTTTCCATAGGGTATTCGTTGAAAGGCGACCCAGCCATCAAATGCACGGACCAGCTAGAGTGGACGGAGCAGCCGAAGTGCGTGCAGCAGTGTCCGGCACCAAAGCTGTCCGAGAACAATCTTAAGACCAGCGGGAGCTGTACCGGAAAAGTCCCCGGGAATACTTGCACGCTTGAATGCGCACAAGGCGGGCAGATTATCGGCGAGGGCACCATAAAGTGCTTGGACAACAGCACGTGGAGTCACATGCCCGGGTGTTTCTGCCCGACACCATCGCTCCCAGGTAACCAACAAGAAGAATAGTTACAATCCAAATAGTTTCAATCTGCAAAAATCATTTATTAAAATTAAAAATAATAACGGTCCCAAATTAGATCCTTGTTGGCTCCACGATTTGTTAAAGTGTAATCACTTACCAATTATTAGACGGTAAATTACGTGTATTATTAACACGTTATTTAATTTTTTCTATCACTTACACAGGGGATATAGTGGTGCAAGAAGACGCCTGCAGCAACAAGCAACCGAACGAGATCTGCAAACTTCGCTGCAAGGACACCGCGTTTCAGATGACTGGAGGCGACCACATCACCTGCAGCTCCGAAACTAAGTGGAGCCCTTTACCCACCTGCGGCAAGGTATACTGCCAGCAGCCATCGCTGAACGAGAGAATACTAAAGCCCAAAGGCGACTGCTCCAGGACAGCTGTGAACGAGACCTGCCCGCTGGAGTGCAAACAAGGAGGGAGTCTCATCGGCAAAGACCACATCAAGTGCCTCTCCAACCGTCAGTGGAGCACACCGCCCGATTGCTCGTGTCCCGCACCTACATTGCGCGGGAGCGTCGAGTTCAGCGGCGGCACGTGCGCGACGCTCACCCGGAACGAGAAGTGCAACGTCAAGTGCAGGAGCGGTTACAGGGCGAGCGACGAGACGACCTCGATGACGTGCCTGGAGGACCTGTCGTGGAGCGGCCAGCCGACGTGCACGAGGCTCTGCCCGAAGCCGAAGCTCGCCGAGAAGAACCTGCGTCCGTCCGAGGGCTGCGCAGCTGAAATGGCAGCGGGAAGCACCTGCCGACTGAGCTGCGTCGAGGGAGGGACGCTGAAGGGGAGTCCGGTGATTGAGTGCACGGAAACCGGGGGATGGACTCCGTTTCCCGAGTGTCGCTGTCCGCCCCCGACCCTCACTGTTGACCTCACCACTGCGAGGGGCGATTGCAGTGAGATGGGGGTGGGCGAGAAATGCGAGCTCGGCTGCAGGAACGCGACTTCGAGACTGACCGGGGACAGGTTCCTCGTGTGCAATTCGGACACCAGATGGAGCCAGCTTCCGACCTGCAGCAGCACGCTCTGTCCCCCTCCCGGTTTCGCGAAGGGCTCCGTGAGATCGAAGGGGGACTGCTCCAGGAAGGCCATCGGGCAGACGTGTTCCCTGGTGTGTGCTAAAGGGGGGAATGTGATCGGCAGCGACAGCATCCGATGTCTCGAAGACCAGACTTGGAGTCCCCTGCCCGACTGCACCTGCCCGACCCCCAACTTGCGAGAGAACGTGGAACTGGCCTCCAATTGCGTGAACGCCGCCAGGGGCACGCTGTGCAGCCTGAAGTGCAAAGCTGGATACCAGATCGTAGGAGGAACTGACATCAAGTGCATGGACGACCTTTCGTGGTATGACCCGGATAATGTGCAATGCAAGAAGCGGTGCCAGGACCCTAAGCTAGCCGAAAACCACCTAGTGCCAACAAGCAACTGCTCCGGGAAATTCGTGGGCGATACGTGTGAGGTTCGGTGTGCTACAGGGGGGAAAATTGTGGGGCCCAAACCCCCCTTCACGTCGTGCCGCAGTGATGGCAAGTGGACCAGCTTCCCATTGTGCTCTTGCCCGACGCCCAACGTTCCCAGTGAAGTCTCGACATCGACAGACTGCGACAAAGTACTACCCTCGGGAATATGTAAGTTTCATTGCTTGGATAGTTCCTTGAGCATTTCAGGAGAGAAGGCAACATGTCAACTGGATTTAACGTGGGATTTCAATTCACCCAGGTGCTATAAACCCTGCTCGAAGCCAACCTTCAGTGACGGCGTCTTGACCCTTCTAGGAGATTGCGAAAAGGTGGCTCCAGGAGGCAAATGTAAGGTGTCTTGCACCAACGGAGGCACGCTTATCGGAGACTCAGACAGTATCAAGTGCCTCGATGGCGGTGTTTGGGATGTGTTTCCCCGGTGTTTCTGCCCGAGACTGGAATTGCGCGATACTATGCTGAAGAGCGCAGAAGACTGCTCGAGGAAAAAGCCTTTCGAAACATGCAAGCTGACTTGCGGTTCGGGGTACAGGACGAGAGACATGAAAGGCGATTCGTACCACCTTCTTCAGTGCGAGTCCGGCGCCAAGTGGGCCGCGATTCCGAGCTGCCATAAGCTGTGCCCAGACACAGTTCCTGGAGACGAACACGACGACACTTATTTGTGGACCTGCAAAAACCGAGTCTTCCCAGAAATATGCCTCCTGAACTGCAAGTACATTAACAAGTCCATTGGTCCCACTTGCAACCTGGACGGCAACTGGACCGTCCCGCCGTGCCGGCGGAGCTGTCCTGACATCCCAGTCGCCCCCTTTGGGTTCGTCTTCCCAGGACCATGCAGAGACAAGAAAGAGGGCGACTACTGTTCCGTGAACTGCGGCGAGGGAGGGCTGGCGGTCAGAGAAGACTACTACGTGATCTGCCAGAGCGACGGGCGGTGGTCCAACTATCCCAAATGCCAGTGCGACTGGCCGAGCCTGCCCAACCCGTCGTACGAGTTGGGGGATTGCACTTGGGAGGGCTATGGCTCGTGCGTGGTCAGGTGCTGGGACAACGCCAACCAGTGGGGCTACATAACGTGCGACGCCACCTACGCGTGGTCGGTCCCTTCCTTCGCCTGCAATCCGAAGCAGACGACAATCAAGCTGTGCGTACGTCTGAAGGATGACGGGAGGTACGCCCACAGGTTCGAAGGGGGCGACAGCGCGATGTACGAGGAACCCCAGTGCAGGGACCCCGCGGGGGGAGAGAACGCGGTCTGCAAGCTGACCTGCAGGTTCGGGGTGATGGTGGGCTCGCCGTGGGCCAAGTGCGTGGACGGCGAGTGGGTCAACGTCAACGAGTGCCAATGCAAGAACATGACGGTGAAAGAAGGGCGGACCGATTGCGGTTCGCTGAGACCCGATCAGACTTGCGACGTGCACTGTTACTATGGATTCAGAAGGATTGGACCAGCGAACCCAGTCACGTGTCTGAAGAACGCACAGTGGTCGCACACGCCTGGCTGCAGCAAGTGCGCCGCACCCGGGGCGACCCCTCCCAGCACTTCCATCAAGTGCATGCCCAAAGGTTATGGTGGGGAACTCAAGTGCGACGTCCAATGCTCCGGAGGAAAAGCAGCGGGGGGAGAGGAGTTCACGAGCAGCTGCATCGTTCCCGTCAAACCGAAGTTAGTAGAAGAAAGCTTAGTGTCTTTGTATTACAATTCTGGGGGTGTCTCAAGTGTTGTTGCCGCACCGTATTGGGATCCGCCACTCAGGTGCGAGCCGAAGTGCGGAAATCCCGTGTTGGACCCTCAGTTCCGAATCGAAGGGAACGTCGATCGCTATGTTGGAAGCAGAATAATCGTGGCGTGCTCGAATCCTTTATTAAGTCCTAGAGGGTCCCTGTTGTGCCAGGACTCCTTGACCTGGACTTGGGAAACGCCGATCAACTGCAATGCGGCTCAAGGAACTAGATATTGCCCCGACATTCCCGACGCTAAAGCCCCGCCACTGTCTGTCACCCTCGACCAGAGCTGCACGAACAAGAGGGCGGGAGACACCTGCCAAGTGCGCTGCGCCAACGGGGGGCTTATGCAAATAGGACCTGACACCTTGACCTGCCAGAAAAACGGAGTGTGGACAGACTTCCCGTTGTGTGGGTGCGCGGCGCCGAACCTGGACTTTCGGTTCAAATATGGACACCCTTGCAGCGGCCTGCAGCACACCACGTGCAATGTCTTTTGCGTCCATCCAAACCCTTCGAATCCCAACGCAGTCGCCAAACTAGAATGCGATGAAAGGCTGACGTGGCACTGGCAAAGTGCGCTCGACTGCAACAGTGTGCCCCTAGCTCCCACGAGTTGTCCCGACGTCACGACCCCTCCCCTAGGGGTGGTCCTGGAAGAGTCCTGCGCCAACAAGCCACTGGGTAGCTCTTGCAGGGTGAGGTGCTTCTACCCGGAGTACGGAATACCGGGAGTCGACGTCAGGTGCCAGATGAACGGAGAGTGGGAACCTTTTCCTCCGTGCTTCTGTCCCCGGCCGGAGCCGATCATGGGCACCAAGTTCAGGAAGGTCGAAGAGGAGTGCACCGACGAATACATGGTCAGGATGAAGGTGTGCGTCATCCAGTGCGCCAACCCGAATGTCCTGGGATATCCTCAAGACGTCCTCATGTGCAGCGGAACAACCTGGACGAATCCCAGTGAGGATAAATGCGTGCCTGCAGCGCACCGGAAGAGGAGTTACCCGGATGGATTTCTACAACTTGTGTCAGCACAACTACGACGCCCTGCACCGCGATTGCGACAGTCTGCGGATGAATTCGAACGACGGAGCAGGATTCAGCCATGGCCATCTCAAAATGGTCAAGGTAACCCAGCACTACTTTACGACTCTGCAGCAAGGTTACCGCAGTCTGCAAATCAAATCCAACCATACGCCTCGCAATTTCGAAAATCCATTTCTAAGAACGAACCAGCAGAAACTCGGTGGCAAACACCAGTCCTCCAGAAAAGAAGCGACCCAGCACAATTTCAACGTCTTGCGCCGCTGTTTAAAAAGATGTCTGCAGGTAAATCTGGACGACAGATCTGGATGCACTCATCGGCATCTCAAAAGAGAGGCAACCCAGTAACGTTTCGCCAGTCTGCAGCGCGGTTTCCGCTACTGTCTCCAACTCAAATTTATCAAACTTTTTCCAAATCTGAACCAGCAAAAAACTTGTGGCATTCCTCATTCATAGAGAAAACGAACGAACCGGCGCGATTTCAACAGTCCGCAGGTGAATCTGGACGACAGACCAGGATGCAATCGTCGGCATCAAGAAAGGAAAGCGACCCAGCGCATTCTCACGCATCCTTGCCACGGCTTCAACGATTCAGAGAACTCCTTCAACGACCAGATTCGAAATTTCAACGGTCCGAAGGTGAATCTGGCCGACAGACCTGGATGCAATCGTCGGCATCAAGAAAGGAAAGCGACCCAGCGCGTTTTCACGCATCCTTGCCACGGCTTCAACGATTCGGAGAACTCCTTCAGCGACCAGATTCGCAGTTTCAACTGGCCGCAACATCCATCGACCAGTCGAGATGCGGGGACGAGGAAGAAGGTGCGTGTGACGAGCTCGTCTTCTGTCCCCCCATCGACAGCGCCCCGGGGGGCATCGACTTCTACATGGCCCACGTCCTCTATCCGATGCAGGACTGCTCCGCGGTGCCCTCGGGAGGCACCTGCGTCGTGAGGTGCCGCAACGGCAACTCAGTACACGGAGGTGGAATGGACGTCAAAGGTAAGATTGGTTTCATATCTATATAATATAAAATTGTAATTGTCGGACGCTTGAAAGCCACGTGACTTAAGGTAGGCGAATACCCAAAATTCTAAAAATTTTACTATTACTTTAATCTTTTCCAAATTTAGCATACTGATTTCAAATATAATGAATAATACTATTTAGGCATTTTTTTAAAAAATTTAAATATATAATTTATTTATTTTAAACGGTGTTTTTCTACTAAAAAAAGAGGTTTACGCTAACAAGTCTACCACATTGAATTTTCATCCTATAAAAATTAATCATGTGTTAAATTCTTTGTTTTGAACAGATACATGCAATGACCCTCTAGAGTTACATACGAATTACAAGAAAAAAAGTTATTAAGAAAAATTTTATAAATTAACCACAAAAAAAAAAGGATTTTTTTCGATTAACTTACACTTAGACATTTTTTGAAAAAACCTTGTATATTTACACCAGATATTGGAGGTTCATGACACGGATATATTGAAATAACATCTGTAAAAAAATTTCAGGTCAATTAATGTAAAACTTTTTATACTAGAACTGTTGGCGTAAACCCCTTTTTTTAGGTGATAAACACCGTTTAAAATAAATCAATTATATATAAATAAAAAAATGGCCTAAAAAGCATTGTTCATTATATTTGAAATCACTATGCTAAATTTGGAAAAGATTTAAAATAATAGTAAAAATTTTAGAATTTTGTGTATTCGCCTACCTTAATCCTCGGTTTCCTCGGAGTCCGTCAACAGATTTAAGCGGCCAGACAATTGCGGTGAGTGACGTCATACAATCTACTGACATTGGTTACGCTAGAGTGGTTTCCTCGAAAGATTGAGTTGCTGTTGAGTGCGTTGGGGAAATCCTGATGACAGCGTTTTTTGCTGTTGTCTGTTGCGTGGTGTGCTTGCCAAAAACTAAAAAATTTGAGGAAATGACGGAAGGCGAGAGCTGTTTTACGCTTGCCGAGGAAGAAATGCGAATTGATTTTGTGAGAACTCACGAAGAACCTAAATTTTCCATTTTTGACATGCAAAGACTAAAACCAAAACAACAACAGAGTTAGTTGAGTGAGTTCGCTAGGTTTCCAGTATCGTGTCAACGTAACGTTCCGATGAAGCGGTGGCTGGTAGAGTGACGTCATCCACGTTTAATAGCGACCGCATTTTTCTGGCGACAGACTCCGAGGAAACCAAAGCTTTACGCGGCTTCAGCCAATCAGAAACGTCAGAAACGCTAAAAGTAAGTGTGGTGGTGGTGTTCTTGTTTCTAAAGGTAAATCGTTAGCATTTTTAAAAAGTTCAATAAGAATCGTTAGTTATGTTAAATGATAAAATGTAAACTGAAGCATTGCGAAAAAAAATAGAAGGCGAATCGTTTTTATTGTTAAAAATAAAGAGATGAATCGCTAGAATCGTTAATAAATAAAATTGGATTCCTTAGTATTGTTAAAAATTAAAAGGTGAATCGTTAGAATCATTAATAAATTAGAATTCTTGAGTATTGTTAATAAAATAAAAGATTAATTATTAGTATTTTTAAAAGAAGGTAAATCGTTAGTATTGTTAAAAAATAAAAAGTGAATCGTTAGAATTGTTAAAAAGTTAAAGGCGAATTGTCAGCATCATTAAGAAATAAAAAGTGAACCAGTAGCATTGTTAAAAAAAAATCAATCGTTAGTATTGTTAAAAGAAGGTGAATCATTAGTATTGTTAAAAAATAAAAAGTAAATAATTAGTATTGTTAAAAAGTATAAGGTGAATAATCAGCATCATTAAGAAATAAAAAGGGAATCAGTAGCATTGTTAAAAAATAAAAGACAAACCGTTAGCGTTGTTAAAAAATAAAAGGCGAATCATAAATATTTAAAAAAAAATTAAGCAGGATCAGTAGCATCGTTAAAAAATAGAAGGCGAGTCGCGTTAGCACATCGGCAAATTATGCCATAAATATGATTATATATATATTATTATTATATATATATATTTATTTTAAAATTTCAATTATTCCTTTTTAACAAAACAACAAATGAATCGGCGAGTGCAGAAACAACGTCAGTCCCAAATTCCAAATTTTTCAGGAGGGAGAAAAAGCGTAATAACTCCTCCATTATTTCTGCACTCAACACTCGAAACAAACGTCCTGTATTTACGGAACAATATACTTAAGCAGTTTTTGCACCCAACACGCATCTTGCTTTTCTACGCTTATTTTCATTGAAAACGAGTTTTTGGATTTTTTTGACTGAAGTGTTTTCTGCACTCACCGATTCAAATACTGTGTAGAACACTCTGGGAATGGCTGAAATCCCTTAAGAGTGAATTCAAATTTTGAAAGATGGACATGACAGTAAAATAAAGCTATATTTATTTTATTAGATAATTTCATTAATAAAATTTTGAAATATCGATTTCATAATAAGTTCATTCAATTTTAAATTTTGAAGCATAGATTAGTCAATTATAATCAATTATAAATTTGAAGTGTAATATTTTTTGGAGACGTTTTGTATGCAATTTTAGTTCGTTCTACTTGTGTGTTGAAAACCTGTTCTACTTGTGTGTAATCGATTTTAATAACATAAATACTAGGGTGGGTCGAAAATTTATTTTATTTTATTTTGGATCGCTATAGTGCGGAAAAGTTGCCATTGGTAAACACGTAAAAAATGCACTAATTATTTTTTTTTATTGCTACATCTTCCGTTCGCGCAATGCCATCAAAGTTGGCAAAAATTGCCTAAAACCGTTATTTTTCATAATTTTTTTTTAAACACTATGTATGATTTTAATTGCTTTCCTATATCATGTTGCATAATTAAAATTAACAAAAAGTTCAAACTTTGAAATATAGCGAAAAATACTAATTTTCCTTTTTTTTATACTACGTTGAGTGGAAAGAAGATCTGACACAAAAGTATAATAACTTATTATACTATATATTTTTATTATTAATAAGTGCTATAATATGTGGATTTTACATACTTTTCGTAGTTAATTCATGATATAGGAACGTAATTAAAAACATCTACAGTGTTTTAAAAAAATTATAAAAAATTACGGTTTTTAACAATTTTTTTTGCCAACTTTGATGGCATTGCGCGAACGGAAGATATGGCGTTGAAAAAATAATAATTAGTGCATTTTTCATGTCTTTACCAATGGCAACTTTTCTGCTATAGTGATCCGAAACAAAATAAAAAGTATTTTTTCGCCCCAATACTATTATAAATAATATCAAAAGTAATAATAATATTACTATTATTTAGTGCCTCTGGGCGGAGGGGTATTGGCCGGAAAAATGATCTGTGGACAAGATGGCGTTTGGAGCGGCCCCTTCTTTTGCAAATGCCGCAAACCGAACCACCGGGGCGTCAGTGACGTCACAGCTGAAAACTGCACTGACGCATTTCCGTATTCAAGCTGCGCCGTGGAGTGCGCACAGGGCTTCCGCCAACGCCTCAGCGCCATCTGGTGCAACGATTTCGGATTCTGGAAGGCAGACGAGGAGCCTTGCGAGGAATATGTCTTCGAAGAAGATATACTTGATAATGTGCTGTACTGATAATGTTTTTGAGCTCGTATCGTCTCTTAAGTTCCCACATGTGCTATCTAACTTTGCAAAACAGTAGAAATTTATTGAAAGGTAACCCTTGGCGAACTTTCCAAAATCGCGCCAAAAGTCGGCCGATAACCCAACCGAAATTAGGTTAGGATAGGTTTGAATTATAGTCGCATTAGAGCTACACGAGGGAGAGCCGAAAAACGTGTTTATTAAACACTGACTGTTCGGACTTTCTTGTTGTATATCTCAGCATTACATTATATGTAGACCGATATTATGTAACAAGAAAGTCCGAACAGTATGTGTTAAATAAACATGTTTTTCGGCTCTCCCTCGTGTATCTCTAATGCGACGGTAATTCAAACCTATCCTATCATTTCGGTTGGGTTATCGGCCGACTTTTGTCGCGATTTTAGAAAATTCGCCAAGGGTTACCTTTCAATAAATGTCTACTGTTTTGCAAAGTTAGATAGCACATGTGGGAACTTAAGAGACGATATATTTCCTGTTAGTGTTGCAATAAGTCCAAAATTGAATGTTAAACAAAGCAGACGAATTTATACAATATTTATACGGATATACATGTTCCAAATTGTTAAAGTTGCTCTTTATTATAAACTATACGAATAAGCAAGAATATTGCTCCTGTTATTAAATTTATTGCCTAAAAGGGATCTCATATTTTTCTGGAATAAATAAAAAATTGTAATGATGCATTATTGATTTTTATATTTCTGACTTTTTTTATCGGTATTGGAATGAATAAAGATTTGGGTGCTTATTGCATGTAATAAAACGGTGTTTTTTACATTTATTTAATTGCCTTTTACAATTACCCTAAACGAAAGTATAATGTGGAATAATTATAAAAAAAAAAATGTTAAAAAGTATGTCTTGCAAATAAATTAAAAAAAAAAGTTTAATAGTTACTTAGGGACGCGCCTTAAACTCTAAAATTACACTTTCTTTGTGCTGTAGATGCAACAAAAAAAGGCCGTATCACTTATTTGCAGTTTACTTTCTTTGAATGCGCAACATAATCGGGTAAAGCATTAAAGTCTTTGACAACTTTATTGTACAAATAATGCTTTCTTACCTCCCTTCTAAAGCCAATTTATTCAATTTGCGATGTCCTCTGGTCTGGCTATTTATCCCTGTGATGCATGATTTTTTTTTCATCCCGAAAAAATATATTTGTATCTTTAATACTCATACATTATGGCTAAATTACTGAAAAAAATATTAACTGCTTTGGAATTCAAATAACTTCAATTTTTAAAATATTTGCCATAGGGCAAAAACCTGCTAGAAATATCCAATTTTGAAAAGAATGATTAAAAAAATACTAATCATTCGGATGGTCTCTTTAAGGGTGGTTGGAAGGGTGTTGGAATCAAAAATGTTGATTTTCCATTTTTTCTTATTATTTTTTTTATTTTGCTTATCATTAACTTTAATTTAAGACCGAGATTATCGATTTCTGTTTTGTGGTTTTCTGCTTATAAGCAAGTGAGAAACTCTTAATATCAATTCTT
The DNA here is from genome assembly GCA_023701765.1 of Hylyphantes graminicola. Classification (NCBI taxonomy): domain Eukaryota; kingdom Metazoa; phylum Arthropoda; class Arachnida; order Araneae; family Linyphiidae; genus Hylyphantes; species Hylyphantes graminicola. Next base: position 7,398,456 of record CM043111.1, read on the forward strand.
ATTTAAACCTTACTTTTCTTTCGAGTTTCCTGAAAAATAAGGTTTTCAACAGTTAGGAACATTTTTCTCAAGAACTATAAAAGATATCAACATATTTTGTTTGTTATTGCTTCATCATAAAAATCTCTTTGAATTAAAGTGGGAAATTTTAAATATCTCTGCTAAAAATTGTATTGTTTTGAAATTGATTTTTTCTTTGTTTTTCAATACATATTTTAAAAAAAATTACTGAAAAGTTTTTATATTTTGAAATATCCTTATTTTAAATCAAAGAGCTTTATGTAAGGAAGAAATTATAAAAAAGTTTATTTTGATATCTAGCATAGTTCCTGAGAAAAAGGTTCTTAAATTTAGGTAAATTAACATGGATCATAACAAATAATTAAAACACTTTTAATAATCATTTTTTAACGGCATTTTAGTAGAACCTTGGAGTTGATTTTCTTTCATACCTTGAGCGCTAGATGGCAGCACACAAGTAGCTGAAAAGATTTTTGACCGTTCAAAATATAAGAGGATGTATCAGGTTTGGTTTGGTTTGAATTAACGTCGCACTAGAGCTACACGAGGGATGTATCAGGAAATATTTTGCTTCCCGCAAAATAGATGGAAGCTAAAAGGATTTTTCCTCGCTTGTGTAATAAACATTATTTCCTTCATTCAAAGAGTCTTGCTTCACGCACTTGTTGCAGGCATAACGATTTCAAAATTGTCTGCAAAATTACCCGACAGACAAAATTAGGACGAGTAAAAAGTCCGACACGCCAAAAAACCCGACAGTAATGAACCGAATGTCGGGAATTTCACCCTTGTCTTAATTTCATCCCGTCAGTTTCTAATTTGGAAAAATACGTTTCGCGAAGCTGCAACGGGTGCAGGTTCGATTCCCGTCTTCGCCCTGGGTTACTTCCCTTCTTTGTAACAGTAAAACTCTTTCTGTGTCTGTCTTATTTCACGGGAAGGCTTACAAGCGGGTCTCTGATCAAGCACACAAGCCGGAATATAAATGTTTACTACCCTACCACTACCCCCTACGTTTTGGAGATTATGGGTTGGTTGGTATACATATATTTTCAGGTTTGTGTGCTTGGTCAGAGACCCGCTTATGAATCATTGTCAAGTAGGACAGGCACAGCACACACATTCACACGCAGACACACACATACGTGACAGATGCTGCCATCTATCGAGCGCCACCTCCACAATTTAGACATGTCCCTGAAGGGGAGGGAAATAATCCCCAGGAACCTGTACCCATGGGAAACTGCGCAATGACCGCCCACAGGAATTTCGGACCCAACAGATTTAACGAGCACGTACTCCGTATATACTCGGTGGGTTTTCAGCGACCAGGGCTCGGTCCGTAGATCGAGACTCTGACCACAGGGCGCCCCACAGCCCCTGTTTAAGTTTATAATATTTTGTAAATAAAGAATGGTAACAGTTGTCAGGTGACAGTTCAATTTGGAATAAGATAAAAGAACGAATGAATAATAAAAAAACGAGTAAGTTTGATCTTTTATTACTCAATGCTACAGTGGTGGAAATTGATTTATGAACTAACATTCTTTTCACCAGATATCGCTTTGTATTAAGTGCTAACAATTCGAATTTTGTGTGTTGGATATTCAGAGCAAAATAAAGGAATTTCACTCATAATTTTTTTCAAAAAATGATATTAAATAAAAATATATCTAATTTTAGTTTTTAAGCATGTCAAATGATGGAAATTGATTTATGAACTCAAATTTATTTTGAACCCAGGTACCAAATATTTTAACTAGTTCTTCATTTGAACTTCAGAGGAGCTTACTATCAGTGTTTATAAATAAGATTAAGGCCAAATTTGTTGAAATTTATCTGTTTTATTCCCATTTTACTAAATAGGAAAGCTTGCGGGACTGCCTGAAACCAAAAAGGTAAAAAATGACCCTTATATAATATTGTAACAAATCTATAAGAGAAATTAGCATATTAATTAAAATATCAATAAATATAATTCATAAATATTTAAAGAATCATTCTGACTTCGGCAAAAACCATCATTAAAAAAGGTGTAAACCTCGTGGAACGAGGGACAAAAGCAGGATTATTGGACTGGTATCCCAAAAAGTTACCATTTGTGTCAGCATTTGTGCATTACAGGGCGAATTTGTTATGAACAATCACTTCCTGTAACTCCCAGAAGAGTAGGACAAATATTGATATCGTCGTCGAACTTGAAATGTTCCAAAATGAAGGCTGGTCCAAAGCTTACTCTTCACCATAAGAACAGGCTATTAAAATATAGTCGTATCTACATGAAAATGGATTGGGTGGGGGTGGAGGGAGGGAAATTTGAAAAAAGTGACATTTGCTGATGAAAAAAGTTCAATTTGGATGGACGTGATGGTTTAAAATGTTATTGAAAGGATCTTCGGAAATAACCAAGATCTGTCTTCAGCAGAATTGTTAGTGGTGGAAGTTTGATGGTTTGGGCCCCAATATCTTATGATTGAAGAAACAAGGTTATGTTTCTGAATTGCTGACAAACATCACTTTATTGCAGATTAGTTCTAGAAAATTCTTTAATTCCTTTTTGCGTTTCAAAACTATGCTTTTGATTAGATTTTTATGCATGATAATGCAAGTATCCACATTTCAAACGAAATTAAAGACTGTTTAATGAACTAAGTGTTGTTCATTTAGATCATCCTGCCAATAGCCATGACTTAAACCCCAAGAATAATGTCTGAGATCAATTATTTTGAATAATTTACTCAAATGGAGTATGGTTTTAATGAAGTGTGCATCAGTTATGGAATAGAAGGACTTAATAATTAAAAACTACAAATTGGTTGACCAAAACTTGACCCAAAGTTTTGTGTTGTCTATGAAAAACAAAATCAAGGAAGCATTAGCGACAAAAAATAGTTTCAGCAATTATTAATTGAGATTGAATGCAAAAGTTCATAAATCAATTTCCCTATGCTAAAACTAAAATGTCAACAAAATAAATTGTTTACGAATTTATATAAAATTTTATTTACGTGTATAGTTTATAATGCAAAGCCTGTATAGTATATAAAATTTAAATCGATAAAAATGCATTTAATAAAGAAATACTGTTAAAAAACCGTCAGTTCATAAATCAATTTCCACCACTGTATACAGCACAATGTGTACCAGCCTGTTCATCGAGTAAAGCAGGGGTCGCTTTATTTTTAAAACCAAACGACCATTTGACGTAAGATTTGGCACTATTAGTACAAGGTGGTGCAAATAAAAGCAGCCCTGGTCTGAAGATAGGAATACGTTGAAATGCTTGGCGAGAAAAACTCTTGAAGCCGTCTGGAACCTGTTTATGCATTGGTTGGATCGGATTAGCTTCATATTCTTGCTACTCATAAGGCGCGTTTACATGAGCGCCATCGAATCCATGGTATGCCAAACCCTCCATTAGGAAAAAAAAAAGTGGTCGAGCATGATTTCCAACCCAAATGAATGGCCGATAATCCAAGAAAGGAAACATCAAACCCTCCTCCATTCTGGAGGGTTTCCAAAACTCCCCAATGAACCCTGCAATTCCGGTTCTGCATGCGCGAAAATTCCCAAGAGGGAAAAATTGCGAAGTTTACTCTTCATTCCATGGATTAAATGGCTCATGCAAACTCGCCTATAGACTAGTAGTGAGTTCAAGTCTTAGTTAATTATATAAAGACGCCCCATAATGCAAATTTTGTGTCTTGCAATCAATTTAGAATGTTCTGTATTAGCGAAAACAAAAAGGTCCAATTCTCTAGGATAAATAACGACCGAAATAATCGCCTACAAACATTGTTTGGATTTCATTTCAACTAGCTTAACTAATCTCAAGCCATCACGTAGTTGCCGGAAAATAACTCGCCAAGCGTTTGTTTGGGCTTAATATTGAAGCGATTAATAGCTTCAGTTAGCAAACCTGTTTTTGTATTGGTTTAGACTTGGCAACATCTCTGTCGTATTCTTATCTTTAATTGGGACCGCTTTATTTGCACAACCCTGTATAGGAAAAAATAACTTCTACGCGAATGCAACCGCTACCCTTCCAGCGCCCCTAAATTCATCCTGGAAAAATATATACATGTATCTTTAATACTCATACATTATGGGGAAAATACTGAATTTTTTTAAAACTTCATTAGAATTTAAATAATTTCAATTTTTAACATTTGTTCCATGTGACAAAATTCCAATTTTGATAATAATGACTAGAAAAGTACTAAATATATTTCAAAATTTTCCTCTTTAACTATAATTTTTCGAAACAATGGATTTGATTTTAGTTGGTACTAATATTATTATACTTTGAATACTGCCAAAACATAATTTTACAACATCTAATAATCTCACTCTTTAATTCTGAATTCACTTTTACTACTGTCATCTATGGGGATTATTAGTCACTAAAACTTCAAAATGGAATGCAATAGGGAGTTTTGTTAATTATAATCATAAGAAAAATCAATTATATTTTAAACTTTTGAACGCCAAAATTAACATATTAATTAATCTTCTTTGCATATTTAATTAAAAGTGTTTATCGTTTGTTACGTTTAAAATTCGAAAAACTATGATGTAATATTTTTGCTGTAGAAATTGAAAGCAAAACTTTTCATAATATCATTTAACTTGCAGTTTCACGGCTTATTTTGAATTTATATAATACGTCTTAATACTTTTTTCTCTCTCCAAGCATATCCATCTAATTTTGCCTCCTAAAGGGGTCATAGGAGTCTTAAAAATGTGCAAAGAAGGCACTACAAAGCATAGTTTGATATTTCGTGTAATTTTTTAACTACTCAATATATAAGTATAATTTTTTTTATATGTAATTCTACAAGGATTTATTTATTATAAAATAAATTTTAAAGTTCATGAAACTTCACCCAAAACTAAAATAAATGATATTAAACATAAAGATATTTGAACACATTGTGATTAGGCTTGCGCGGCAAATTTTGAGGTCAAAATTGAAAAAATGACCGAGAAAATGACTTTATATTGAACAAATATGTACAAACAAAGACTTATACCTAAATTCTTAGCTCAATTTTAAATAGAAATTATTTTATGAATTTTTTTCTAAAAAAATTAATAAAGATTATAAAATTTTGATTTAACTTTTTTTAAAAAATAATTTCGAATTAAAATTGAGCTGAGAATTTAGGCATAAGTTTTTGTTTTTACATATTTGTACAATATAAAGTCATTTTCTTGGTCATTTTTTCAATTTTGACCTCAAAATTTGCCGCTCAAGCCTAATCACAATGTTTTAAAATAGCTTTATGTTTAATATCATTTATTTTAGTTTTGGATGAAGTTTCATAAATTTTAAAATTTGTTTTATAATAAATAAATCTTGTAGAATTACATATAAAAAATTATACTTATACATTGAGTAGTTCAAAAATGACATGAAAGATTAAACTATGCTTTGTAGTACCTTCCTTGCACATTTTTAAGACTCCTATGACCCCTTTAGTGGTATATTATACTGCAAGTTTCTCAGTTATTTAGAACGCTGATTCCGAACATTTTTATGAAGACATATTTTTGAATAAATTTCCCCTTTTCCCAGAGGAGGGAAAGATTAAAAAGTTAGTTCGCTAGCCGAAATCTTTATTATAGTTTAATTAAGTTTCTGGTCATTTTTTTTTTTTGGCGTCATTTTGTGGCAGTTGTTAGATTTGCTGAAATATTTTTCCTAAATCTTAGCGAATTAATTGAAGTTGAAAGCTATGAGAATTGTTTGTATATTTTTTAAATTAAAAAATTGGCTTAGCTATGTTATATGTAGCAGCAGGCGCGTTTGTTTTCAGGTGTTGATCATAATTTTTCACTTTAATTTTTGAAGTGTTTTGGAATAGGAAATTTTTTAAAGAAATTTGGTAAAAACTTATAAGTGCATAAAATAGTTAATTATAATGTACTTGGAAATTAAAATGCGAAGTAAAAAATACCTTATTTTAAGAAATTTGGTGTAAATTAGATTTCCAAATGGTGAAACAAATCAGCTTTTTCACATGAAGACACCTGATTCTCTTTGGCCCCGTAATAATCAGGTCGATTGGATATTCACTCAACAATTAAGATTATCTAAGTTACAGTAGACGCGTTTCGTTAACCATTGAATCCATGGATTGAAGAGCAACTTAAGCAGTTGATCCCTCTTTTGGATTTTCTCTTAGACAGAAGCGGAATTACAGGGTTCATTGGAGGGTTTCGCAAGCCTTCCAATTAAGGAGGGTTCGATGTTTCATACCATGTTTTCGGCCACAGACTATCATTTGGGTAAAAAACCCTGCTCGATCTCTTTTCCCGTAAAGGGGATTTTGGCATTCCATGGATTCGACGACTCATGTAAACGCGCCTACAGTTGCGTTGATTTTAACGGTTTCGAAAACAAACTCTAAAACACGTATAAAATATGTGACATAATAGGTGCGTTCACATGAGCCATCGAATCCATGGAATGCCGAAATCCCCATTAGGGGGAAAGGAGATCGAGAACGAATTCTAACCAAAATGATAGTCTGTGGCCGAATCCATAGTATGAAATATCAAACGAGGGTTTGCGAAACCCTCGAATGAATCCTTAAATTCCGGTTCTGTCTGGGAGAAAATCCCCAAGAGGGAAAAATTGCCGAGTTTGCTCTTCAATCCATGGATTCGATGGCTCATGTAAACACGCTTATTGAATATCATCCAATATGCATATAGTATGTAGATGACATTGTTTTCCAAGCTAACCAATGGAAAATGCCGATAGATGGCGTGACGGAACCTGAGAGACATGAAGATACCTGTTTATTGGCCCCGTAATAATTTTGTCACTTACTACGAATTTTTCTTCTTCTTTTTTATAGTTCGATAGGCGTCAATGTATGACACACAGACACAGGTTATGGTTTGACATTTATTTCCACTTAATTTTTATACATAATAAATATATTTTACAATCTTGCAATTATATGCAATTAGTTGGACATCGTTCAGTATCTGTAATTATATTTCAAAAGTTATTTTGATAGGAAAAATGAGTATTTCAGGTAAATTGGCAAAAAATATAAATTTTTAGACGAATTATTTGGTACTTTTCAATTTAGAGGGAGCCAAAAAAATCTGCGAAAGTCGCCAAACGGAATCTTTCTAATGGTAACCATTAACTGTGTATAACGTGATCCTTTACTGTGTGTTCCTTTTCGTTGATTGGCATGAAAGTTCTGTTTATCGTCAAGAAAGTTTCGTTTATCGTCAAGAAAGATTCGTTTATCGGCAAGAAAGATTCGTTTATCGGCAAGAAAGTTCCATTTTTTAGCAAGAAAGTTCCGCTTATCGGAAGAAAACTCCGTTCATCAGTAAAAGAATTCCTTTTATCGGTAGAAAATTAGTTTTATCGTCAAGAAAGTTCCGTTATCGTCAAGAAAGTTTCGTTTATCGGCAAGAAAATTCCTTTTATTGGCACGAAAGTTTCGTTTATCGTCAAGAAAGTTTCGTTTATCATCGAGAAAGTTTCGTTTTTCGGAAGAAAATTCCGTAGGACTGGATTTGCACCGGCGAAATCGAAAAGTACCCATTAGTCATATGGGACCCAGCCCTCTCCCTGTATCTTAGATAAAAACTTGTGGCATAAATCTTTAATGATTATTACATTAGTATGCACTTACAATTGAACATTAAAATACTACACTTTTATACAATAGTAAACAACAATACGTGTTACATTGATTTCATTTTATTTTAAAAGGGATTCTTCAAGTGAAACATTAGGTGTATCGTCACTTAAGTTCTCACATGGGCTATCAAACTTTTCAAAACGGTAGAAATTTATCAAACGGTAACCCTTAGTGAACTTTCCAAAATCGCGCCAAAAGTCGGCCGAAAACCCTACCGAAATCATAGGATAGGTTTGATTTATCGTCGCATTAGAGCTACACCACGGAGAACCGAATGTTTGTTCATTTAACACCGGCCGTTCGGAAAACGTCATCGTTCAGTAATTCGAATCATCAGTTGAAGTCAGACGGTTGCCACAAAAAAATATTTATCGCCAAATCCGAAAAAATTGCGAAAAGAGTTACCGTACGGTTCATCTGATCCTTTCACAACGATTAGATAGCACATGTGGGAACTTAAGTGACGATATGTTATAATATTTGGCAAATATTTCGTGGGAAAATAAGTAAAAGCATTTGTAACAAAAGCATTTATAGGAAATATGACAATGACTAGATATGTGAACCAAGATTAAAATAAAACTTTTCGTTAGTATGTACATTTTGAAAATAAAAATTAGCTGACTGTAGCTGATAAATAGATGGTTTTTACTATTTGGTATTTTTAGATTTAATTATTTCTAACAAGCAGCTACGCAATGGGCTGTAGTCGGTGGTTCGTTAAATACTAAAGGAAAGAACCAATCACAATACTTGTCCACGATCTACTCAACTTAGAAGACCCGAGAAGCTATCTATGATGTCCCATCATTCGTCATCAAATCCTGGAGGTAGGAAAGAGAATAGAGAGGTCCTTGTATATGCGCAGTAGCGCACAAATGAAGCAGGCTAGAGCGGTGCATCTTGGGATACCTCGGTGTCAGTTTGGGTTTCTATGTTATGCGCAGTAGCTAAAAGAAAAAAACGTTGAAGTATCGCAACTTGGGATACCTCGGTGTCAGTATGTTATGCGCAGTAGCTAAAAGAAAAAAAAAACGTTGAAGTTTTGCAACTTGGGATACCTCGGTGTCAGTATGTTATGCGCAGTAGGTCGAAAAACCGCTACAACGATGCACCATGGGATACCTCGGTGTCAGTATGTAATGCGCAGCAGCTCGAAAAACCGCTACAAAGACGCATATAGGGATACCTCGGTGTTAGTATGTTATGAGCAGTAACTCGAAAAACCGCTACAACAGTGCATCTTGGGATACCTCTATGTCAGTTAATTATGCGCAGTAGCTTAAAAAACTGCTAGAGTTATGCATCTCGGGATACCTTGGTGTCAGTATGCTATGCGCAGTAGCTCAAAAAACCGCTACAAAGACGCATCTTGGGATACCTCTATGTCAGTTAGTTATAGTAGCTTAAAAAACTGCTAGAGTTATGCATCTCTGGATACCTCGGTGTCAGTATGCTATGCGCAGTAGCTCAAAAAACCGCTACAAAGACGCATCTTGGGATACCTCTATGTCAGTTAGTTATAGTAGCTTAAAAAACTGCTAGAGTTATGCATCTCGGGATACCTCGGTGTCAGTATGCTATGCGCAGTAGCTCAAAAAACCGCTACAAAGACGCATCTTGGGATACCTCTATGTCAGTTAGTTATGCGCAGTAGCTTAAAAAACTGTTAGAGTGGTGCATCTCGGGATACCTCGGTGTCAGTATGCTATGCGCAGTAGCTCAAAAAACCGCTGGAGCGGTGTATCTAGGGATACCTCGATGTCAGTATGTTATGAGCAGTAGCTCGTAAAACCTGACAGCTCTGCTACAATTCATCTCAATTGGCGGACCTCTCTACCCTTCCTTCCCATAGAACTAGGAAGGAGGAGTAGAGTAGTCTATCAGTTCAAATTGCTGGAAGCAGGGCTGTCAGGTTTTTCGAGCTACTGCTTATAACAAACCGGCAATGAGGTATCCCAAGATGTACCGTTCTAGCCTGCTTCTGTTGTACGTTACTGCGCACATACATGTGGACCGCTCTATTCTCTTTCCTACCTCTATGTTCCTTCCTACCCCTATGCATTAAAAGTATGGTAATTCGTGTGCGTAGGTTTCGTATTTTATATTCGGAAAAGCCGATAATCCAAACCGGAAGAAGAGCGTGACCTCAGGAAGAGCTTCTGTGGTCTTAAAGTTGAGTAGGCCATCGATTTATCACTATAATTCATAAACACATCATGAGGTTCACGCAATTAACCCTTTCAGTCCATATGACAATTTAGCATCATCATTTTAGAACAAAAATTCTGACCGTACATAGCCATTTATGTTATCAAAAAGCACATCATTCAATTGTTCACACTTTTTTTAGATTAGAAAATGTCTTTTATTAATCCCAGTAGATGTCAGCCACATTATTTTTTTTAAAATTATGATCAGAAACGTGATGATGCCAAATGGCATCACTGGGATTGAAAGGGTTAGGAAGTTTTCTTTTGGTGGAATGCACACATTTATATTTAAAGAATTACATAATTACAATAAAGTGACTCTTATGACAAATACTACAGTCACTAGACACTTATTTTACCGAAGTAGACAAAGTTGTGACGACCTTGGCGAAATAGTTCAAAAGTAATGGTGACTAGAAAATTGAGTCATTCAATATAATTTGAGGAAAAAGACAAACACAAAAGTAATAATTCAGAAGAAAAAACACCAAGAGTCACAAGGACCATATTGGCAAACATAAAAAAAAAGTGTACGATGTAAAATTACGAACACAAAAATATACAGATGTCTTATACTTTTTACAGAGGAATATATGGCACAGCAGTTAAAATAAATGTAACCCTAGAACTATGAACCAGGGTAGATATTTAACCCCTAATAAAAAAGCTTTGAACAACATTTATTTGCTACACTCCTTGCCAGCCTAACTTGGGTAAAAAAAAAGGAATAAAAAGGAAGAGGGGAAAACGTGGTTGTTCCTTTAGTTGGAAACTCTTGTAAGATAATACTTACATACAAAATGATCTGAATGCAATTTAACCAAAATACACCTTTCATTTTGATAAAATTGCCAAATTTTTTCCAAATAATATTCAAATCTGTTAGACCTTAAACGAAATTAATGTTTTGAAATGTTTTCTGGATGGATTTACAAATAATTTATGGAACTCTTTACATGCACGGAAGGATTTTCTCCATAGCATATTTCTATTTACCAAACTTAACTGGTTGGCAAGGAGTGTAGACAGTGACATTGTCTAAATACAGTGACTAAATATTAAATCGATTTTTTCCCAAACTAAACTTTATTGAGATTGAATTTGTTCTCGCATAGGAAAAAAACATGTACTTTATTATTCAAATCGCTTATCTCAGAAGGATTTTTCACGCATAAATTCTGCAGTTATTAATATTTAACTTGGGCTTTTAGCTTTAAAGGTATAATCAATAAAATCAAATTTGCACCTCAAAATCATCTTCGATATGAAAAACAATAAAAATTCCCAAACATTAAATACATAACAATTCTTAATGAGTCAAACTATTGCTTTCAGAAATATTTTGTACGCAAAAAAATCCTTATGGGAAAATATTTGTACCTGTTTGTAGTTATATAGTTGAGGTAAAAAGAACTGTGTGTATATGAGGGTTAATACCGTAATGGGACTACCTTCTATTGGTAATTAGTATTTACAACAACATTTATACATTGGGCAGTATTTTTAGTAGTTGGACTTAAAAAATTACAGTATGAGTTAAACAAGATATTACTTTAACATATGGTCACTTAAGTTCCCACATGTGCTATCTCCCTTTTCACAATGGATCAGATTTACTGTAGGATAATCCTTGGCGAACTTTCCAAAATCGCGCCAAATGTACGTATTCTGGCGACTTTTGCCGTCACGCTTTCTATACGGCGCTAATAAATAATGGTCATATAGGGTTGCCGGAAAACGTCATCTTTGCGAAGTCAAAGAATTCGAATCATCAGTCGAAATCAGACAGGTTGCCGCAAAAAAATTCTTTTCGCCAAATCCGAAAAAATTGCGCCAAGGGCCACCGTACAGTAAATCCGATCCGTTGTGCAAAGGAGATAGCTCATGTGGGAACTTAAGTGATGACACGTTGTTACCTACAAGTATATGTACATTCACGAATTAAAAATCTTGCTCAAGATTTTAGTTTTCACAAAAAGCATGATTTGGAATGTACGGTTTAATGGGGAGGGGGGAAAGGGGGGGGGGGCATTATTTGTTGTGGGATAGAAGACGATGAATGACGTAGCTCAACGTTACAGTAGGCGTTGGCTTTCTATTTACAATGAATTTGGTTCCGGGTGGTTTGTTTGTGCGATAAAATACAATGTTTGACGTAGCTCTGAAGTCGCAGTAGGCGTGGCCAATCCAGTCGTCAATTTCATTAATAAATATATAAAGAAGTATTCATACACAATCATAGTGAATTTTATCGGAATGTACAGTACACAGAGTCTCGTTTTCTTCAATGTTTATCAATGACTAGATGCTTCAGTATATTAAAAGAACAGCAGTCAGTATATTAGAGAACAGGAGTCAGTATATTAAAATATCAGCAGTCAGTATGTTAAAGAACAACAATCAGTATATTAAAAGAACAGCAGTAAGTATATTAAAGAACAGCAGTCAGTATATAAAAAAACAGCAGTCAGTATATTAAAAGAACTGCCGTCAGTATATTAAAGAACATCAGTCAGTATGTCATTTTTATGTGTGAAATTTATAAAAAAAAGTAGTATTCACCGGTTGGTGTCCCAAAATCAACTTATCTTCACGATGTAGCTTCAAAGAGGACGAGTACTTAAAATTAATTATCAGTCCCATAAAGCTTATATGCATTAGTTTCTGCAATCACAGCTTCCACAGACGCATTGCTTCGCCATGTGTTAGCCCTTTTTCATCAGATATTGAAATCAACATAACATCAAAATGAAACAAATTTGAAACGAAAATTTTACCTAGTTGTTAATTTATATATTTTGAAGTTTTAAATAGTCTAAAATTACTGCAGATGTCTCTCTGCAAAATGGCTCTCTGCACTGTCGAGGTAACTAGGGTCATCTGTTTTAACGGCCATGGTAAATTTAATTGCTGGATCTCTACAATTTCGGTGGTTTTAACTAAGGGACTAAGACCATAGAGCTATCCAAAAGCAGTCTCTGAAGTAAGAACTGAGCAATTTGTACTCTGTAGACACATATGGGTTAGCACAACTTCGAATAGGATGGTCACTTGGATGACGTGGCACAACTTAGGGCAACTCGTGGAAAAGGTTCATTATGGCCATAGTTAATATGGCTATAATTCTACATGAAAATGGCAAATCTGGTCAGATGCTTGTATATCCTAATTACAATTGCCAGAAGGCTCTATGATTCGCCTAATATGATTAGCGAAGTACATGATCAAGGTTAATATGGCTAATGGGACCTTATGTTTACGCAATCGTAAATATTATGACTAGTTTCATACTTAGAAATGGTTATAATGTGATCATATGTTCATCATACAAGACTTTTACGAACCTGACCACAGGTCTCACGCCCAATTATTTCTGACAACATTCTAGTTAAGCAAACCTTGTGTAGGGGAGTTTGGCCGAATAATTCGGACATTGGAAATAAAAGATCTTTCAACAAGGCTGTGTAGTATCCTCTCAGTATTTTTATGTGATCGTGGCTAACATTACCTGATAGAACTTTGAATATAGCCCTGGCCATGGTTCATCAGTCCACTTGAAAGCAAAATCTAGCCAGATATTAACATAACCATCTTTACCATGACTAGATAACTACACGATCATGCTAATTTAGCCACAGGCTATATGAAGTAGATTCTTTTCGGATATCATGTGATGAAGGTGGACCTTGCGAAGGTTAGCAAGAGGGTTTGGTTTCAGCCCTTCTTCTTCTTCAGGAGGCCTTGTCTACCTCAACAACAGGCCTTCTCCAGCTCCCCCTGTCACCTGTCAATGGCAATTCCTTTCGAATTCTTAGCGTTTAGGACTTTGAGGTCGTTTTCGGTGTCGTTGAGCAATCGAGTAGGGGGTCTACCTCTGTAGCGAGACCCTTGAGGGTTCTCGAAAGTGGCAATTCTTTGGGGCTATTTTCTGAGCCTCTCCAGATCGAGCCATTGGCCGAGCCATCTTAGTCGGTTTTGCATTTTGTTGGGGTTTCTTAACTTGAGTTTTTTTCCGGAGTGGAGTGGTTAGCCCCACGCCCAACCCCCAACCTGAAAGGACCAGGGTGTTCCTCTTGGTCTGGTGTCTCCCCTCCGACCAGGTTTGAGTTCTGCTGAGTCTTATATCCGTATATCCCTATGGACATTATGTCGCTTCAGGCACAACAGTGAGGCCAGCTCTGTACTGAAGCTTTTCCTAAAGTTGGTGGTGAGGAAGTTATAGACACTCGTGTTGTTTGAATCGCTTAAAGCGTGCGAATTTGGGTGACAAAGAAAAACTCTGGAGGACCACATGAATCTGGAAAAGGTGAAAGAGTTTCCTCATAACCAAGACTAATATGGCTCGATGCATATCTGGAGGTTCTCAATTTGGAAACAGTTCTTGTCTAATCATGGTTGATATGTCAGGTTGTCTACGACGGCAATCTGTCAACATGTAGACAACGATTCGAGAATGATGTTTGCATAGCTATGGCCAATATGACAGGATGTCTACGCTGGCTAATAAACAGCTGGACCACCGCTGTCCTAAAGTTGTTCCTGAAGTTAGCGCTGTTAAAACCGAACACCCTCCATTTGTTTCAACCACTAAAATATTTTAAATTTGGATGCCAAAGGATATCTGGAAAATATGAATCTGGAAAATATGAATCCTATATGAATCTGGAAAAGGGTGCCAAAATTTCCACATGATGATGACGAAATATGGATAGATGCGTAACTGGAGATTTTGAAATGGCAACAGTTTTCGCATAATCTTGAATAATTTGGCAGGATGTTTAGAATGGCTGATATAGCCATCTGTCAGCATGAAGACGGTGAATCGCGCCTCACATTTACGATAGCCATGGCTAATTTCGATCATCTGTCTGCTTGGACACTGTGAATAGAGCTTGATGTTTACATAGCCATGGCTAATACGCTGTCTAGATGTAAACACAGAAATCTAGCCATCAGATTGCAGCATAGCCATAGACAATATGACCAGATGTCCGAATAACAACTTTAGCTGTCTACATGGCCATGGCGAACCTGTCCACGGGTCTCATGACCCCCATTCCTATCTGCCATCATGCGATGTATGTGGACCTCGCTCATGGCTAATTTAGCATAATTTCTACACTGGTTGATACGGTTATTTGTTAACCTGTAGACGACGATTTAGAGCCTGATGTTCACATACATATCCATGCCTAATACGGTAAAATGTCTGCACTGGTTGATACGGCCATCTGTCTGCATATAGAACGAGAACCCCGAACATATCCGAATCGAGCCTGGTGTTCCTATCTATGGATAATTCGGCCATGTTTCTGCATGTAAATATAGAATCCAGCCATTAGATTCTAACATAGCCATAGCCAATGTGACCAGATGATTGATTAATAACTTATTAGCTGTCTACATGGCCATGGTGAATCTGTCCACAGGTCTCATGACCTCCATTCCTGTCAGCCATCATGCGATGTAGGTGGACCTCGCTCATGCCTAACACTTACGGTTATTACGGTTATACGGTTATTTGTTAACATGTAGACGGCGATTAGAGCCTGATGTTCACATACATATCCATGCCTAATACGGTAAAATGTCTGCACTGGTTGATACGGCCATCTGATTGCACACATACATATCCATTCCTAATACGGTAAAATGTCTGCACTTTTGATGCGGCCATCTGTCTGCATATAGAACGAGAACTCCGAACATATCCGAATCGAGCCTTGTGGTCCTATCTATGGATAATTCGACCATGTTTCTGCATGTAAATATAGAATCCAGCCATTAGATGGTAGCATAGCCATAGCCAATTTGACCAGATGATTGATTAATAACTTATTAGATGTCTACATGGCCACGGCGAACCTGTCCACGGGTCTCATGACCCCCGTTCCTCTCAGCCATCATGCGATGTAGGTGGACCTTGCTTAGCTCAGCGAGGTGGTCCCAGTCCGGCTGAGCCCCCGGTCCCCCTGGACCTTCTGCCGCTTCCGGCACAGCAGCGAGGCCAGCGCGGTCCTGAAGCTGTTCCTGAAGTAAGATAGTGAAGCCAGCAGAAGGTAGGATAGCCATAGAAAATATGACCAGATATCCGAATAACACCTTTAGCTGTCTACATGGCCATGGTGAATCTGTCCATTGGTCTCATGACCCAAATTCCTGCCAGCCATCATGCGATGTAGGTGGACGTCGCTCATGCCCAACACTTACGGTTATTACGGTTATACGGTTATTTGTTAACATGTAGACGACGATTTAGAGCCTGATGTTCACATACATATCCAAGCCTAATACGGTAAAATGTCTGCACTGGTTGATACGGCCATCTGATTGCATTTCGACGCCGAATCGAGCCCCTGGTGTTCCTCTCTATGGATAATTCGGCTATGCATCTGCATCTAAATATAGAATCCAGCCATCAGATGGTTGCATACTCATAGTCAATACTACCAGATGCTTGAATTAGCCGTGATTAACAACTTGTGCTGTCTACATGGCCATGGCGAACCTGTCCACGGGTCTCATGACCCCCGTTCCTCTCAGCCATCATGCGATGTAGGTGGACCTTGCGTAGCTCAGCGAGGTGGTCCCAGTCCGGCTGAGCCCCCGGTCCCCCTGGACCTTCTGCCGCTTCCGGCACAGCAGCGAGACCAGCGCGGTCCGGAAGCTGTTCCTGAAGTTGGCGCTGAGGAACCCGTACACGCACGGGTTGATGCAACTGTTGAAGTAGGAAAGGAGGTGGAAGGCCGTGCGCATCGGCTTCAGGTACCCGTAGTTGAGTCGGTCGAGCACGTCGAAGGAGGTCAGGACGTTGTTGATCAGGATGGGAGCCCAGCATATGATGAAGAGGACCACCACGGCGACCAGCATTTTGATGACCTGCATGTTTAGTATAAGTTATAGTTGTAGCACTGTTCATAATCCAAATCGTGGAAATAAACTCACAAGTCAACACTTAACTTATTTAATGGACGAGTTAACTTTTTTACACATCTTTACCAGAAGAAGCAATGCTTAATCTCATTTAAAACAAAACATAATCGTCTCGCGAAAAAGAACTACAAAACAGTCTTAAAGTCTTTAGTCTCTCAAACGCAAAGGCGGGAGGGGAAAATCTCATTCCTCGTTCTTTCGTCTGCCGTCATTATTGGTGTGATGATCGCTCCGTTTGGCGAGCCGATAGTCTGTCACATAGTTTATTTTAGCATAAGTTTATTACACTTTTAGTATAAGTTTATGTTAAGTTATAGTTTTGAATTTGTTTATTCGATCAATGCCGATTAGAAGGCCCTGAACCTTACGAAGACCTTGGAAGACACTGAACGATAGATTCATGCAACAATCTTTATGATCCAGATGTCTAATGATAGATGTTCAAATGATAGATTTTCTAATGATACATGTTCGAATGATCGATTTTCTATTGATAGATGTAAGATGTATAATTAGGCAGACATGGTTAAGGTAGGCGAATACCCAAAATTCTAAAATTTTTACTATTACTTTAATCTTTTCCAAATTTGGCATAGTGACTTCAAATATAATGAACAATGCTTTTGGGGCATTTTTTTTATTTAAATATAATTGATTTACTTTAAAAGGTGTTTTTCAACTAAAAAAAAGGGGTTTACGCCAACACTTCTAGCATTAAAAGTTTTACGTTAATTTACTTGACATTTTTCACAGATGCTATTTCAATATATATATGTGCCATGAACCTCTAACATCTGGTGTAATTATGCAAGTTTTTTAAAAAAAATGTGTAAGTGTAAGTTAATCGAAAAAAATCCTTTTTTTTTTGTGCTTTATTTACAACATTTTTCTTATAATTTGTATGTAACTCTAGAGGGTCATTCATTGCATGCATCAGTTCAAAACGAAGAATTTAACACATAATAAATGTTCATAGGATGAAAATTCAATGTGGTAGACTTGTTGGCGCAAACTCTTTTTTTAGTAGAAAAACACCGTTTAAAATAAATAAATTATATTTAAATAAGAACAAAAGTCTAAATAGTATTATTCATTATATTTGAAATCACTATGCCAAATTTGGAAAAGATTAAAGCAATAGTAAAAATTTTAGAATTTTGGGAAATTTTGGGTATTCGCCTACCTTAATACGGACAGGTGTCTATAACGGTCGTATCCACCAGCCACGAGATCAACCTGGGACAGCCTAATCTAGGTTTATTCCGCCAAATGCTTGATCGTGTTTTAAATCGGCATCCCTATCCACCAGCGCAGGATTTAGTCGTCCACAGAACATCTTCCGGAAGTCTTCTATGATTGGCCAACTGCAATTTTAGGCTTTATTTGATTGGTTGGTTGGTATGATATAGGTGTATGTATTTTCCGGCTTGCTTTAACTGATAAACTTTGAATACGGATTGTAAAAAACAAAGTGAAATATATATGTTTATTTATTGTGCTTCGAAGTATTTTTTTCGTAGTTATATCTCAAAGCTGGTTGTGTTTCAATTTGAAAATGGACTTTTTACTTGCTTCATGTGAAAGGGACCTGGTTTTCTTGCTGATCGCCAATGAACAAGATTTAGCAACACTTTTTTTAAAATATGTTTGGCTCAAAAAATTAGTCAATTTTATAAATAAAAAAATATCTAATATTAGTGTTACGATCCAAGAAGACACTGTTTTCATTAAAAAAAAAGTATAACATTAAAAGGAAAATAAAATTAAAAGGATTGTAGAAAATAGTACACAAAAAATAATATAGATGGGGCTACTGCATGTGAAAATCGTTACATTTTCAATGTTCCGATACATCGTTATTTATTGTTAATAAAAAGTTTATATACTATGAAAAACATTTTGGTAAGCTTAAATAAATTTGGTGTCCACTCCGATTATATCTCGCCTTCCAATGTATTCTAAATTTTCTAAATCATTTAAATCTTCCTCATCATAAGACTCGTTAGAAATCGGCCATCTTTTCTGTTCGCAAAACTGCTCGAACGCTATTGGTAGATGGAATGTAGTACTAGGTTTAAACCACCTCGAGAGGTGGTTTATTCTCGAACGACTAGTCTAGGTTTATTCTCGCGATTACGTGTTGGTGGATACCGTTTTGCGGCTAGTCCCGCACTAGAACCTGTTCAGAGAATAAACCGCGCCTAATCGTGGTTGGTGGATACGACCGTAAGTGGCCCAAATTCAAACCTGGATAGCAATAATCATTGGAAGGCAGGTGAACTAAGTATTGGGTCGACCGATTCTGTGGGTCATGAAAGATCATGATTTGTAACTCAATCTTGTATTAGCTGTAGCTCGTATTAGATGTCTTGCATAAGCATTTTGATGGTTTGCACGGGATAGTTATATGTTTTTTCATTTGTGAGGGAGTTACTTTCTAAGGACAGTGTTTATTAAGTAATTTTACTTAATAAATAGCCTAGTATTTAATCATTGAAATATTTAAACAATAAGATAAAAGAAATGAAGATAGCTTTTTTGTTTACCAAGTGCTAAGAATAACAAGGGGCCAGTTTTCACTAAATGAAAAGTCTGTAATATATTCAAAAAAGTTTAAAATTTTTTCTGCTTTACGATGTGGTTATCACAATAATGTGTTAACTGCTTTACGGGTGGTGTTATCATAATGTGTTACCTGCTTTACGGTGGTGTTATCACAATGTGTTACCAGCTTTACGGTGGTGTTATCACAATGTGTTACCAGCTTTACGGTGGTGTTATCACAATGTGTTACCTGCTTTACGGTGGTGTTATCACAATGTGTTACCTGCTTCACGGTGGTGTTATCACAATAATGTGTTACCTGCTTTACGGTGGTGTTATCACAATAATGTGTTACCTGCTTTACGGTGGTGTTATCGCTCTCCAGCTTCTGCATGGCCGGTGTCGGTCTAAGGGGAGACCTGCTGTTGGTGGAGAATTGATTTCGAGGGTGGGTCTCTCTCAGTGGGATTTCAGTCCCCGGCCTACAAACAGAAGAAGTGTTGGAATTTAATGACAATTTTCTTATATGAAGAGTACAAGGGAAAAACCGATTGATTTTGCAGAGAAGTTTCCTTAGCAGGCCACTTTGGCGATGATAGCGAGTGATCGCCTAAACTTGTGTAAGGAAACCAGTTCCTACCACAGATATCATATTTTAAGTAATAGAGTGGCAGATCACGTGATCTCCAATGCTATCGACGGGAAGCGGAAGGAGCTCCCAGAAGAGCCCCAATGAAGTCGTTGTTGTAGGTCACCTGATATGCCACGCTAATACTTTAACCACCATCTCTGTGGTTCCTAGCTACCAAGATTTAGTTGATTGGCGATCCCAACGCCTGGACCAAGCAAAGAAGAAAGAGAGAAACCGGTTTTCTGCCGCCAAGCAGACAATTGTGGGCGTCCGCCTAATAAATCAATCGGTTATTCCCGTGTACTCTTCATATATCACCCTCATTTGTGGGTCTCCTAAATGAATTAAAGTAGATCTAATATCCGGATACATATCAACATCTCTTAATCATCACATTTTCACACAAATCTCGCGCATAACAATAACGACTTGGCAAGGAAATACTCAATGCTAAAATAAGGTGTCTGCCCAATTTTATCTAAATAAACTAACTATAAGGCAAATAAAAACCAGAGTACAATTGAATTAAATATGTTGGACAAATTAAGTTATAAAAAAAGAAAATTTTAAAACGAAAAGTTAACGTTTTTATTTAGTTAGAGAGCTGTTAATGATATCCACAAATATGTCGTTAAAGGGTCAATACTCAAGCAAAGATTCATCGCTATGAAATCAAGAAGACCAATTTTTCACTCCTGATTGGCTAATCAAACATTTCAAAGGAAAAGGAAAAGGAAAAATAATTTTCCTGAAACTCTCGCCAAACAAAAACTCAAGCTATTCCTCACGAGGTTCTATGAGACGCAATTAAACCCACTCCGTATTGATTCTTTCTACATTTTTCTCTGTTCGATGGACTCTTAATTTCTTCTTTTCATACAGGTTTCAACTTCTGTGGACTTCTGATGAGAAATGAAGAGTTAAGTGGAAAAACGTGCTAAGTGACAAAAAGGTGAAAGCGAGAAAAAGAGCTTTAAGGTGTTTCGTTTGCACTCGGATCTTTTGGAAACGGCATTTGTAAGGCGTAAAAAATATACTAAATATGCTTCGTTTTTTTAAATACTTTAAATTTAGTAAAAAATATGCTAAATTTTAAGTTTATGAAAAAGGTTAAACTTGTTATCGTTGCAAAAGTTAGTACTTTGTTCATTGACACAAAAATCTCAAGTTTTTTCAAAAATGTCACTTAGAACGTTCTTTCACTAAGCTCGTCAAATGAGAATGGGGCTGCCAGGGGATAATTCACATAAAACAGCCAAGTTGAGACTCAAAATGGGCCAAATGTAACTTTCATTATGTCTGTTCTTGTGTAACAAGTACTTCTAGCGGGTCACTATCACGATAAATTTGTCAAATATGTGCAAATCTATTTGGAATATTAAAATAACAACTCAAGCTATTCTTTATGGAATTCCATGAGACGCAATTAAACCCACTCGCTATTGATTCTTTCTACATTTTTCTCTCTCCGATGGACTCTCAATTTCTTCTTTTCATACAGGTTTCAACTTCTTTGGACTTCTGATGAGAAATGAAGAGTTTAGTGGGAGAACGTGCTAAGTGACAAAAAGGTGAAAACGAGAAAATGAGCTTTAAGGTGTTTCGTTTGCACTCAGATCTGTTGGAAACGGTACTTGTAAGGCGTAAAAAATATACTAAATTTTAAGTTTACACTCTTGACCCCTTCTTCACTGAAACGCCCCAAAACGCCCGAACGAATAAGGATTCGATAATGTTATTCCTGTACAGGCATGAGTGAATGCTAGGTTAAATAACTACCATCTAATTCAACGCTTGTAACAAAATTTATTAAACAAAAACATTAACAAGAAGGTTATTAATAAAAGTAAATAATTAAAGTTGCTTTGATTACTGGCACCGCACGCAGGCAGTAAACTTGATAAAAAGTTTCTGTAAAAGAGAAAGATAGTCTGGCGTGCAGTCCTTTTATAAACTGGCTTGAAGTGTGGTGCATGCGTATTGGCATTAACAGTACTTGAGCGCCACCACTGGTGTACACAGGAGAAGAGCGCCGCCACTGCCGATCTCACGAACTTCTAGAATCAGCGCGTCGCCACAGGGGTCCCCCACCAGTCCGAAGGACGATAGTTCAACGATCAACGAAGCGTACGCGCCTTCCAGATCGTGTAGTATAAGACCTCGGTTCTGTGGTGGAAGTATCTGGGACAGTAGAAGTGGAAGCCTTCGGGACCGTCGAAGTGGAGGGTGCAGTTGTAGATTTGCTCGTGTCCTGAGGAGAGTCGTTTTCACAGAGGATGAATGCTGGTTTGAGTCGATCTAGAGACACTGTATCTTGACGCCCGTTGATGTCCAGGGTGAAGAACTTGTCAGATCGGGATATGACCTTGAAGGGACCCTTGCAAGGTTGTTCAAGTGGTCGTCTCACAGCATCAGTCCTGATGAAGACATGCGACGTTCTCAGGAGATCCTTGTGCACGAATGTCTTGTGGGAGGCATGGCAAGTAACAGTAGCTGGGCGCAACTGTCGCATCTGTGAACGCAGACGTTGGACGAAATCCGCTTCTGACATCTCTGGAGCCGAGAAAGAGTTGCGGAAGAATTCTCCGGGGAGTTTCAAGGTGGTACCGTAAACCATTTCGGCCACCGAGCCCTGGATGTCGTCCTTCAAGCAGCTGCGGATCCCTAGGAGAACTGTAGGGAGAGTATCCGTCCATCGATCTGTAGCATGGCACTTGATAGCGGCTTTTAGCTGTCTGTGCATTCTCTCCACCAGTCCGTTGCTGATCGGGTGGTAAGAGGTAGTCCGGATTCGGCGTACACCTAAGAGCTTGGAGAGAGAAGAAAACAGGTTAGACTCGAAGTTGGTTCCTCGGTCTGAGGTGATGACATCAGGAACTCCGAAGCGAGCGATCCAGTTAGCGTAAAAGGCTTTTGCTACTGTATCCGCTGTTTGATCCTTCAGTGGAATCGCCTCCGGCCATTTGGTGTACCTGTCCACACATGTGAGGACGTACCGGAACTCTTGTGAGGGCGGCAAAGGACCAACGATGTCAATGTGAATGTGGCTGAAACGAGAGTCTGGAATAGGAAATTCTTTGAACTTTGTCTTGGTGTGACGATTGACTTTCGACTTTTGGCAAGGAATGCAAGTTTTACACCAGTTTGAACAGTCTTTAGAAAGGTTCTTCCAGACGTAACGTTTGCGCACAAGATCTATCGTGGCCTTGACACCAGGGTGTGAGAGTCCATGGCAGCTCTCAAAGACTCTGTACCTGAAATCTCTTGGTACGTAGGGTCTGATCTGTCCGTTTGCGGTGTCGCAGTAGATAGGTTTGTTTGACGAGGGAAAAGTCAAAGGCTTTAACTCAAGACCGGTATTTTCAGATTCGAGCAAAGCTCGCAACTCCTCATCGGAATCCTGCGCGCAAGCCATTTCATCGTAATCTAAAAAACCAGGGACTTGAATTGCAGATATGCGCGAAAATGCGTCGGCAACAGAATTTTCGTGCCCAGAAATGTGTCTTATGTCAGTAGTGAATTGAGCAATATATTCCAAGTGACGTTGCTGTCTAGGGGACGTTTTATCCGATTTTTGTACGAAGGCAAAAGTTATGGGTTTATGGTCGGTAAACACCACGAATTCCCGTCCTTCTAACATGTGCCGAAAATAACGTACAGCAGAATATATTGCCAGTAATTCCCTGTCATAATTACTATATTTACACTCCGCAGGGGTTATCTTACGAGAAAAGAAACCCAAAGGTTCGATTTTGTTGTCCAATGACTGGTGCAAAGCAGCACCGATAGATACATCTGATGCATCAGTAACTAGAGACAAATCGGCGTTTGGAGCAGGATGAGCCAACAAAGCAGCGTTAGCCAGGACAGTTTTGCACTCTAACAAAGCTTTTACAGTTTGTTCTGTCCAAACTATTGGCGTTTTGTCTTTTTTGGCTTTACCTTTAGTTAACTCGTATAAACAAGCCTGGGTGTTTTTGAGGAATCTGTGGTAAAAATTAAGCATTGCCAAAAAACGACGGAGTTCATCAACAGTTTTAGGAAGTTGATAGTCCTGCAACGCTTTTACCTTATCGGGAAGTGGGGCTATACCGTCTCCAGAAACGTTAAACCCGAGAAATTCGATCTCACTTTTACCGAATTCGCACTTTGCGAGGTTAATTTTCACCCCATATTCACTAAGGCGATTGAACACTTTTTCAAGATCATCCTCGTGAGTTTTAGGGTTTTCTAAAAGTCAGCACCCAAAATTGGTTGGGAAACATCAGCCACTAGAAATGTCCAACGCATTGGCCTGCGTAACCCGAAATTTAAATCGTAAGTTTTAGTGCCGTACGTTTTAATGGTCGAGTTATTTGCGGCGTACAGGACGAGTTCGGTTGGTTTGCAATTTTTAACCAGTGTTGCCGGAACACAACTACAAGCCGTGCCACAATCAACCAAAAACTGATAACCAGTATTTTTGTCAATTACAAATAAACGGCTGGAGCTTAAATTTTCGTCTGCCGCCGAAGAAACAGACGAGCTTAATTGTTTTCCGAAAAATTACAAGGTTTATTGCAAGATCGTGCTTTATTACCGAACCTCCTGTGGTACAGCTGTGGAAATAAAAAAGTACCCACTTGAGGTTAATTCCTCCGTTATTCATCCTAAAGAATCGGACCTTTTTGACATTGTGAACAATTAACATTCTGAGTTAATTGCATGACAAACAATTTGCATAAGGGGCCATCTTCATATTAAAAATGTTACTAACTTTAAAATTTCCAATAGCAACACCCCTTTTTGAATCCATATTTCAAATCTCTAACCTATGTTAATACAAAATGCCAAATTTTGTTAGTTTTTAAGCATTATTAGAGGAGTTGGAGACGTGCAAAGTTTAGGTCCCATAATGTTAAATGAGTTGCACATAAAAAACTATCCCGATCTATAAATAATTAAGATAATGAAACGAATTTTTTACTGAAAAGAAATTATAAT
This sequence comes from Hylyphantes graminicola, assembly GCA_023701765.1. Classification (NCBI taxonomy): domain Eukaryota; kingdom Metazoa; phylum Arthropoda; class Arachnida; order Araneae; family Linyphiidae; genus Hylyphantes; species Hylyphantes graminicola. The sequence goes on from CM043111.1 coordinate 7,423,457, forward strand.
AACCCAAACAAAATGCATTCAATATTGGGGTATTTAAAACAATTTTCATATTTTTAAATAATTATTATATTAATTTTTAAAAAAAATATGAATAGAAACCCCTTAATATTTTTAAAGAAATAAATTTAAGACAAGAAGTTTAAGCGAAATCCCAATTTTTAAATTTTTTTATTCATAATTTGCTGAGTAAATCACAAAATACTTTTTAATTGCCCTTTAGGGGACTGTGTATAAGATTACGTGTGTAATTGATAAATAAAGACGGCTTTGCATGCATGCTTGCTTGTCATTTTAAAGATGGTCCCCAAAAAGTCCACAAGTGATTCGATTGAATAACTCGTCAAATATTCATCCAAATGTAACAAAAACTTAGATTTAAGGGTTTTCAAGAGTGCTTAACATTTCTAAGTTATTAAAATTGGGTGTTGCTATTGGAAATTTCAAAGATCGTAATAACTTTAATATGAAGACGGCCCCTTATGCAAATTTTGTATCGTGCAATTAACTCAGAATGTTAATTGTACACAATCTCAAAAAGGTCCGATTCTATAGGGTGACTAACGGATGAAATAACCTCAAGTGGGTACTTTTTTATTTCCACAGCTGTACCAGCACTGCCCCCGAGTTTCAGACCTATTGCTTGAACTATCCCGACTTTGGGACCTGCCACGGCTATGACTTCTATTGCGAGTTTTTGAGTCAAAAGTTAAACGTTTAATGTCCGCTTTAAGGGGTCTAAGGAGTCTTAAAAATGTGCAAAGAAGGAACTACAAAGCATAGTTTGATCTTTCATGTAATTTTTTAACTACTCAATATACAAGTATAATTTTTTTATGTGTAATTCTACAAGATTTATTTAATATGAAACAAATTTTAAAATTTATGAAACTTTAGCCAAAACTAAAATAAATGATATTAAACATAAAGCTATTTGAACACATTGTGATTAGGCTTGCGCGGCAAATTGTGAGGTCAAAATTGAAGACATGACCAAGAAAATGACTTTATATTGTACAAATATGTACAAACAAAGACTTATACCTAAATTCTCAGCTCAATTTTAATTAGAATTTATTTTAAGAACTTTTTTCTAAAAAAATTTATAAAATTTTTTGAATTTTGATTTAAAAAAATTTTAAAAATTATTTCTAATTAAAATTGAGCTGAGAATTTAGGTATAAGTTCTAGTTTGTACATATTTGTACAATATAAAGTCATTTTCTTGGTCATGTCTTCAATTTTGACCTCACAATTTGCCGCGCAAGCCTAATCACAATGTGTTCAAATAGCTTTATGTTTAATATAACTTATTTTAGTTTTGGTTAAAGTTTCATAAATTTTAAAATTTGTTTCATATTAAATAAATCTTGTAGAACTACATATAAAAAAATTATACTTGTATATTGAGTAGTTAAAAAATTACATGAAAGATCAAACTATGCTTTGTAGTTCCTTCTTTGCACATTTTTAAGACTCCTTAGACCCCTTAAGCGAGGCCATATCCTCCTTAAGCGATTTAAGGGGTCTAAGGAGTCTTAAAAATGTGCAAAGAAGGAACTACAAAGCATAGTTTGATCTTTCATGTATTTTTTTAACTACTCAATATACAAGTATAATTTTTTTATATGTAGTTCTACAAGATTTATTTAATATGAAACAAATTTTAAAATTTATGAAACTTTAACCAAAACTAAAATAAGTTATATTAAACATAAAGCTATTTGAACACATTGTGATTAGGCTTGCGCGGCAAATTGTGAGGTCAAAATTGAAGACATGACCAAGAAAATGACTTTATATTGTACAAATATGCACAAACAAAGACTTATACCTAAATTCTCAGCTCAATTTTAATTAGAATTTATTTTAAGAACTTTTTTCTAAAAAAATTTATAAAATTTTTTGAATTTTGATTTAAAAAAATTTTAAAAATTATTTCTAATTAAAATTGAGCTGACAATTTAGGTATAAGTTCTAGTTTGTACATATTTGTACAATATAAAGTCATTTTCTTGGTCATGTCTTCAATTTTGACCTCACAATTTGCCGCGCAAGCCTAATCACAATGTGTTCAAATAGCTTTATGTTTAATATCATTTATTTTAGTTTTGGCTAAAGTTTCATAAATTTTAAAATTTGTTTCATATTAAATAAATCTTGTAGAATTTCATATAAAAAAATTATACTTGTATATTGAGTAGTTAAAAAATTACATGAAAGATCAAACTATGCTTTGTAGTTCCTTCTTTGCACATTTTTAAGACTCCTTAGACCCCTTAAAATCCAAGTTTTCTGCGTGTGAAACACTGGATATTCCCATTGTGCAACCCGAAACTTCGTTAACCTTATCGGCTATTTTTGAAAGGCCTGCGAGTTGTTCACTAGATACCGACAACACTTGTTGTATTGAAATAGGTAGTCTTTGTAGCCATAGTGACTGCAGAACCCCATCTGATATTTTACCTTCAGCTAAATTACGCATTTCGAGTTACAGCTGTGAAGGTCGTTTATCGCCGAGGGTAAGATCTTGAAGTAAATGTTTCAGGCGAGCAGAGTCTGATTTCACATATTGGTCAAGGATGCGCTGCTTTAAAGTGTCGTACATTTTCTCACTTGGTGGAGTACGGATCAAATCCGTCGCGCATGAAAGTATGTTTACATCTAAAGCAGCTACAACGGAATGAAATTTGGTTGCATCCGCTGATATGCCAGCTATGTGAAACTGAGACTCCAATTGCCCGAACCACAACTCTGGATTAGACTCCCAAAAAGGCGGGGGTCGGAAAGCAACTCTGTTTACGCTTTAGATGAGGGGCGTTTCAAGTGAGGCTTCATCACGATTTGCCATTACGAATTAAAAAAAAAGTTGACTTTTAAAGTATTGTTTACAAAATACGACGATCGCAAACAGTAAACAGACGAGAGAGCTACGAAAAATTGCTCAGAAAAATGTCAGATACTAAACAACACGGTCAAGAGAAAAAAGCGATGAAATTTCCACTCACCAACAACCTTTTGAAAAACTCAAAAGTTGAACTGGAACGTTGAAGTTGAACTGGAACGTTGAAGTTGAACTGGAGCGTTGAAGTTGAACTGGAGCGTTGAAGTTGAAACTGTAGCGTTGAAGTTGAAACTGTAGCGTTGAAACGTATTTGGGGGGCGTTTACCCACGTGCGGTGCAGCGCGTTTCAAAATAAACTTAAAGTTGCGAAATTTCTTAAGTCCATAGTCACCACTGTACAGGCATGAGTGAATGCTAGGTTAAATAACTACCATCTAATTCAACGCTTGTAACAAAATTTATTAAACAAAAACATTAACAAGAAGGTTATTAATAAAAGTAAATAATTAAAGTTGCTTTGATTACTGGCACCGCACGCAGGCAGTAAACTTGATAAAAAGTTTCTGTAAAAGAGAAAGATAGTCTGGCGTGCAGTCCTTTTATAAACTGGCTTGAAGTGTGGTGCATGCGTATTGGCATTAACAGTACTTGAGCGCCACCACTGGTGTACACAGGAGAAGAGCGCCGCCACTGCCGATCTCACGAACTTCTAGAATCAGCGCGTCGCCACAGGGGTCCCCCACCAGTCCGAAGGACGATAGTTCAACGATCAACGAAGCGTACGCGCCTTCCACGTCCGGGTCACCACTATAATAATCACGTCCGGGTCACCACTGTACAGGCATTCCTATCAAATATTACGAGGAAGCAAAATTCCTTCGTAGTTAAAGGGTTAAAACGAACGAGTGATTTTAACTCAGCCTGAGTAATTTTCACTCCTCCAGTCTGGAAAATGCACTTCTCCTCTTGGAGTGGATCCATTATGTGTTAAACCTCCGACAGAATAACTCCAAACGACTGATTTTAACTCAGTCTGATTTAATATTCACTCCTTTCCAATGTCGAAAATGCACTTCTCCTACTGGAGTGGATTTCACTCGTTTGTTTTAAGAGTGTATGAAAAAGGGGAAACTTGTTATCGTTGAAGAAGTTATCACTATATTCATTGACACAAATATCTCAATTTTTTTCTTCCAAAAATGTCACTTAGCACGTTCTCCCACTAAGCTCTTCAAATGAGAATTGGGCTGCCGGGGGATAATTCACATAAAACAGCCAAGTTGAGACTCAAAATGGGCCAAATGTTACTTTCATTATGTCTGTTCTTGTGTAACAAGTACTTCTAGCGGGTCACTATCACGATAAATTTGTCAAATATGCCGTAATAATATACCATTCTTGGATCATGCCAAGAACTACAAAAGGCTAAATTTAAGTAGAAAAATAACAACGAAATAAAAGTTAAAATTATAGAACCCAATATAACACATCCCACCCAAAACTAACACGCAAAAATCCAAAAAAATTGGAATAAAAGTAAAATCCATAAATTCAAAGCTGCGAAGTTTCCTTACTTTAAAAAGTACCATCTTCACGGTGTTAAACACAACAAATTTTTATTGTTTTATTACAGCAAACACTCCGTTGAAAATATTCAACAACTTGACAAAAATAATCAACAACTTGATACCCAGGTTTTTTTTTCAAGAACCGAAAAATCTTAATGCAATAAAATGCAACACGCTTACATAAACTGTTTCGTGAAAAATAATTTAGAGTAAAAAGTCTTGTGGTTTCATTACTTTTAAACAATCACTACACTCCTTTGCCAACTTAAGTTGGGTAAATAGAAATATGCTATGGAGAAGATCCTTCCGCGCATGTAAGGAGTTCCATAAATTATTTGTGAATCCATCCAGAAAACATGTTTAAAACATTAATTTCGTGTAGACAGATTTGAATAATATTTGAAAAAATTTGGCAATTTTATCAGAATAAAAAGTGTATATTGGTTAAGTTGCATTCAGATAATTTTGCGCGTAAATATTACCGTACAAGAGTTTCCAACCAACGGACCAATCGCACTTTTCCATCTGCCTTTTTTACGGTTTGTTTTTACCCTAGTTAAGGTGGCATGGAGTCTAGAGGCTATTTTTTAAACAAAATCACTCGCAATGAAATATCATTAAATAATGCTTCTGACGACATAGATTTGTAGGGTGGACTCAGATATCACCCTTGTCCGATTTTGAATTTAAAAAAAAAAAAAATATTTGGGAATGTTTCAGATGATGTAACGCTCTTGTTTTCATTTTTCTTAGTACTGCGATTTCATTGGTTGCTTCGGTTTCACTCTCAAAATGGCAGATCTATATGAAAAGAAACTCTTCATTTTGTGCAAACCTTTTTTTAAAAAAATGCTTTGAACAACCAACATCACAACAAGAAGTTGACATTTTTAAAATTTAAAAAATAATATATTCTTAGAAAATACATTTTTGAATAGCGAAACAAAAGTAATTTTAAACAACAAATGAAAACACACCACTACACTCCATGCCAACCTAAGTTGAGTAAATAGAAATGTGCTATGTCGAAGATCCTTCCGCGAGTAACATATATTATTTGTGAATCCCTCCAGAAAATATGTTTAAAACATTAATTTCGTTTAAGGTCTTTTGAATATTATTTGAGAAAATTTGGCAATTTTATCAGAATTAAAAGTGCATTTCGGTTAAATTATATTCAGATCATTTTTGTATGTAAATATTGACTTACAAAAGTTTCCAACTAATGGACCAACCACGCTTTTCTCTCTGCCTTTTTACTCTTTGTTTTTACCCAAGTTAATTTGGCACGTAGTGTAGAGCTGTTGTTATCCATGACGAGAAGTAAGCTAAATTTGTGCCGTTTTAGATTATTAAATTTTTTTAATAAAACACTAAGTCGAAATTTGAACAATTAAAGATTATATTTTTTTGGGAAACAAAACTTGGACTAAGAAACGATACGAAAAAAATAACCTCTAAATATTGTGTTAGAAAACCCATGTGTCATTTTTTTAATATATATTTTAGTTTTTTAATTGAAAGTCGAAATAAATTTAAAAGTGAAATTTTTTGGTATTAGATTTTGGAGAATTTCTGTTTTTTCAGTTTAAAATGGACTTATTTGAAAAAAATTGCGTAGCACTTATAAAAAAAACTGAGACTTTTTTTTAATTTAGAGAGATCGGAGATTTTATGCAATAATTTATATTTATTTAATTTGTCGCATAATTTGTTGAGCACTTTAATTAAAATCAATTAAATAAAAAAATATTACTGAAAGTAAATTTTAACAATATTTTAGTTCATTTTTTTTTCTAAGCAAATATTTATGTAAAATAATTGAAAATACTTCTCTTTACAGAATATAGGAAAACACAAAAATATAAATATTATTTCTTTAATCAAATGCAGTTAATTAATAACGATTTCTTCGTTTAAAATAAAGTTTAAAGATTTGTGTGGTTAATAAAAACGTTTTCGTATAATTTATTTGGTCGAGCAGTTAATCTAATTGAACCACTCAGAGTAAATTCTAAACTTATCGGATACCGATAAAATCATTAATTTAATTGGTGCTATTTGGTTGAATTTCCAAAAGGCCCTATACAGTTACTTTTCATTAACGAGTATTGGTGAATTACTATTGCAAAACTAAACGAATGGTTTTTAACAAGAAAATTTCTTAGGAAAGTGGATCTTTGTGTCGGAAAATTAAAGTTCTAGTCGAAATGGCTTTTATTAGAATTTTTAAGGTTCCACAAAACACTTTATTTAAATTTGGAACTGCGTCAACTTTAAAATGTCTTAATTATCGAGTTTGAGATTAAGGTGAATGTTTATTTTTTTTACTTCATTCATTTATATGCTAATTAGAAAAGATTTTTTTCTCTTCCTCAAAAAATATCTCCTTTTAATTTTTTTTTAGAAAAAGCGAAGTTTAAATATTTTTTTGAGACATGGATTCCGACAGATGCTTTGCGATGTTTAAATAACAGGGTGGTTAAAGTTTAATATATTTGAAATAAACTGTATTTGTGAAATAATGACAGTGGATCCTAAATCAGAATTTGACAGAAATCTTTATCTCCAAAATTGTGTCGTTTGAGGAAAGTCTATGGAGCAATGGAATCAATGAGTGTGGGTGCAAAGAATGGTTTGGTATGGTACATATATATTTCAGTGTGTGTGCTTGTTCAGAGAACCGCTTATAAGCTTTCGTCAAGTGGGACAGACACAGAAAGAATTTTTACAGTCACAAAGAAAGGAATAACACATAGACAAATGACAACATTTATTGACGGTCACAAAAGCATCCATGCCTGACCGGGATTTGGATGCAGCGAATAATGGCTTAAGGTAGGCGAATACCCAAAATTCTGAAATTTTTACTATTACTTTAATCTTTTCCAAATTTGGCATTGATTTCAAATATTATGAACAATGCTTTTTGGGCAATTTTTTTTATTTAAATATAATTGATTTATTTTAAACGGTGTTTTTCAACTAAAAAAAAGGGGTTTACGCCAACACTTCTAGCATAAAAAGTTTTACATTAATTTATATGAAATTTTTCACAGATGCTATTTCAATATATATCTGTGCCATGAACCTCTAACATCTGGTGTAAGTATACAAGGTTTTTTTTTAAATGTCCAAGTATAAGTTAATCGAAAAAAAAATCTTTTTTGTGGTTAATTTATAAAATTTTTCTTAATAACTTTTTTTCTTGTAATTTGTATGTAGAGGAGTCATTGCATGCATCAGTTCAAAACAAAGAATTTAACACATAATAAATGTTCATAGGATGAAAATTCAGATTGTTAGACTTGTGTTAGACTTGTTGGCGTAAACCTCTTTTTTTAGTAGAAAGACACCGTTTAAAATAAATAAATTATATTTAAATAAAAACAAAAGCCTAAATAGTATTATTCATTTTTTTGAAGTCACTATGCCAAATTTGGAAAAGATTAAAGCAATAGTAAAAATTTTAGAATTTTGGGAAATTTTGGGTATTCGCCTACCTTAAATGGCCACTCGTTTGTAGATAACAGTAGTTGTAGCTTTAATTATCTTAATGGCGAATGCTTTTCAGCGATCTATGTTATGAAGTAGATGGGCTTCCTAGTATTTAAGAGACTGAGTCAGTACCAGGGTTCCCCAGGAAGCAACTATTTGGCTCCTTCTCCCACTTTGGCACTTGGGTTTGGCTCCTTTTAAAAATTCATCAACGATATTTTAGTACATTGTCGCCATCACATAGCGATGAAGTTTTTCAAGACTTAATTGTGGGTGTTTTAAGGAATTTTAGTTTTGGTTTGTCATCTACCCAACCAAAAGCAACACTTCGGGTATTTGGGATTCGGATAATTGGAGTTGTACTGTACTCACATCTCATGTTGGCCCGGTCTTTGACCACAATCCACAGCTGGTGGCAGATGGAGCAGTAGGTGTTGCCCATCACCACTGAGGGCGCCACCAGCAGCAGGAGCATGTACTAGCGAACATTTCGGAAAACATGTACATCATCGGGAAAACTAATCGTAGGCGTGTCGATCGAGCGGACATAACCGAGGAATTATCGACGTAACGGGCAATTTTGTATTAAAATCCGACATTCTAATTCTCATCGGCTTCCCGGCGAACGATGAAAATTCGATTATCAGTCGATGAAAAATTGCTACTAGAATCTGTGTTTGCATCGTGTGACACTAGAACGAGAAAGTACTCGATTAAGAGTGTCGAGGTTTCTCCAATACTCACATCTCTCCACAGCTCATGTTGGCCCGGTCCTTGACCACAATTCACAGCTGGTGGCAGATGGAGCAGTAGGTGTAGCCCATCACCATAGCGAGGGCACCACCAGCAGCATGAGTACGTAGTGTCCATTTCGGAAAGCATCTACATCATCGGAAAAACTAATCGTAGGTGGGACGATCGAGCTAACTTAACCGAGGAATTATCGACGTAACGGGCAATTTTCTATTAAAATCCGACATTCGAATTCTCATCGGCTTACCGGCGAACGATAAAAATTCGATTATCGATAGATGAATAATTGCTACTAGTATCTGCGTTTGCATCGTGTGACACTAGAGCGAAAAAGTACTCGATTAAGAGTTCGAGGTTTCTCCAATACTCACATCTCTCCACAGCTCATGTTGGCCCGATCCTTGACAACAATCCACAGCTGGTGGCAGATGGAGCAGTAGGTGTAGCCCATCACCATAGCGAGGGCACCACCAGCAGCATGAGTACGTAGTGTCCATTTCGGAAAGCATCTACATCATCGGAAAAACTAATCGTAGGTGGGACGATCGAGCTAACTTAACCGAGGAATTATAGACGTAACGGGCAATTTTCTATTAAAATCCGACATTCGAATTCTCATCGGCTTACCGGCGAACGATGAAAATTCGATTATCGGTCATGAATAATTGGTACTAGTATCTGCGTTTGCATCGTGTGACACTAGAGAGAAAGTACTCAATTAAGATTGTAGAGGTTCTCTAATACTCACATCTCTCCGCAGCTCATGTTGGCCCGGTCCTTGACCACAATCCACAGCTGGTGGCAGATGGAGCAGTAGGTATACCCCATCACCACCGAGGGCAGCACCAGCAGCAGGAACAGCATGTATACTTCGTAGAAGCGCCACACCCACGGCTGCTGCCAGTTGCGAACGCACCAGTAGGCTTTGTACCGCTCGCCTACTTCCAGATGGATCTTCAGGAAATAGAAAACAAAATCTTTATTTTAAACAAACTATAATAAGCATGATTTACGTCTTGAGTTGCTCTGGAATGAAAATAAGGTATCTTATTTTCATTCTAGCTAATTAGATACCTTATTTTAGAATGCTAGCTAGGTAGCATTCTAAAATAAAGTATCCTATTTTAACGCGTGGCATCCAATCAATGCTATGGGCGGAGCTTACTGTGCCATGCCATCAATCATCGACAGCAGCGCTGAATTTGCGAAAGTAATGGAATGAGTACGTCACCCGACGTCACCCGAAACATTCCCATTTTTCTTATAAATAAGGTACAACTCCAATAGTAGAAAACTGGAGATATAGAGACGTCTGAGGGAACACATTTATTTTAAGCAACAGGATCATGTATTGTACACTTCGTAGGCGCGCCACACTCACGGCTGGTGCAAGGCCACCTAGAAGAACAGGCCAGGACAGCTGTCGAATTTTGCCGAGTCACGTGACCAAAGATCCCTCCTTTGGTCACGTGACGCTGTAGAACTTTGCCGAGTCAGGTGACCAAAGGAGGGATCCTTTGGTCACGTGACTCGGTAAAGTTTGACAGCTGTCCTGGCCTGTTCTTCTAGGTGGCCTTGGCTGGTGCCAGTTGCGTACCCACCAGTAGGCTCGGTACCGCTCGTCTACTTCCAGATGGATCTGCATTATATAGTGGTTAAGGCCTCGTTATCGGAATCGGAAGGTCTCACGATCGAGTCCCCAAGCAAGTGAAGACCCATCGAGTATATGCGGAGTACGTGCTGTGGGTCGCAAAGTCCTGTAGGTGGTTATGGCACAGTTTCCAATAGGTACAGGTCCTTGGAGACTTATTATTCTCCTTCAGGGACATGTCTAAATTGTGGAGGTGGCGATGGATGGCAGCATCTGTCACTTTTGTGTGTGTGCCTTGTCTGTCTTTATTGACGAAGATTTATAAGCGTGTCTTTGACCAAGCACACAAACCTGAATGTATATGTCTACCTACTAATCAACCATGGAATGAGGGAACTTTGTTTACGAACTTTGATGATTATTGTTGGATTTATGTTCACTTGTAAAATTTATCTTTTAAAAAGCTGTTTAAGGACAATGTGTGAAGTCGAGAAACAGCTTGAAGCTTTCAACCTATTTTTGAGAACAATTCGACTCTTCAATAAAAACTAGTGAAGCTTCCAATTGTGAGATTGATGGTTTTTCAACTCTGCACAACTCCAAGCCAAACAGTAAGTTGCAATTATTCGGTGCGATTATTTTTTTAAGGGGTCATAGGAGTCTTAAAAATGTGCAAAGAAGGTACTTCAAAACATAGTTAGATCTTTCATGTCATTTATTAACTTCTCAATGTATAAGTATAATTTTTTTATGTGTAATTCTACAAGATTTATTTATTATAAAACAAGTTTTAAAATTTATTAAACTTTAGCCAAAACTAAAATAAATGATATTAAACATGAAGCTATTTGAACACCTTTAGATTAGGCTTGCGCGGCAAATCGTGAGGTCAAAATTGAAAAAATGACCAAGAAAATGACTTTATATTGTACAAATATGTACAAACAAAGACTTTTACCTAAATTCTCAGCTCAATTTTAATTAGAAATTATTTTTTAAAAATTTAAATAATTTTTTTTTTAAATTTTTATTATTTTTTTAGGAAAAAGTTCTTAAAACCATTTCTAATTAAAATTGAGCTGAGAATTTAGGTATAAGTCATTGTTTGTACATATTTGTACAATATAAAATCATTTTCTTGGTCATTTTTTCAATTTTGACCTCACAATTTGCCGCGCAACCCTAATCACAATGTGGTCAAATAGCTTCATGTTTAATATCATTTATTTTAGTTTTGGCTAAAGTTTCATAAGTTTTAAAACGTGTTTTATAATAAATAAATCTTGTAGAATTACGTATAAAAATTATACTCATTTATTGAGTATTTGAAAAATGACATGAAAGATCAAACTATGCTTCGTAGTACCTTCTTTGCACATTTTTAAGACTCCTATGACCCCTTAAGTTTTTGAGAATTCTTATTAATTGCATTTTGGTCTGCAAGCACCTAAATTGCATTTTTTTTATATCGACTCTACTTCGTAGATGAACTGAATAAATAACAAAATATGGGCAAATAATATCTTTGAAATCAAGCTAGTCTCACAACTTTTTTATTTATATATGTAATTATTACTGCAAATCACAATACAGGGGAACATTTTCTTACAGTATCAGAGCGGAGAGAGACAACTTTCGCGAGTGTTTACAGGTTAATGGCTTATTCTTAAGTGTGCACTAAAACGCATCGAATTGTATTAGTTGAAACCGATCACGTGATGTCCATACCTTCTAGAACTTTTTTCGAATCATGACTCAGATATTATCGGCGCTTGCAACTAACGCAAAATTGTGGTTTTATTTCAAGAGTACATTTTTATCTACGCGCACGTATTTATTCTACAAGTAAGTGAGGTTGACAAAGGTGTATAATTTTACAATATCTAAAGTAGTGGCAAAATTGTCTCATATATATGAATATTATACTGTTTAGAGTTAAAATTTTAAGCATAAACTCCTCGGCGCAACAGCCTATTACTGGGTCAAGGCCTGCTGTGTCCATTTCAGCTCTCGTGACCTAGGGCTCTGGGGTGCTAGGCATATCTCCCGGTAAAGTGGTCAGCCTCACTCAGAACCCTCAGTGTTTATTTTCCAACCATGCTTGGTACTCATTTTATCGACCCACTCAAGGGATGAAAGGATGGGTCTACCTCACCCAATCCGAGATTCGATCCCCTGGCCTCGACTACCACTAAGGACTACCACTACGAAGGACTACCACTAAGCCACTGGGTATTTTAAGCATATAATTAAGAAATAGTATAAGTGTAAATAAAAATCGCAAAAAATCTGATTTTCTGCTACTGTTTAAATTTTTTATATTCATTAATTTCAATATTTGAAATGATAAATATTGTTCCAAACTTACATAAGAGCCAGTATTACAACATCAGAGGAAAATATGAAAGAGCTACAACAAATTTTGCAAAACTTATGTTCTTCGGACATGAAAGTTAAAACCATAGTAAAATTGTGCAGAGTGTGTTATGTTTTCAAGAACAAGGATTTCCTTAAAAAGTAGGAAATATTACGATTTCCGATATTTTTTTAATAAAAATAAAACTTCGATCGATAAAATTTGAAGTCGTATTTCCAATATACTTCTTTTCCGTTTGTACGGAATATATTATACGAATACGGAAAAAAAAGTTTTCTTGAAATCCGCGTCCAATTCATATTGCGAATTTCGAAAATTGAAATAGGAAACGGAGGAAAAGGAAAATCTTACAAGCAGAAGAAGAATTTTGAGGAGGAGTAGAATAATCTGTTTTTCGTTACGAAAATAAACTTACTAAAGATATTTTCCCAACAACATGGCGCTATAACACATTCTATTTTGGAAAAGGGATTGGCTTTTGCAACATGTTTTGGTGCAAATATTTGAGTAGTTATAAGGGAAAGGGTTCAAATCGGGGCTTGAAAAATCTCAGAAATTTTACTAGTCCCCTAAGGACGGCTTGTCCTACAATGCACCTGTCCTCCTTTGAAACTTACCCCCGACAAACTTAAATTATATATAAATAGCTTTTAATAAGGGTAGACTAAACAGTGAATAAACGCTTAAGCACAATTTTTTTAAAGAAAATTCATACATTTAAAGAAAATATAGCTTGTTGGTTTCTGATAACGTAAACACATCTTTCATTATATGTAAATTCTACGAAAAAAAGGTGACTTTATATTGCATTGCTTTGGGTCTTTTGGGGGTCCAAATAAAAAGTGGTACAAAAGCCAAGTGAATGAACAGTACTTTTACCAATGAATGAACACAAAAATGTCCAGTCAAACTGTTAATTAGCTGGGGTCTATTCATTCACCGGTCAGTCTATCCTAAATAAAAATATAATTTCGTCTTATTTATTATAAACATTTATATAAAACGTACAATGTATTAGTAGTTACTAGGGTTACTTTGTACATTAATAAAAGTAATACAAGGTTGCTTTTGTAGATACTAGATAGCAACCAAGTATTTATTTTATGAAATTATTAAGGGGGTATAGGACACAAAATCTTCAAAGAAAATCAAAAAAATATTATTATCTTAAAAAATAACAGAAATATTTTAGAATAATATAAAACAAAATTTTTTATTTATATCTGCAGTAGAACGCAAGATATGTAGCTTTTTGTGTCATGACATCTGTGTTGGCCACCACGTTTATAATGTTTGCTTCCTCGTAATATTTGATAGAATTAACATTATCGAATCCTTAGTCGTTCGGGTGGTTTGGAGATCTTCAGTTAGGAAAGGGATAAACTTCAAAGTTGTTTTTCTCCTTGATCGTGTTTTCGATGATTTCTTGACTTTAAGTTGATATAAGTCAAAATCTACTGCCCATAGAGTGTTAAAATTTTCCACACATATTTTTCAAACATATATCTTTAATTTGTCTTTAGGGATTAGATGTATATAATTTATTTTTTTATTTATTAATTTTTATGAGAAAGTGAACCTGCGAAATTATAAACAAAACTTATAACAAAAATAAGAAACATCTCTTTTTGACACTTTCATTTTTTTTAAAAAAAGTAATGATAATTTTAAACCTTTGACTATCTAAAAGTGTAAGTATATTTAGTGAATATGAAAAAATTATTTAGTTATATGAAAAAAAATTATATTGATATCGGCAATATTAAAAAAAGTTCAAAATGTCCCATACCCCCTTAAAAAGGACCAAGTGTAAGTTATCAGGAATGTCAATTTATCCAAAGGTACTACGTTATTTAATGAATCAAAAATGGCGTTTGTCAGTTCTACGTTGTTTCGATAGGGTACTTTACTGTATCGCTAAAATACCTCCCGATGTTATTTAAATTACAGTTGAAAGTAAAAAAATAGCAAATGCATACATAATTTTTGCGAAATAAATCTTTAAATCATAAAAAAATTATTTTAAAGAGGCATTTTTTCACGTGATCACAAACGCGTCGGTTTTCCTGACGTCACTATGAACTATACACTCTTAAAAAACGAACGAGCGATTTTAACTCAGTCTGATTAATTTTCATTCCTCCAGTCTGGAAAATGCACTTCTCCTTTTGGAGTGGATCCTTTGTGTGTTAAACCTCCAACAGGATCATTCCAAACGAGTGATTTTAACTCAGTCTGAGATAATATTCACTCCTTTCCAGTGTCAAAAATGCATTTCTCCAACTGGAGTGAAATTCACTCTTTTGTTTTAAGAGTGTAAACAAACCAGCGTGATCTTTTTTTTTCTGATTAAACTTAATTTAATCTAATTACTATTGAAATTATAAATATTGAGAAAATGTAGGGCTGTTTTACAGAAGCGTATATTTCAAATTTGCCTAAAATCGATTCCAATGTGGTGTTTCAAGGTTTGTGTATAGCTCATAGTGACATCACAGATTCCACGTAACAGCCATAAAGCGTTTTCCGGAGTGATTTTTCGTCATAATTTTTGAAATTATTTTTCTGCCTTTTTATATAGTATTTGAAAAAAATATGGGTCTGATATTTTTAGCATAAGATTTTAAGCCAATAAAAAAATTAGTCAAGTTCCCTATTTTTTTTTTTTTTTCAAATGGAATTGCAAGCTCGTCAGATTTTTTTCTTGTACCTTCCCAACAAACCTTCCTATGTTCAATTTATCTGAAATATTTGTTAAGAACCCAGTTATTTACTTTTGGGACACACGTGATATTTTGAAAAATTTACTTGGTCTCCTTCTGTCTACTTTTTGTATTATCTACATGGGTCGCATATGCTTAATTGTCTTGGATCAAGTATCCCTAGTTGCACTTTTTTTTGTTGAATCCCAAAATAAAGCATTTTGCAAATAAATACAGTAAAACTTTTATGCACGTAAACATAGCTAAAAGCACAAACAAATCAAGTAACTAATTGAAAATTTATTTCCTTTATACCAACATTGAAAAAATTTACTTGGTCAGCTTCAGTCTACTTTTTGTATTGTTTACTTGGGTCACCTATCCTTAATTGGCTTGGGTCAAGTATCCCTAGTTGCACTTTTTTTTTAACCTCAAAATAAGGAAATAATGTATTTGCAAAAAAATACAATAAAACTTTTATGCACGATCAAAGCTAAAAGAATGAACAAAACAAGTAACTAATTGGAGAAAAAAATATCTCCTTTAAATAAAAGATGATGACCCAAAAATTTTATGGCATCAAAAATTTACTTTCAGTGCATGAAAACGTATTTCTTCGGATAGCTAAACATGTATTCAATGATTCAGTTGAGTATTTTCACAATGTGGTTGGCTGATTGAAAAGGAAAGAAGTAACGCCACTTTCAACTTATAAAACTTTCCAATGCTGAGAAAGGGGCATTGGGTCATGTATCCTTATGGATAAAATGTCCCTAGTTCTCATTATTATAATGATATTTATTTCTAACTTTTTAAAATTATTGCATATGATCAGGGAGAAAAACAATAAAATTTGTTCAAATGATGTTTTGAAATAATTATGAGTCCAGGACCTAAGGTAAAGTGTATGAAAATTCATTATGAAAAATAAACTGTTGTTCATTTGATCTAAAATAAACATTTACTATTGAATAATTTACAATTATTTTAAAACATTTTTATATACTAAAACAATTTCGTTATCATTTTCAATTTCTTGCGCCAAAAAGCAATTACCGTATTGAACGCAAAATCAAAAATGCATATTAAATTATTTTTCCATTCTTTAAATTAATATTCTTATTTAGTGACAAATAAGTAAATTTTGAACGAAATTGATTGAAAGAAAAATCTTTGGTAATACAATTATAGATGGTAATTCCTTCTAAAATGTTTGGCTAATGCCAATTTAGTTTCCTAAAAGAAGCTCTTATGTTTTTTCAAACCACTTACTCAATATAGGCTAAATAATATGTAACGCAATTTTGTTGCCTTCTTAATAAATTTTTCTTATTAAACCTCAATGACTTTCATAGAAAATGCATTAAAAACATATTCAATTACCGAAATTTCGTATCACAAATAATAACTTAATTGTTAAGCACTTTTGTTTAAGTTTAGAATGAAGTTACGAAGACGATAGTTAGAAATGCGTGGAGCAAAATAAGTTAATGTCGTCAGAAATTCGCCAAGTAACCCTAAACGTGGGCAAAAATTATTTTGCTTCAAATATTTTTTTTAAAAAAATAAAGTTTCTCATGTCATTGTTGAGTTGGCAACAGTGATTTAAATGACTGAAAATTGAACTTTATATCAGCAGGAAATTTCGCGGACAGATAGTAGAGTCATGTCCATCCGGACGTACAGACAGGTGGACAAAAAGTAGGAATGTTGGGTCTTTGAGGTCATAGCTTTCTAACAAAAAAAATAAGGTCTGATTGATAGAAACGATTTTGGAAGGGGTTACGGACAGACAGACGGACATCGACCGCATATCAATACCTACTTATTCATTTTTTAAAATTCTTCCGAGTTAAAAAAAAGAAAAGTAGGCAAAAATTTGTTGTAATTATCATGGCCTGATCTTCCATGAAGCTTGTTAAGCCGGAGCATATGTTTGACCACATTTTTTTGGTACCCCTAAATTTCAATTCCTTTATGCTAAATGAAGAGCACACGGGAAAAACCGATTGATTTTGTAGAGAAGTTTCCTTAGCATTCCACTTTGGCGATGATAGCGAGTGATCGCCTAAACTTGTGTAAGGAAGCCAGTTCCTACCACAGAGATCATAGTTAGAGTAATAGAGTGGAAGATCACGTGACCTACAATGCTAACGACGGGATGCGCAAAGAGCTCCCGGAAGAGCCCAAATGAAATCAGTGTTGTAGTTCACGTGATCTGCCACTCTAATACTGTAACTACTATCTCTGTAGTTCCTAGCTAACAAGATTCAGGCGATTGACGATCCCGACGCTGGGACCAAGCGAAGAAGAAAGAAGAAACTGGTTTTCTCCCGCCAATGTTCGCCAAGAAAAAAATTGCGGGCGTCCGCCTAATAAATCAATCGGTTCTTCCCGTGTACTCTTCAAATGTTGTGGACAATAAAAATGCATGTAAATTTTATGATTTTACTTAGTTTGGGCCTACTATAAAGGGATCGATGGCTTCACTTGGCGACAAATTTTTCGTATTAGTTTTTACCCCGCAACATCGCCATATTATTCTTAACTCCCTAAAGTTTACATACCAATTACCTATGTTGATTATTCGCTTCGTTTAAGTTAATAAAATCCAATTTAATGCTTGTTTCTAAGAAACGAATTATTTTGGTGGTTATCCTGAAGTGTTTTTAAAATTAATTGAAAAAGTGTTTTGTCTTCAAAACTACGTACGACGAACGTAAACATGATTAATGAAATTTTGTCCTGTAATTGTTTGCATATTTCCTGAAATTTTGCCGATTTTTGATGAAAATAAGCTCTAAACAAGAAGTTCTAAAATAACTAAAATAGCCTACTTTCCTGTTACTTAAATACTTACTAAAATTCTTACCTTGAAAAAACTAGGATCGTTACAGTAAGTGACATCAACAACCGTTTCTACATTAAATTTATATACAAAAGAATAAATTTCACAAACCACAGCATCCAGATATAATTTCAACTTCGTAAAGCCATTATTTTCATTTATCTTCTATCGCCAATAAAATAAATATTACTTATCGTCCGCATGATTTATTTGCAGTTATAAATAAATATTTAATTTTTCGTAGAAAAAAACCCCATAAAACTATTCCAAAATGCACTTAAAAAAATAAATGTAAATAAACAAGTAGGTTTGTAACAGAATCTGTCACTTAACCTGCTTCCAAACAACAGTTGTGTTTAACAGGTAAAAAGGCGCCAAACACAGCATTAATTCTATATTAAACATTTACCAGCTAAATTCAGCTAGTTTCATTTATTTTATTTCGAGAATTAAATAATTATTACTTAAATCGTTTGCAAAAATTTATATTTCAAAGATTAAATATGTAATAGTTCTCGCTTTTAAATAGAATGAAAACATTTCGTACCAACATAAGGAATCTCGAAGTGAAATATATATTTGACGTCATTTCAAACGATCGATGTCGCAAAAATAAATTTATTTTAATTCATTGTCAAAAAGAATTAAAGTTTCTCAAGCGATTGTTGCCATGGCAATGGTAATTTATTTCTAATAAAATGGCTTCCTATGCTTTTTAAATGAGCATTAAATCTTGAAGTTTTTTTTAAATAATTGAAGTACTTAGAATTCGAATTATTTTCTGAAATTTTCAATATATTCTCATTTGGATACGCTGAATTTTTTGACGTATATCACTTGTCCGTAGCATTTGTAGTTAAATCCAGCGATTTATATAACTCGAAATTGAATTTCAATGCTAATTCAATGGAAAATTCGTCGACAAATAGTCGATTTATGTCCATCCTATCGTACAGACAGACGGACAAAAAGTATGAAAGTTGGGTGTCTGAGGTTATACCTTTCTAATAAAAAAAGAATTTTTAAGATCGGATTGCTAGAACTGATTTTGGAAGGGGGGTACGGACGGATGGACAGACGGACGGACAGACAGACGGACGGACGGACATCGACCGCATGTCAATACCTACTTTTTCATTTTTTTTAATTCTTTGAATTAAAAAAAAGAAAAGTAGGCTAAAAATTACTGCTTTCTTAAGTACAGCATAATTTGTTATTCATCTACTTAGCTATAAAAATTACCCAAATAAATTAATATTTCATTTGTAAAATATATTTGCACGATAAGAAACGTAAATAAACTATGATTTAATGACCATTTATGAAGATTTTATAGTTGAAAATAAAATATACTTTAAAAAATCCGGTCAGACAGGATGTCATTTAAAACTTTTATTCGGTCAATAATTCGAAAAACAAAATAATTAGAACGAAATTCGAAGAACGTTGCATTTTCAGTTAGAGTTTGATGATTCCCTTGTTCAAATTTACAGTTTAATTCAGTAAGACAGATTTAGTCCCGCGCACGTTAATTAGATATATGTAATCTAATAATAATTGCGCTAAATGTGCCAAATCTGCATTCGGGGATTTCACTGGTAATCGCGGCATTATAAATCAAGGTGAAGATAGCTCTAGTGATGACAGCGTAAATATATAATTCAATGTTTGCATTCAATGTTTGCTTAGGGGGTGCACATAAGGAAACTGATGGTTCTCAAAACACTTTCTGTATGGCCGAGCGGTTTGGATAGCTCACCATTACGCTAACAGTCTGCACGATGTATCAATACCACCTAGATTGGAAGGCCCAAGAACTAAGCAAAGCAACG
This sequence comes from Hylyphantes graminicola, assembly GCA_023701765.1. Taxonomy (NCBI): domain Eukaryota; kingdom Metazoa; phylum Arthropoda; class Arachnida; order Araneae; family Linyphiidae; genus Hylyphantes; species Hylyphantes graminicola. The sequence continues at coordinate 7,443,468 of CM043111.1, forward strand.
TCACACTAGTGGACCAATTTCAATTTGTTGACCAATAACGTCGTATCTTAAGATGACGTCGCATCTTGATTCATCTTATCTTAAAAATTTATTCAAATACAAGATCTAGTCACGAATGATCATTGGTCAAAACCACGGAATTGGTCCACTAATATGACGTCAAGCATTTAGTTCGCCGGCCTTCTAATCTAGGTGGTATTGCTTGGGTGCGCATAAGGTAACTTATGGTACTCAAAACACTTTCTGTATGGCCGAGTGGTTTGGATAGCTAACCATTACGCTAACAGTCTGCGCGCTGTATCGGGTGTGGGTTCGATTCCCGCCGTCGTCCTAGGTGTATTTTAATTTCTCTGTGACAGTAAAAACTATGCTTTGTAGTACCTTATTTGCACATTTTTAAGACTCTTATGACCCCTTAAACTGTGAATTGGAAAAGATGGACATTTCACGGCAGTTACCTGTGCGAAGATGATCGGTATGGCCGTGACGAATGACGCGATCCAGATGATGATGATGACTCGTCTCGCCTGACTCATGGTGCACTGGTAGCGGGACTTGACCGGGTGCATGATGGCGTAGTACCTGCAAGTACAGTGAACATAAGAAATCATCTTTTTCGCGTCCGATACAAGCAAACCGACAAACAGAAGTCACCTTTTATGTATATAGATATGCTTAAAGATTTTAAATTATTATTTACTTGTTTAAAATTAATCATCTTTTTTTACCGCTCCACTTTTTTTATAAATCTCTTTGGCAATTTAATGAATTTTTCCGTCATTTGAAATTGAATCGTCAATGAAAGTCTGTCATTTTGAAATTAGGTAGTATTTTAGGTCATTTCGAGATGTCAACCATCTCGGCAAGTGTATCATTTCCAATTGGCGACTTTTTCAAAAAGCCACCAAATCCGGCAGCGATTCTTTAGTTTAACCCTCTAATGCATGAATTTTTATTTTAATCCCAAAAAAATATATGTATCTTTAATTCTCACACATTATGGAAAAAATACTAAAAAAATTTAACTGCATTAGAATTCAAATAATTTCAATTTTTAAAATTTTTTCCATAAGAAAAAAACCAACTTCGAAATTCCAATTTTGATAATAATGACTAAAAAACTACTAAAAATATTTCAAAATAACCCTTTTTAAGTATGATAATTTTTCAAAACAATTTATTAGTATTTAGTGCTAATATTATTATTCTTTGAATACTGCAAAAAACGTAATTTCACAAAAGTTAATAACCTCACTCTTTAATTTTGAATTTTTTTTACTACTGTCATCTATGAGGATTATTAGTAACTAAAACGTTAAAATGAAATGTAATAGATGAAAAAACACAGATTTGTCTAGGAGGAGCTCTAATTTAATAGAATAAAGTGGATTATGTTACTTGTTACCGAATGATAACAGTATGCATTAGAAGATTAACCAATTACCGTAGCATTTTTTTAACACTAGTTTAAGCGATTTCTCGCTATCAAATGTAAGCAGAATGAGTGTTACCTTTCCATACTCATCGTGGTGAGTGTGAGCACAGAGCAGATCGCTGACACATTCTGGAAGTAGTGGACGAACTTGCAGCAGAACTCGCCCAACGTCCACGAATACGAAAACAACTGGATAAACTGAAAAAATATATATAAACAGTGTAGTTTTAAAACTCGCATTCTTTAAAGCTTGTCTAAGCTATGTGGTCCGGCCGGTTCATTGGCGATTTTGTCTAATTGGATTTACCCTTATTAAAAGCCGCAATGAATGCATTGGAATCTATATCGTTGGCATACACTGCTCAAAACAATTAGGGGAGCACTTTTTAATTCCAACTTTAACTTCCCTCACAACTTTTTAATTTTTATCCTATAAATCTGAAATTTGTTAAATAGGTTCACTATGCATTCGAAATGAAATAGTAAAAAACAGGAGAAAAAATCTTAAGTTTTTAATACTTAAATTTAAAGGGGGGAAATGGAATAATAACTTTTCAATAAATTATAACAATAATTTTTTCAAAACTTTTTTTGTTAAAAATAGTTGAAATATATTTTTAAACATCTAAAAAATGCAAGCATGAAATATTTAGGGTAAATTTATTTTCTAAAACTGTTTTAAAGAGAAATTTATTTTACCATATATTTCATATTTTCATTAATATTAAAAAAAATATTAAATTCTTCAAAATACGTTATTCTTCCATATAATGATGTATCTAACGATACATAAGTTGCGAATTTAACTTAGTTAAAAAAAATCACAAGCTGATGATTTCCAATTTAATCATTGGGAGTGAAAGGGTTTAAAACATATGCTCCCCTAATTGTTTTGAGCAGTGTACTTAGTCTAAAAAGAATCCACCGTTGGTACTTCCCACCTATAAACTAAAGCGAAAATTTTCAAAGATCAAAAATCCTTTCATAAAATAACTAGTAGATGGCGTGATTTAACGTTTAGTCTTCTGGCGACACTATTTGCTTATTCCTCGAGCATCAAAGAAATAAATTAAGGAACTATTTCAAAACTAAACCAAACAAAACCCACAAATTCAAACTCTTTAAATCCTATACGGATTAATTTTTAATTTTAGTCAACTAACAAAACTAAACACGAACATGTCAAATAATTTGTTCTAAATAATCTAAAGTTCTTACCAATGGTACATTTTTAGAGCCGTTAACTGTACACCTACTTTTGGGCCACCCTGTATAATAATACTAGGTCTCTCTTCTATATCTTAGGTTCCGAAGTATAAATATAGCGAAACACATTATGTAGAACTATTCAATAAACTTATATCCCTTAAGGAAACGATGAATTCGGGTAAAAATTTCAATTTCTCAAACTTCAGTATCAGAAAAACATAATCCTCTTCCAAGTTTTCACACTGACAAGACTCAATAATATGCTCCTTGCAGACAACAAATAAAAATATCATTTTTTGAGGACTGCATAAGTTGTATAAGAGCGTTCACAGTACTTTGAGGATATTGAACACTTTTGTCGAAAAATGAAGAATATTTTTCAGTGTTGGTATGGAGTGCAAAAAAGTGGCATATCGCACAAATATGAATTTTCGAGTGAAAAGTGGCATAAGTCAAAAATAAGAATATTTTAGTCAAAACTGATATTTCTCGCATTTTCAATTTAGCAATTACAGACACAAATACAAAAATTGTCGACCAACAACTGGCCAGAGGCCCATCTAGGCTGGTCAAAAATACAGGGTGAGGCAAACAAAAGTAGCCCTGGTCTAGAGATAGGAATATGTTGTAATGCCTGGCGAGAAAAACTTTTGAAGCCGCCTGAAACCCGTTTTCCCATTGGTTGGATCGGATTAGCTTCACATTAGAGCTACTCATAGACTAGTGGCGAGTTCAGATCTTAGTTCGCATTGTATGAAGACGTCCCATAATGCAAATTTTGTGTCTTGCAATCAATTTAGAATGTTTTGTATTACCAAAAACGAAAAGGTCCGATTTTCCAGGATAAATAACAACCGAAACAATCAAATAATCACTAAATCTTGATCAGATCTACTAATCTTGTTTATATTCCATTTCAACTAGCTTCTAAAAGCGTAGCGTAGTTGCTGGCAAATAAGTCGCCAAGCGTTTGTTTGGGCTTAATATTGAAACGATCAATAGCTTCAGTTAGAAAACCTGTTTTTGTATTAGTTTTTTACTTGGCAACATTTCTATCTTATTCTTATCTCCAATTTGGGGCCACTTTTGTTTGCCTCGCCCTGTATATCATCTAGCTAAAAACTTTTCTCTAGCCACAGAAGTGCTTTCTTGTCCCCTTTTATGACGGCATCCTTCATGAAGGTGTCTCCTTACACTCGGCACATTCTTCGATGAATTTCCGTTGCACTGTTTAATTGAATCGGTGAGTGCAGAAACCACTTCAGTCCAAAAAATCCGAAAACTCGTTTTCAATGAAAATAAGCGTAGAAAGGCAAGATGCGTGTTTGGTGAAAAAACTACGTTAGTCTGTTGAGTAGTTCCGTAAATACAGGACGTTTGTTTTGAGTGTTGAGTGCAGAAACAACATGAGTCCAGTGACTGACGTTGTTTCTGCACCCACCGCCTGATCGCGTGACCAGTCTTGTCAGGTTCCATGCCGAGCAGCGCGTGTGATTAACACCCTAAGGTGAGGCTTGTATTGAAGTCAGTTCAGTCAAGTGTTTCAACGTGTTCTAAGTTAGTTTTCAACGTCTACTGTCAGTCTTTTGCAATATGTCAGTGAGTCTCACAAGCAGTGAGAGTGATAATGAAACAGCACCCAAGAAGAGGAGGAGGAATGAAGAGAGTTTCGAAGAAACGCGATTAGAACATCTAAAGTATGTGGGGTTGAACACATCAACTGGAAAGGGCATCTCATTCCATCTCGATCAACAGGGGTGCTGCTTGTAAGTGTAAATTACAATGCTTTACTAACTTTAGCGATGATGAAAAATCTGAATTTGTTGCTAATTTGAATCAGTTCAAATAAAAAGATGAGCCAGATATTTTCTTACACTGATTGAAAAACACGCCATTAAGCACAGTGTGCCAAAAGAAGCAAAATTCAAGTTTGCTCCCACCCGATATAAAGAGTTCCGCTATAACTCTGAAGAAAACATACATTTTCATTGAAGGATTACAAAAGCGCAGTTATCAGTTGCTGAAACCTGCTTTCCGTAACGTCGATATTGATTTTCCTTCAAGTATTGCAGCCTACCCATCTGGGAAAGTTCCAATCAACATAAAGAAAATGGAAGACATCCAGAAAATGATTGTTCATATTCCTGAAAACTTCAAAGTTTTTATTATGAACTATTTACCTGGTCAACCACTGAACATGACAATGATACTATCTTTGAGAATGATCTATTTTAAGAGCGTTTCAGTTTGTTATTTTCCTGTCTTATGACTTAGCAATACTGTAACTTCATTTCTCATGTAATATGGAAAAATATACAATTGTAATTTTTGTGTTAAATTAATTAAAATAAATATTATTAACAAAAATCGAAACAAAATTCATAACAAATACAAACTTTTAACGAATGGTTATCTTTTTCCAAGTTTCCTACTGTCTGTAAAAACAGTTGAGTGCAGAAACAGCATTAGTCCAAATCATAGTTTTAATTCTCCTGAGCTTAATTTATGTGGAAATTGGGAAATTTTTTTTATAACAGCAGCATAAAAGCATGTTATGACAAAGGAAAAAAAAGTTCTCAAATATTTTAAAATTTGGAGGAGTTATTACGTTTTTTCTTCCTCCTGAAAAATTTGAAATTTGTGACTGACGTTGTTTCTGCACTCACCGATTCAATTGTGCCTGCGAGGAACTATTAACAGCTCGTACACTCTCAGAAATAACACTTTCATTTTTGACGATTCATGAATCCTCAAGCCTCACTTTGTTAATTTTGAGGATTGTTTCGTCGAACTATCACGTGACTTGTGAGTAAACGCGAATCCTCACTTTTACGATCTTGATTTGACGATTCTGTGTCTTGATTTTGAGGAAACTGAATTTCATTGTTGTACTCACATGCTCAAAAATGACGAAATATTTCTTTAGATTAGACGACATTCAAATCCTCATAAAACGAAAACATCATCCCCAACCAGTTGGTCCGTCGGAAGCCACATCACAAGCTCATATGCTCAAAAATGACAAAATATTTCTTTAGATTAGACGACATTCAAATCCTCACAAAAATGACGATTCAAATTTCCTCACTTTGAGGAAACGAAAACTCGGAGCATTTACCAGTAACGGAATCGTCAAAATTAAGGAAAATTTTGTCGATTTTGAGCATTCATTTTTTAGAGTGTATGCAATTCTTACTTGGCGGCTACATTTTATGAAGAGTATATTGTAAAGCGTGTTCACAGATATGACAAAGTGTCTTAATCGTCAGGGCGATTGTGTAGAGAAATAAGCTGAATTGTACCTTACTTTTAGTAATAAAATATATTTTGGATACTGGACCCGTCTTTTTTTTACAGCCAATCGGAGGTTGAAAAAAAACCTCGTACGTTGTGAAAGTGCAGAAGCGTCACTTTTAAAAGCACCCACTCTAAAAAATGAATGCTCAAAAACGACGAAATTTTTCTTAATTTTGACGATTCCGTTACTATCCCCAATAGGGAAAAGTTCCTGAGTTTGCTCTTCAATCCACGGATTCGATGGCTCATGTAAACGCGTCAAACAATGCGAATAAGCGTAGTTTAAAAACTAACACTCGCCAATGCGTGAGTAAATTATAGGGTCCTGCCTGTTCATTGGAAACTTTGTCTCATTGAATTCACCATCACCACACTCAAAAAATTAATGCTCAAAAACGACGAAATTTTCCTTAATTTTGACGATTCCGTTACTGGCAAATGCTCCGAGTTTTCGTTTCCTCAAAAGTGACGAAATTTGAATCGTCATTTTTATGAGGATTTTAATGTCGTCCAATCTAAAGAAATATTTCGTCATTTTTGAGCATGTGAGTACAACAATGAGATTCAGTTTCCTCAAAATCGAGATACAGAATCGTCAAATCACGATCGTAAAAGTGAGGATTCGCGTTTACTCAAAAGCCACGTGATAGTTTGACGAAACAATCCTCAAAATTATCCAAATGAGGCTTGAGGATTCATGAATCGTCAAAAATGAAAGTGTTATTTCTGAGAGTGCATACATTGCGATGAAAAATTTTCTCGCAAATGCTACTTCATAATGCAAACAGAATGGACGAATTGACTAAAAGAACGATTGATACATATTTTCTCTATGGGGTGTTAGAGGTTGCTGGGAGAAAAAGCGTTGTAACCATTAGTTTACCAAATGAAGCCATTATCACATTTTTGATACCCCAAAACAAAAGCTTGGCGAATGATTTGGCCCTATTCTAAGGATTAATAAGTGCTGCCTCAGGAATCTCACATGCGTAATTTTACTTAAAATTAAATATGATGATGCTGAATATATTAAAAAGTGTTTTAAAAATATGATTTCAGTTGCTTAAATAATCATAATGTGTGTTAAAAATATCAATGGACAAGTAGAACTGCCAAGCTACCGATGGCGTCACAGTTGCGTCAGACAATGTCTTAAAACCCTACAAATAAATAACTCATCAGTTAGTGCATCTAAACTAGGACGGTAAAGCTTATGGAAACGTCAAATCTTGTAATATATCCCACAAACAAACGTTCACATTGTCTACTATTAAAATTATATGAGTCTTTCTTTGAATCCCTGAAACTTGTTCATTACACTCTTAAAACAAGTCGGAGGTTTAACACACAAAAGATCCACTCCAAGAGGAGAAGTGCATTTTCCAGACTGGAGGAGTGAAAATTACTCAGACTGAGTTAAAATCGCTCGTTCGTTTTAAGAGTGTACAATTTGGAGACTTGTGCCTTACATTATAAACACGCCATAATACATGCACTCACTTTGCTTTTGTTAAGGTGCATCGCGCTTTCTTTTGGCGACTTTTAAACGGTTTCAATTTTTTTTATCGCCAAGCATCCATATTCTTTCAACCTCTAAGGTTTCTTACCAAAAAAGAACGATTGACTTGTGCCTTACAATATAAACACGTCATAATACATGCACTCACTTTGCTTTGTTAAGGTGCGTCACTTTCTTTTGGCGACTTTTAAACGGTTTCAATTTTTTTTATCGCCAAGCATCCATATTCCTTTCAACCTCTAAGGTTTCTTACCAAAAAAGAACGATTGACTTGTGCCTTACAATATAAACACGTCATAATACATGCACTTACTTTGCTTTGTTAAGGTGCGTCACTTTCTTTTGGCGACTTTTAAACGGTTTAATTTTTTTTATCGCCAAGCATCCATATTCTTTCAACCTCTAAGGTTTCTTACCAAAAAAGAACGATTGACTTGTGCCTTACAATATAAACACGTCATAATACATGCACTCACTTTGCTTTGTTAAGGTGCGTCACTTTCTTTTGGCGACTTTTAAACGGTTTCAATTTTTTTTATCGCCAAGCATCCATATTCCTTTCAACCTCTAAGGTTTCTTACCAAAAAAGAACGATTGACTTGTGCCTTACAATATAAACACGTCATAATACATGCACTCACTTTGCTTTGTTAAGGTGCGTCACTTTCTTTTGGCGACTTTTAAACGGTTTCAATTTTTTTTATCGCCAAGCATCCATATTCTTTCAACCTCTAAGGTTTCTTACCAAAAAAGAACGATTGACTTGTGCCTTACAATATAAACACGTCATAATACATGCACTCACTTTGCTTTGTTAAGGTGCGTCACTTTCTTTTGGCGACTTTTAAACGGTTTAATTTTTTTTTATCGCCAAGCATCCATATTCTTTCAACCTCTAAGGTTTCTTGCCAAAAAAGAACGATTGACTTGTGCCTTACAATATAAACACGTCATAATACATGCACTCACTTTGCTTTGTTAAGGTGCGTCACTTTCTTTTGGCGACTTTTAAACGGATTCATTTTTTTTAGCGCCAAGCATCCATATTCTTTCAACCTCTAAGGTTTCTTTACCAAAAAAGAACGATGGATTATTTTTATTCTTTATTTTTCAAAATTCTTTTGATAAAGGATAAGACCAACGGAAGAAAATAAACTATTCTCCTCCAGCTTTGTTCCATCCTTGAAATTGAAATATTCCACTTTTTTTTTGTTTCCGGAATAAACGTAAATATTTTCTTGGCGGATAAAATTCAACTTTTTTCTCGGCTCTGCAACATATTTATATCTCTTCAAAACCAAATGACGAGAAATGTGTCGAATTTCTTCGTGTTTGTTATTGAAAAATGTGGAATTTGAAATTCCTTGTGGAGTACATTTTTTTTGGAATGCATTTTAGTTATTGGAATGCAGTTTATACGTATTTGCATCGTGGTGGTGTAAATTGGTATTCGACGCAATAAACACATATAAATTGTCTCGTACATCCCCCCCCCCTCAAAAAATACTTGTATCGTCTGACTGCCACAAGTTGGCAATCAAAATAATTTTGATTGTGGAAGATTCCACTTTGGATTAAGGTTTTAAGCCTTAGGAAAAAGGCTTGACAGCTCAAGGCGTTTGGCGAGAAGAGGGGATTGTTGGTCTAGTTCGATTGTAAATAATGTATCGCACGAGAACTACACATCAGTTATCGGCTATATAGGATTGTTGTTGTCGATGTACCCTTCAATTGACAACCTGTTTCTAAATCTTAAAGAAATGTGTGCCCATAAAAGCAATGAATCGCCAAACATAGTAATTCTTGCCAAAACCAAAACCTTCTTTACCTTTTTTCGAAGTGGACTGTTCTACAATCAAAATATTTTGATTGCCAACTTGTGGCAGCCGGACTATATGTATTGTCTTTTAGTACAAAAAGAGTGTTTTTATCAGTCATTACAAGAATTGGTACAAAATAAAACTGGATTGCTTCTAAATAACAGTGCTAGTGCAAAAAATGTGTTGAAGTCGCAGTGAGCAAAAATTCTTCCTAAATGTAGTTGAACATCTGTTTTTAATGTTGTCAAGTTGAACACAATGCTTGTTTCAACTTGAGTTGTTTGAACACAAGTTGTTGTGGGACATGGAACTGTTTATCAGAAAATATGTTTATCCATTAGCATTGAATCATTTGTTTGACTGTCAAGCAATTGCTGCCTCTCTTTGTGACCTTGGCGCATCACAACAAGACATACTTCATTTTCTTTAGGCCCATGACCTGGCAACTCCGATCATCAATGCATTTGGCCCTATATAGGTAAAAGTCATGGACATGGACACGATAACAACAGCAACAAAAACATTAGCATAGGATCTCTACTTGTGTTACTTTCTACCATTTTGATAGTGGCTGAGACACGTAACAGCAAAACAAGGTTTTAACTAGTGAATGAATAAAAGGTACCAGTGAACAAGCACACTGCGACTTTTAATATAAGTCGCAGTGTGCTTTCAAGAATACTGTTTAAGTTGCACTTAATAATAAAATTTCAGTTGATTATTAGTTGAGGTAACACGTTGTATTAAATGTAAAACTAACCTTCACCGCTACGCAGACGCAAACTACTAGCAGATCCGCAGTAGCCAACGATGCTAAAAACACATTGCTGATGGTCCTCATGCGCCTGAAGCTCCCCACGGTGTAGATGATGATGAGGTTCCCCACCAGAGTTACACCGTACACCAGAGCAACCGGAACTAGTTCCTCTAACTCTAACCTCCCCTAGTTCAGTTACAGAACACCCATGCACACAGTATATGGCTACCATTGGAAATATTGCTTCAGGTAACGGTTTACATTTTTTGGCGACTTAATATTACCCCATCGAAAAATGGAAAAGTTACGGAACAAGTTATAATCACCGGTCATTTGGACTTGCCATTGCGAGTTTGCACCGCGAAACATATTTAAGTTGCATCCAACAATTATATATGCTGCTGCTGTTGTTCTCTGGTCCATGTAAAGCTATTTCTGTAAAGTTCCAAAAGCATTGACGATTAGAGTGGTCTGGCAATTGACCTGGAGATTATAAAGTACGTCTGATGGTGGTACGTCAAACCCAAGGCGAGAGGTAGCAATTGCTTTGGTAACAAACGTCGCATGATATGTTATACTAGTTTCGAGTCATACGAGTAAGGTACCAGTCAGTATAATATATGTATTATGTGAAACAAGTTAGATTACAAGTGGTTACTAACCTTCACTGGTACGCAGACGCACACAACTAGCAGATCAGCCGTAGCCAACGATGCTAGAAACACATTACTGATGGTCCTCATGCGCCTGAAGCTCACCACGGTGTAAATGATGAGGAGGTTCCCGACCAGGCCCACCACCAGGGTTACACCGTACACCAGTGCCACCGGAACCAGTTCCTCCATGAAGTACACGCTGAAGGACTCGTCCCTGTCGTAGTCCTGGTAGTTCGTACAGTTGTCGCAAGAGTCGTTGGCGCCGCTGTCGTAGATGCTCATGTTGATGTCTGGCAATGGAAAAAATATACACTCTTAAAACAAACACTCCTAATTTAACTCAGTCTGAGTGGATTTCACTCCTCCAGACTGGAAAACGCACTTCTCCTTTTGGAGTGGATCCTTTGTGTGTTAAACCTCCGACAGGATCACTCCAAACGAGTGATTTTAACTCAGTCTGAGTAAATATGCATGCCTTTACGGTGTCGAAAATCCACTTCTCCAACTGGAGTGGATTTCACTCTTTTGTTTTAAGAGTGTATGAAGTTAATAAAGATGATAAGTGATACGACCTTTTGTTTTGCATTTATAGCACAAAAATGTCTATTTTTTATAGCTTAAACGTGCACTAACTATTAAAGATAGTTTTTTTTAAAAATTCTTTACAAAACATTTTTTAGTATAATATCCGAGAAGTATATAATTACGAATACATAATGCATTATGAATATGTACGGTTCTGTCATTTCTCAAAACAAAAGAGTATGTTTTGTGTAAATAATTGTTATATTCAAAATAGTTTTGAGTTTATGGTCCGAAACCTCAAAATTTGTATACATAATTCACATTTTGCAATGACATCTGAGTGAAATGATTATCCAAACAGCTCACGGGGAGAAACAAGGGATCGCTTTGTTTCGTATTGCTCAACTGTATTCAAAATGAAACTGATCGTTGTTGTTTTAGGTGGGACATCTGGAAAAAAACATGTGTCCTTTTTCGAAGCACTGTTTTATTTTAACTTTGTGTATGTTTTTCTGTTCTCCAATGGGGCTGCAGAATCGGCAGAGTTGTTGGCATGTTACTCCGCAAATTAGTTCACTGAGGGGATTATATACAGTGGTGGCCAAAAGTGTGGACACTTTTTGAAAGTTTCATATTTTTCAACTTTGTGTGATTACAGAATATATTAATTGTGTATCAAATTAAACAATTGCATATATAATTAAAAGTAATTTAATCTTTATGAGGACCACTGTGTGCAGATTGGTGAAGCCGTCTATGATACCTTTGGTCCCATATAATCTATATCCATGGACACAACATCTTCATCATCAAAGTAATTTCATGCAGAATTAAAAATAAATACAGTATAACAATTTATGTATTACGAATAAGTTATGCAACTAATAGTATGATCTGTCTTAGTTTTACAAGTCATTGAACCACTAACTTGTATTGCAATTTCAGCATAGGAGAATCCATTGATTGTGCTTGTTTGTTCAACTAAAATGAGCATAACTTTATTTGTAATACAGGTACTTAAATTCTGATTTTTTAATGAAATTCTACATTAAATTACCTTTAACTTAATATTTAAATGTTTGTATTTAAGCGTAATTTAATAGATGCAAAAACACAGGTAACAGTTGAAACACATGAAACTTTCAAAAAGTGTCCACACTTTTGGCGACCACTGTATAACGCCTTTGTTATAATAACTTTTTTCTCCAATGGGGCTGCAATATTGGCAGTTAAACCTTTGCAGACTCGATGCATTACAAAGCACTGCGAGAGCCGTTTTCTTGTGGCACCATCTAGGCGACTCTCGCTACCCATTCTGACGCACAGATTACAATGAATCTGAGCTTACTGTAAATACTAAAATATGCAAATAGGGATCTTTAACATACGTAGGCACATAATTATATGAGATGCGTGAACAAGATTTCCCCATCCTGAAAATCCGACGCCTCAGCCGGGACTCGAACCCGCGATCTTGGCAATTTGGTGTATGTTTAAGTTCGAAGAATCGATGAGTTGGTAGGCAATGTTACTCCGCAAATTCTTTTACTAATTGGATTATAACGCTTTTGTTATAATTACTTTTGAATTAAGGCAGGTCGGTACCTTGTATACGGCTAATGTTAAATTGACCTTTTTCATGTTCCTTTTTCTTTGAAACTAGCATACAAAACAACACAAAAAATATTTGCACTTTGAACAATGCACTGAAATGAGATTTTATCGATATATAAAATAGTTTTTTTTAAAATATTAATAATGCGTTATTTTTTAAAGCATTTTTGCATCACAAAATTACCCATATTTTTTTCCTCCTTCAAATTTTGAGAAATGCTCATTTCAGTAGGTAAGTAAAACACTCTGAAAAAGTTTTTCCAGTAAAAAGTTTAGGTCTATACATAAAATAGTTCTAAAGAAAAAGATACATGAACCTGAAAAACACCATTCTGAGAAAAATGATATTTAAAGTTGAAAACTTACAATATGAAAATACTGCTGATCCACTACCATTTTTTTTCTTCGAAAATTTCATGGTACTGATCTGCCTTAATTTTGAAGAAAAACCTGATGTTTAGAATGGCATTAGTAAAAATAATAAAAATTTTATAAAGGCAAACGCAAGAAAATCTCTACGAATTTAATGCTAATTTTGAATTATATAGTGCCAATGGAAAATAGTCTAAAAATAATATGAAATTCAGTATAAAACGCTTCTTTTTTTTTTTACAATCACTGTGCCTAATGACTAAACAGTTAAAATTCGCTTTTCAAACAGAGAAAAAGAAGAATGCTAAAGACGTCATTAGTGTTTCCAAATTGTTCATTTTAATGGGGAAAGTTTATGTGTTACATCGATTTATATGTAACATTTTCTTAAAACTATTGGTTGCAAGCAATTTTGAAAAATGTGGTGGTTGTTTAAAGAGGTTCTTTCCGAGGTTGTTTTAGAATCTTTAAAAAAATTATCTGATTTACCAACGTAAGATGTTTTTGAATTTAGATAAAATATTATATGGAAATATTTTAAGGAAAATAAATTTGAAATTAACTGATGTTGAAAATTTTCAAATTTAAAAGTGTTTGAATTTTCGGTAACAGAAAGCCTAAAAGATTATTAGAATTTAAAAAAACCATCCTATTATTATTAGGTTAGAAGTACAGCAGGGGGAAAAAAACGAATCACCCCTCGTTTCTCGGCTGCTATTGATCAAGGAATTTTGTGTAAGGTGTCAATTTTCAGGAAATAGCGTGAGGAATTGGAAACTGGCAACAAAATTTGTAATAGGGGTCGTCTACATATTAAAATGAGTACCAACTTTGAAAATTCCAATGGCAACACCCATTTTTTTACATAAAAAAGTTCAGCACCTTCAAAATACCCCATGTTTGAACAAGAATTATTTATTTTGCATTATTTGCTGAGATATAAGTATTCAAAGTTGAACACCCATAATGTTAAACAAGTTTCACAAACTTTTATTCATACCTCTACAAATAAAATGAATTAAACAAAGATTTTTTCCCATTATATACTTCTTAATTTTCCAAAAGCAAATCACACATGTTTTTTCATCAATTTTTCATTTTTAATAATTTTTTATTCAAATTTAAATAAGAAAAATTAAAACATGAATAGCAACCCGCAATTTTTTTTTACATAAATCGATAAAGTAGATCAAGTAGAACCAAAATCCCGAATTTTTTAATTTAAAAACAATTTTTTGCCGAGTTATTGCAAAAAAACTGAAAAAGACGAATTTTAGGGACCGTGTAAAAAATTACTCGGCAATTGTCCTAAATTGCATTATCCCTTGGTGATTAAAAAGCGTTTGTTGGTAAATGTTTATTCAAATAATTGATGCCAGTCAAATTACTAAAAATCTTTTCTTTTTTCAAGTGCATACAATGTATTTTGTTTGTATAATTAACATTAAATTATATCGGTTACTATATTTTTAAATGTATGTTATTTCCAATACAATTTCAAAAAGTGTATTTAATATTAAAAATTAAATACCCAAGAATATTATTGGAATTCGGTTTTAAATACATTTGATTGTTACCACATTAATTATTTAAAATGATAAGTGCCTACTAGCTGCGTTGGTTAAAAATCATTACCAAATCATTCTGAGTAATTTTATTTTGCTTTGCTTAAATATCGTGATAAGGTCGTAATCCTCAATTTGCAATAAGTGGTTTACCGATAAAAAAAACTAAACACCTCGGCGCAACAGCCCATTATTGGGCCAGGGCCTGCGGTGCCCATTTCAGCTTTCGTGATACAAGGGCTCTGGGGTGCAAGGCATATGTCCCAGTAATGTGGAAAGCCTCACGCGGAAACCCCAGCGCTTAGTTCCCCAAGTATGCTTGGTCCCCAATTTATCGACCCACTTAAGGGATGAAAGGATGGGTCAACCTCGCCCAATCCGAGATTCGATCCCCGGACCTGTGCCATGGCAATGCGAAATAAGCACTACCTCTAAGCCACTGGGCCGATATTACCGATAGAGTGCGACGAATTTTAAACACTTTTTTTGCAACAGTGTGAATGAAACAAAAATGTGCATAAAAAGTTTAAAACCATAAGTGTAATAATCATGTTTTTCAATCTGATTGTAACTAATAGCATTTGAAAATCCGTTCATTATAAATAACCGCGTATGCGACTTAATTTTAAATTAAAACTTTTCATCTTCTAGCTTTTATTTTATTTCTGAATTTTAAAATCCAAAATTATTAAAAAAAAAAAAAAAAAAAAAAAAAAAACATTCGAAAAATCCCAATATTACTGAAGAAAGTTAAATTCTAGCATACGTTGGCGAGATTATGCTAACTCTTTTTTTAGCTTGTCGTTTTGAAAAGACACAACCAAAATATTACCTATTTTCACTTAGGAGATTTGCCCCTAAACGAGTTCAAAATTAAGGCTTTAATATCTCAGCAAATAATGCAAAATAAATAATTCTTTTTTAAACATGGGGTATTTTGAAGGTGCCGAACATTTTTATGTAAAAAAAATTGGGTGTTGCTTTTGGAATTTTCAAAGTTGGTGCTGATTTTAATATGTCGACGACCCCTATTACAATTTTTGTTGCCAGTTCTCAATTCCTCACGCTATTTCCTGAAAATTGACACCTTACACAAAATTCCTTGATCAATACCAACCGAGAAACGAGGGGTGATTCGTTTTGTTCCCCAGCTGTATATTAAGATTTTTAAAGAAACTATTAACCTACTGATTCTTTTTATAATAGGGGCAAATTGTTGATCAAAATATTGTAAACAAAAGGTAAAAACAAATTAAAGAACTAATATCTTTTGATTTTCTAGTAGTTACTAATACAAAGTTATATTTGTCAACCCCTGCAATACTTAAATCAATGTTAAGCCTCTTTAGCATTTTTTTTAATCATTATCACCTTAAAATGTTAGGGGGAAATTATAAATTTTTAAATAAAAATGTTTCTCGCACACACAAACAAAACCTAATGGTTTTTTAATTATATTTTTATGAAAATGTTTAAAACATAAAACCTTTCCCAAAAATACTTTTACTGTCTCTTTTAGAAAACTAAAAATGTCAATCTATTGGAAATTATAATTATTCTTAGTTTATTTAAGTTATAATGTATCCATCATATTTCTTCTTTCAAGACTTTTCTTCAATTATGAATATCATCCCAAGTATTACTTCGTGAAGCCGCCCCGGTGGCGCAATCGTTAGGATGCTAGCCTTTAGAGATGCTGGGGTCGGGTTCGAAACCCGGTCAGGCATGGATGTTTGTGACCGTCACTAAATGTTATTTGTCTATGTATTTGTATTGTCATTTCTTTGTGTGTATCTATTGTGCTTGTAAAAACTCTTTCTGTGTCTGTCCCACTTGACGAAAGCTTATAAGCTGTTCTCTGAACAAGCACGCACACGAGCTGGAATATATATGTACCTACCATATTTCGTGAAAATAACTTTCAAGTTTCCCACGTTCATCAGAGAAGCGTAGATAGCACAATAAACAATTTCTTCTATAGTTCCATGTGCTTTCTTAATAACTTTGCTCTTCAGCTGACTTATGCGAAAGTAGGCAAAAGTATCGGTAAGTAGGGTAGACTAACCAGCGAATGAACGTTTAAGACATCACGTTCGCCAGTGAATGAACACCAGGATATAATGACCAGGGCAACCAACCTTTGTCATATACCTTCCTACTACATGGGAGGAAGTCAGTGTTGCCAATCCACCTAGTATAATGATTTTCAATTCTTATTTTTTAAAATTATATTTACCAAATGTTCATTCACTGGGGCCTGTTCACTCACTGGTCAGTCTACCCTATTAATGCTTATAAGAGAAAAATCAATGCTCTAGAAATACTTCCTTAAGTTTTATTTTTAAATTAAACTTTTGCACCCAAGAAAACACTAGTGGTAGTGACACTTTATTCCTTCTGGCTACTATAGTTTGGGTGGATTTTCACTCTAAAAAATGAATGCTCAAAAACGACGAAATTTTTCTTAATTTTGACGATTCCGTTACTGGCAAATGCTCCGAGTTTTCGTTTCCTCGAAGTGAGGAAATTTGAATCGTCATTTTTATGGGGATTTGAATGTCGTCTAATTTAAAGAAATATTTCGTCATTTTTGAGAATGTGAGTACAACAATGAGATTCAGTTTCCTCAAAATCAAGATACAGAATCGTCAAATCACGATCGTAAAAGTGAGGATTCACGTTTACTCAAAGGTCACGTGATAGTTTGACGAAACAATCCTCAAAATTAACGAAATGAGGCTTAGGTGATATTATCTTTATTTGGGAACACGGTCTCTTTATTATTTTTCTCCTCGGTAGCCTCATCCCTCCCTTCTCAGTAATATTCAACTTCCAGTCTACACCCACGTACTTATACTGATACTTTTTGTCCACCTTCGCCTAAGACAGCTTTCCAAGAAAAGTAATTAGGATAGCACAAAGAAATTGTTTATGCGTTATCTACGCTTCTTCGATGCACGTGCGTTCTTGCGAAAGTTACAATTCACAATTTTTTAATTGTTAACTGTAGTAGTAACAATAAAAATCAATTTTTAATTGTTTCCAAAAATTTAATTAAAATGAAAATTAAAAATATGCATTAAAACGAAATGAGTAAAGATTTAGAAAAAATAAACTGTTAAAAATAACAATTAACAACTTTTT
Source organism: Hylyphantes graminicola (assembly GCA_023701765.1). Classification (NCBI taxonomy): domain Eukaryota; kingdom Metazoa; phylum Arthropoda; class Arachnida; order Araneae; family Linyphiidae; genus Hylyphantes; species Hylyphantes graminicola. Next base: position 7,461,381 of record CM043111.1, read on the forward strand.
TTTTTCGTCTAAAGTCAAAAGACTTACAGCTTAATTTTTCTAAATCTTTACTCAATTCGTTCTAATGCATAAAGTTAATTGTATGTTTTAATTGTTAAATAAAACAACTAAAACGGTAAATTGCAATTATTTTAATTGTGTGTTACAATTGACATACGTTCCTCAAATCAATTGAATTGCAAGGTGGAATTAATAGTTCAATTACAATTAATTTAATTGTAATTAGTTTAATTGCAGTTACTTTTTTAGTCAATTAACAAGATAATTGAAAAATTAATTGAATTATGCCCAACACTGGCTCCCCGGTAGCCTTCTCTGTAATATTCAACTTCCAGCATACACCCACGTACTTATACTGATACTTTTTGTGTCCACCTTCGCCTAAGACTACTTTCAAGGAAAGTAATTAGGTTAGCACAAAGGAATTGTTTATGCGTTATCTACGCTTCTTTGATGCACGTGCAGTTTTGCGGAAGTTATTTTTACAAAGTAATATTGGGGATGGTATTCGTACGTGAAGATATGCCTGACAAAAATATAATATAGATTTGGTATACCTTAAGGTATATGACTGCGTTTCGAGGGCGAATTTTTATAATTATAAGACCCGAGCTATCCTATATGTATATTCTTATAAACTACGTCCCTATTCTTATAAACTACTATTCTTATAATATACTCTTCATGCAAATATGTGCTAAAAATATGTTTTTCAAAGAAATGTTTTAAAAATTTGTTTAATAGTTACTTAGGTTAGGTTTGAATTATCGTCGCACTAGAGCTACACGAGGGCTATTAAATAATAGTTACTTAGAGAAACGTCTTAAGCTCTAAAAATACACATTTTTTGTGCTATAAAAGTTAAAAAAGGGCTTATCAATTATTTGTAGTTACAATTTTATTTTAACATTGTTTTAAATGCAAAATGTCTTTGAAATTAACAACTAAAAGAACTTTTTGAAAAAGTTTAAACAAAAAGTTTAAAATATTCTTTTTAAGAACTCTAATGTCGTATTGACCCTCGTTCAACTTCATTTTTTTTATAGAAATAAGTGACTGATTGTTATTCAAAGGATGAAAACTGATATTTAGATCTTCTTTTATCAGACCAGGTCAATTTCGGAACTAATTAACTTGTTAATTATTTGTGGGGAGGTTTTAAACAATTTCCCTGAATGGGAACGAAAGGTCGCAATAGGTTATTGTATTTGTCTTCAAATATATTTGAAATAAAATAAAAAATGTATACTTACCTTCGTAGTCCATTTTGAGATAGTTTTTTTTTATCCGAACCAAGAATATTTCATTTCTTATTGAACGAATTCATCATAGAAGGATCCTATATTCGCCCTCAGACCTAAAATCATTAAAACAAATTGCATTCAAATATTTTAAAATTTCAGTATTCTTTGTAATAAGAATGGTTATTTTAAAATACATTTTAATTATTTATAAAGTGTCACATTTTCAAATGGTTTAAGCTGTACGTTTGTTGACAAAACTGTGAAAAATTGGAATAATTAAAAAAATGTTTGAATAATTCTTATTGAACATTGTTCCCATTTAATGGTTTGTTTCACGAGGGAACTGGCAACAGCTCCGCGGTCTTGTTTTCATTTTCCTCGAATTACTTTTGCCTTGGTATTCCAAATTGAGTTTTCTAAGAATGTTTTGTTGCTATTTTTTTTTTAAAATTCCAACTTCCTTCAATGCAAGTTTTCCTTGATAAATTATTAAAGCAACCAACAGCACACCAAGAAATTGTAATTAAAAAAATAACTAAAATAACATATTATTTGAAAACTCAATTTCAAATATCAACGAAAGTAATTCAAGACAAGTAAGAACAAGGCCGCAGAGCTATTGCCAGAGTCCAAGTGAAACAAGCCCATTCCCCTCATCTCTCTATCTATATTCGTTTACACAGATATTACATTTCAAAACAGGTCACTTCGGATCGAAAGGTCTCGCGATCGAGTCCTGGTCGCTGAAGACCCACCGAGTATATGCGGAGTACGTGCTCGTTAAATGTGTTGGGTCCGAAAGTCCCGAGGGCGGCCATTCGCAGTTTGCCACGGGTACAGGTCCCTGGAGACTATTTCCCTCTCCTTCAGGTTCATGTCTAAATTGTGGAGGTAGCGCGATAGAGGGCAGCATCTGTCACGTATGTGTGTGTTGTGTCTTTCATACTTGACGAAGGTTTATAAGCGGGTCTCAGACCAAGCACACAAGCCTGAAATTATATGTGTACCAACCAACAAGTCACTTGCTAGACACTGTATTTATCTATGATGGGAATAAACTAAATCCCAACATATTTACGCCCCGATAAACTTTAGAGGCCTTTTAGGTCGTTAACTTGCAAAGCGTTAATTAATATTCTTAACCTCTCTCTATATAATGACGCACTTGGATGACAGTGTGTCCAATTTTGTGTCTAAAATGTTGGATAATTCTCCAGGATTTAGAAGTGTTTGAGATTGTTAGAGTGGCCTTTGGTGGGCTTGTTCAGGGTTGCAAGAGTTGGCTGACATTAGCCGTTTTGGCACCGCATGGCAATAACTTATTTTGTCAGTGGCCAAAATTTTTTGACTGTTTTTTAAGTCTTTTATTTTCTTAGTTCAGTCCTGAGTGATTGTGTAAGGTTTATTTTATTAATTTATTTGATTATTCTCTGTAAAGACTAGTAAAATTAAACTTTTGTGATTCAGTTAATCTGAATGTCTTTTAATGTTAAGGGTAACCAGACTTGGCTAACATTACCCATTTCCGCTTATTATGGTATCGTTTGGATAATATAAATTTTGTCAGTGGCAAAAACTGTTTTGCTTAATATCTGAAAGTTTTCTTTATTTTTTTGTGCGATTTTGAGTCTTTTACGTAGTTTTGTTTCATTGATTAATTTTAAATTTACTGTAAAAAGATTTAGTGAAATTATTTTTATTTATTTATTAGGTTGACTGAAGGATTGAAATATACGACGAATGACATTCTAAGTACGGTAACAACTTATATTTAAAGGTAACTTTTTGCACTAATTTTGAAACTCATGTAAAGAAAACTTCATACTTTTCTATCTACATACTATTTGAATTATCTCTCTATCCATATTTGTTACACAGATATTAAATTTAAAAACAGGTCACTTGCTAGACTCTCTGTATTTATCTATGATAGGAATAAACTAAATCCCAACATATTTACGCCCCGATAAACTTTAAAGGCCCTTTAGGTTGTTAACTTGCAAAGCGTTAATTGATATTCTTAACCTATCTCTATAATGATGCACTTGGATGACAGAATGTCCAATTTTGTGTCTAAAATGTTGGATAATTTCACCGGATTTAGAAGTGTGTGAGATTGTTAGAGTGGCTTTTGGTAGGCTTGTTTAGGGTTGCAGGAGTTGGCTAACATTAGCCGATTTGGCAATGCATGGCAATAACATATTTTGTCAGAAGCCATACTTTTTGACTATTTTTTAAAATTCTTCTTAATTTTTAAAGTTTAGTCCTGAATAATAGTTTAAGTTTTATTTTATTGATTAATTTGATTTCACCAGTAAAGTCTTGTGAATTGTTTTGTGATTTAGTTAATCTGATAGTCTGTTAATGTTAAGGGTTACCACACTTGGCCAACGTTACCCATTTCCTCTTATTATGTTATTGTTTGGATAATATAAATTTTGTCAGTTTCACACACAAAAATTGTTTTAGCTAATATCTTGAAAGTTTTCTCTATTTTTTTTGGTGCGGTTTTGAGTCTTTTTCATAGTTTTGTCTCATTTATTAATTTTAAATTTACCGTAAAATGATTTGTGAAATTATTTTTTTTTTATTTATTATTTTGACTGAAGGATTTAAATTTACGACACATGACGTTTTAAGTACTGAACAATTGTGATAAAACCTAATCTTTCAACTTAAGGTAACAACTTATATTTTAAGGTAACTTTTGGCACTAATTTTGAAACTCATGTAAAGAAAACTTCATACTTTTCTATCTACATAGTATTTGAATTAATTATCTATCCATATTTGTTACCCATATATTATACTTCGAAACAGGTCACTTGCTAAACACTCTGTATTTATCTACGATACGATACGAATAAATTGATTCCCAACACATTTACGCCCTGATTAACTTTAAAGACCCTTTAGGTTGTTAACTTGCGAAGCGTTAATTAATATTCTCAAATGATGCAATGGATGACAGTTTGTCCAATTTTGTGTCTAAAATGTTGGACAATTCCACCGGATTTAGAAGTGTTTGAGATTGTTAGAGTGGCTTTTGGTAGGCTTGTTCAGGGTTGCAGAAGTTGGCTAATTTTAGACGTTTTGGCTTGTTTTGGTACCGCAAGTGTTATATATATTTTTTTAAATAAAAACAAATGTGGCTTATTTTTGAAAGTTGTCTTCCCTCTTTTTTTTCGCACCCTCTTTTCCCTCTTTTATTAAAAATTTATAGTTTGTTAAAATGCATACAACATGAAATTTATTTAGATAAAACTTGATATAAAAGAAATTTGCAAGACAAATATTTGGTTAAATATTAATGGAATGGGTATGTGGTAAAAGTCATCTATGATCATGACGTTACTTACTGGTGCCAGTTGGCTATCTATAGAAAGTGTTGGAAAATTTAAATCTTATAATACGAGGAATTCTTGTCAACTCGAAAATCGCCCCAGAATTAATAAATCCGGCAAACTTGAGGGTCTGGGGTTTTTGGCCACGACGAATCGATTGGCACAGGTTTTGAAGCGCTACGGTCAAGCAGTTCGGAGCTACAGATAGGATATTTTCAAACTTCATTAGTTCGTCATAATGGCTACTTTCCTGATGCCATCTGCTAAAGCTATAAGCCTCTGCTTTAAGCTATAAATGTTTAGTTAAGATTTTAATTTTTCAAATTTAAATAAATTCAACCTTGCTTTAAACTTTATTGAGTTTTACAGAAATGGTAACATGAATATTTTTTTAGTTCCAATCAGCAGGCGATTTTAGTTCTATTCTGTTCATTGGCGATTTTTGGCGATCTTGAAAATTTAACGTATGGTTGCTATACCTATCGAGTTGAATGAAGTATGAAATGGAATGTTTACCACATTTCGACATTTTCGTTGCTTTTCAACGAAACGCCAATTATCAATTACATTTCATTTCCTATGACATTTTAAACTTTAGCTTTGAATAGAATAGTTCCCTTTCCAAACTCTAACTTTGTTTACAATGGTGCACTTTAAATAATGTGACCAGACGTCTCGCTTTTGGCGGGACAGTCCCGCTTTTTGTGTTACTGTCCCGCGGGCAGAATGTCCCGCCAAAACGTCCCGCTTTTTTTGTAAAAGTCCCGCAATGTCCCGAAAAACGAGGAAATTGTAAATGAAATAGTTTTTTTTAATGAATAATCGTTGTAAAACGCTATGACGTCTTTAGAAATTGTTAAATGAAGTTAAAGTCATCAACAAATTGTGGAGTATGGTAAATGTTTTCCTGGAACCACTGCTGCTGTTGAATGCGCCTTCCTTATCTTTCTTATACCAAGTGTGTAATTGTGAGAAGGGACTATTTTGTGCATAAAAAATACTTAAAAAGTACACCGGGGGGGGGGGGGGGGTGATGGAGTGTCCCACTTTTTTGATTTTGAAAATCTGGTCACATTAACTTTAACCGGTTGTATTTTCACCAATGGTTTCACAAATTTTTTTTATGGTATGTATTGTTTTGATAAATCACAATTGAAAATTTAAATCTTCGAGTTAGCTTCGATACCTGTTTTCTCCGAGCAGAGCTCGGTCACCCGCTGGTGTCATTGTAAATTGTTTTCAAGTAATGAAGATTGATTTTAGTACGTCAATTGGATAAACGAGCTGATGATCTATTGAAAGTTAGTTTGTTAAACTCTAAATGATTTGAGCTTTATATATAACTTGATTGAATTTTATTTTTTAAGAGCTACACTGCTTGCCAAACTTACTTAGGTAAAAACAAATAGTAAAAAGGCAGGGGGAAGAGCATGATTGGTCCGTTGGTTGGAAACTCTTGTAAGGTAATATTTACATACAAAGGGATCCTAATACAATTTCACTAAAATACACTTTTCATTCTGATAAAATTGCGAAATTTTCTCAAATAATATTCAAATCTGCTGAACCTTATATGAAATTAATGTATTAAACATGTTTTCTGGATGGATTCACAAATAATTTATAGAACTCTTTATATCCGCGGAAGGATCTTCTCCACAGCTTACCTACCCATCTTAGTTTGGCAAGGAGTGTAGCTGGGTAAAATGTTGATGAATTGGGAAATGTGATTAAAATTGATTTACTTAACCGATAGTTTGTTTAATCATTGTCATAGCCATTACATATTGGGGCAAGTTGGCGCTCTCTTTAGTTAATGATGAAACGATTGATCGTAGTTCTAAACTAGTTTCAAGTAATGATGCTAGTTCCGAGTACGTTATTTGATAACAGAATATAGATTTGTTGACCGATTAAAGTTAGTTCGTTAAACCACATATGACTTGATTTTTAGTTAAATACGCTATATTTGAGGGATAAGAAATTAGAGGATAACAATAAAGACTTAAAAGTGTAGCTATATTTTTTTAAAAAATTATTTCTCTTATTTGCGTGAAAAGTAGGATAAAAATTCAACTGAATGAAAACTTTAAATGCGTTTTTCTCGGTGTTCATTTTTCCTTGATGACAAGTTTTTAAAAGCTAAAGGTTTTTAATTATTCATAAAAGTCTAAGGAATTTTGTATGCATCCTCTCAAATATGTTAACATGAAGAATTGGCATTAAAATTGCTTTAAAAGCAATAGTCTTTTATAAAAAAAAATACTTAAGTCGAAATTTTTCAAATATCCTAAAATAATTTGGGATTTTCTAGATAAATATATTTTATGAAACAACTTCTAAAGATAAGTAAAATTTTGAAGCCCATTCTTATGTAAAACAGTTTAAAATACATGAGAAAAAATGGCTTAAAATATTTGAATTAAAAAGCCTTAGCATTTTAAAAAAATATTATTTTTTAAATAACCTAAATAATTAATTTTTTTTGTCATATATTGCTTTTAAATATGGATTGAACTAATAAAACTTCAATTTTATAGCGACTATGACAAATTTAATTTTTTTTCTAAAAATGGTACCGTGCCCCCCTTGCTGGATAAAACAAATTAAAAGAAACTTAAGGAGTACTCGAAAATGAAGGTGTTTAATTTTATTCCCAAAGTTGTTAGTCGGTAAAAGATGATTAACAAGGGATTTTGTCTTTTTATTTTAGTTTTGCTAAATATTAGATTGGAGTAACAATGCATATCGATTACGAATAAAATAAACGTATTTTTTTAAATAGCTGTTACCGTTATAACCCGGAATCAGCTAAAACTAGAATTAACTAGTAAGAACTAGTTTTAACTGAAGCCAGTGGTAAATACCAGTTTCCTCTATCTAAAACTAGATCTCACTAGTTAATACTAGTTTGACCAATTGCTTTAGTTAAAACTAGTTGTAATTTGCTAAAACTAGAATTATCCAGCATGTTTCAGATAAAATTGGAATTAATTGCGAATGCTTAACTTTTTATTTATTATGAACGTTAATTTTATAATCTTATTACGACAATGGAGTCCTTAAAAAAACTCGATGTACAGTTCGTAATGCAGTTTCTTCTAATATCAAATCGCTTTCATTGCATTTCAGCCCAATAATTAAATAAACTAATCCAAACCTATCATTCTAAATCGTGCTATTTTCCGTTAATTCTAGTTTTATCTAAAATAAGTGTGTTATAGCCAAAACTAGATTAAACCAATCTGTTTCGCCAAAACTAGTATTAACTGGCAATAACTGCCTTTGGCTAATGTAAACTAGTTTTAACTAATGGCATCAGTTAAAACTGTATTTCACTAGTTAATTCTAGTTCTTGCTGATTTCGGGTATTAACCGGTAACATAACTAAATGTAATTATTGACCTGCCGATTAAAGTATGAACTCGCGGGTCGAAGGCATTTTAGAGTACGGCACGCGCTGACCACCACGCCATTGATGCCCATCCGAATACGTTATTTCGCTAAAATTATATAAAATTTGAGTTAATCTATCACGTCTTGTAACAACTCAAAACCACAAACTTTTCTCAAACGAAAACGCCCGTTTAATGTCAGTAAAAGGATATTTTCCGGCGAAAACCGAACTGAACAAGCAAAGCATCATAAAGCTAGGGAAATGGCAATGCTTGGCGAGAAACAAAGTGAAGCCGCCAAGGAAGTCGCCAAGCCGACCCTAGTAAGCCCAAGCAAACGGCTCATTCAATGTTAGTTCATTACGAAACGTATCATCATTTTATTCATTTAAGAGCGTTAATGAAAAATCAAAAAATTAATATTTTAGTAGTTGTATCACTCTTAAAACAACAGAGTGAAATCCACTCCTATAGGAGAAGTGCATTTTCGACACTGGGAAGGAGTGAACATTAACTCAGACTGAGTTAAAGTCGCTCGTTTGTTTGAAGAGCGTAGGCTACAGCCCAATACAATTTTATTAAATAAATTGGCCCTAAATTGTTCATTCTTGCACATTCATTGTTATAAGTTATTCAAAAGTTATAAATTAAAAAATTTCAAAAACATTTTTGTTTAGAATATTTCCCTGCTATTCTCCATTTAACTCTGGATGAATACTGAGTCGATTTAACAAATTTTAGATTTTAAGATTAAAAAAAAATAATAAAAAGTCAGGATTGAAGGGAGAGAATCTCCCCAAATACTTCGCCAAGAGCATTTTTTGGGCTTACTACAAAGCGATCAATGGCCTCACTTGGTATACAGGTTTTTGTATTGATTTAAGGCCGACAGCATCCCTATTTTCTTCTTAGCTCTATGGCAAACACCATTCATCTTATATTGTCAAAAAATATAATTTATCACATCGAAAACCTCTCCCGACCACTATATGGGTCAAGTTTGTTTTGCTTTATAAGCCCCATTCAGCTCTTCTTGGTGTGGTTTTCTTTTGGTTTGTCCTTGTTGAAAGGATATAGTTTGTTGGTCTTTTGTGTTTGTTGATATTAGTGATTGAAGATGACAAAGTTGCATTTGTATCATAATATCAAAAATAGATGTGTTATCAAATCGAACCCTTTTCCATTGAATTCCATTTCTTAACCAAAAAAAAAAAGAAAGAAATAAATATGAGTGTTATTATACTAATGAATTAGTATATTCTAATGAATTACTGCATTCTAATGAATAATTGTATTCTGATGAATTATTATATTCTAATAAATTACAAGTATTATTATTCTAATGAACTATTATGTTTAAATTATATTATAAGGAATTTTTATGTTCCAGTTTTATTCTTGTAAATTATTCTATTCTAATTATGTTCTAGTGAACTATTACATTATGATAATATTCTAGTGAATTATTATAGTATAATTATATTATAATGAGCTATTTTATTCCAATTATATTTGAAAAATTATAATTTCTGACATCGAAAACCTCTCCCGACCACTATATGGGTCAAGTTTGTTTTGCTTTATAAGCCCATTCAGCTCTTCTTGGTGTGGCTTTCTTTTGGCTTGTCCTTGTGCGTAGTTTGTTGGTCTTTTGTATTTGTTGATATTAGTGATGGAAGATGACAAAGCTGTATTTCTTATTTTGTTGGGTAACTCCAATAGATCTATCAGCAAATCGAACCCCTTTCCAATGAATTCAATTTTTTATACCAAATTCCAATGAATTTATATATTTTAATGAATTATTACGTTCGAAGAAATGTTTATATTCTAATAAATTAATGTTTTTGAATGAACTATTATGTAATATAATTATATTCTAATGAATTATTTTAATATAATTATATTCTAATGTATTATAATAAAATTAAATTATAATGAATAATTATGATGTAATTATATTCTAATGTATTATAATAAAATTATATAATACTGAATTATTGTAATATAATTATATTCTAATGTATTATTATAATAAAATTATATTATAATGACTATTATAATATAAATTCCATTATAATGAATTATTATAATATAAATTATATTGTAGTGAATTATTATAATATAATTATATTGTAATGTATTATTATAATATAATTATATTCTAATGAATTATTATAATATAATTATATTCCAATGAATTATTATATTATTATATTCTAACTATATACTAATGAATTAATATAGATTCTAATGAATTATTACATTGCAATTAATTATTATATTAAATTTTAATTAACTACTGATGACAACTATATTAACTTAATTAACTACTTTACAATTAAAAAAATGAATTAGTATATTATATTCCTATTATACTTACTATTATTATATTCTAATTATAAACGGACGAATTATTATGTTATATTATATTCTAATTATACTATATTATAAATTCGAATCATATTATACAGTAATGAATTTATTAATGTTTAAAAAATATAATTCATCACTTCGAAAACCTCTCCCGACCACTATATTGGTCAAGTTTGTTTTGCTTTATAAGCCCCATTCAGCTATTTTTGGTGTGGTATTCCTTGGTGTCCTTGTGAACGGAAATGGTTTGTATTATCATTTTTATATTGAAAGTCGTTTTTGCTGTGGAGAAACTGCATGCAAGGTAAAACAACATTGCCGGGTTTTCTAAAAATAGTAAAAATCAATAAAAAAGTATTTGTAATTGATGTATTTTATTCATCTAATTAAAAATTTTATTCTGTAAAATTTATTACACAAACTCCATACTAAAAAAAAACTGCGAATAATTTTATTAAGGTAGGCGAATACCCAAAATTCTAAAATTTTTACTATTGCTTTAATTTTTTCCAAATTTGACATAGTGATTTCAAATATAATGAACAATGCTTTTGGGGCAATGGACAATTACAGCATTTTCCAAACATATTTTATTTCGATTAAGCATAGGGAGAAACTCCTTAATCTCGCATATTTCCGCTTTTTAAGAGCAACTTATTTTTTAATTAATTTTTAAAGTTTTTGGCGGGAAAACAGCGATGTCGTCATGTGACGTCATCTGTTACGAAATGGCTACCGCTCGCTACTGTCGTTCCGGTAATCGCAATAATGGCGTGTTATTGTTGAGTCCGAAAAATCGCTCAGTTTGATGTTTATTTCTTAATTATGGGTTATAAGTACTGTATTGTGCAAGTGTACGAATACAACTGCACAAAAGCCCAGATAAATACTTCATTACAAAAAAATAAATATGCTAGAAACAAGTGGTGCAAAGCCATTAAAACAAGTTTATTGCTAGTACGTAAAGCAAACTTTCTTATTTAAAAATGAGTTTTTCTGAATACAAAACACTTAAATAAGAAATAAAAATATACGTTAAACACTTGCAAGCTAATTGTGTTCATTTAATTGATGATGTTATTTCAATAAACACGGTTTTAAAACATTAATAAGCTATTAAGAAAATGTAACAACATGTACCAATTTAAACTTTTTTACCTATTAAACAGTATTTTGAAAACTTAAATCGCTAAAAATCTCTATAATTGGTATAATATTGCAGAAATAATGAAAAATAACAGCCCTTCAGTTGCATTTTTGGATGATCATAACTTTCATTGCTGCACACAAGAACTGCTTGAAAAATACAAATGAATTTTGTGCCTGGCAATTTAAATATTAATGCATATTTAAAAATATGCATAGACCTGTGTAATGTTGGGTTTGAAAAGTTAGGTCTAGAATAGGTGGATGTGTACAATAAAAAAAGAAACAGGACTTTAAAACAATAAATAGTGTCAGAGGGGTGAATATGAGTTTTTTTCATGTGGTAATGCTCAGGCGAAAAATAAAAACCAAAAATTTAACTGGCAGCTTAAATACTCACTGAAAGTTGGAGTACTAGGCATCAAAAGAAAGGTCTTAGCCTCCATAAACAGAAAATACAAAAAGTTTTGGCCCCATACGTCCCTAAAGAGTTTAGGGTCAAAATGTGTCTTTTAACATTGCATGCACCGACAGATGACAGTTATCACAAAGATAGAGGCCTGCATTTAAAAATATGCAACTACCTGTGCCAAGTTGGGTTTGAAAAGTTAGGTCTAGAATAGGTGGAGGTGTACAACAAAAAAAAACAAGACTTTAAAACAATAAATAGTGTCAGAGGGGTGAATATGAGTTTTTTCATGTGGTAATGTTTAGGCAAAAAGTAAAAAACAAAAATTTAGCTGTTAACTTAAATACTCACTGAAAGTTGGAGTGTCATACATCAAAAGAAAGGTCTTGGTTTCCATAAACAGAAAATACTAAAAGTTTTTGCAAAAAAAAATGTCCCTAAAGAGTTTAGGGTCCAAATGTGTTAACATTGCATGCATCGACAAATGGCAGTTTTCACAAAGATAGAGGCCTGCATTTAAAAAATATGCAAGTACCCGTGTCAAGTTGGGTTGGAAAAGTTTGGTCTAGAATAGGTGGAGGGCTACAACAAAAAAAACCGGACTTTAAAACATTAAATAGTGTCAGAAGGGAAAATTTGGGTTTTTTCATGCAGTAATGATTAGGCAAAAAATAAAAACCAGAAATATAGCTGGTAGTTTAAATACTCACTGAAAGTTGGATTGTTATACATCAAAAGAAAGGTCTTGGCCTCCATAAAAAGAAAATACCAAAAGTTTTGACACCACATGTCCCTAAAGAGTTTAGAGTCCAAATGTGTCTTTTAACATTGCATGCACCGACAGATGACAGTTTTCACAAAGATAGAGGCCTGCATTTAAAATATGCAAATGCCTGTGCCAAGTTGAGTTTGAAAAGTTAGGTCTAGAATAGGTGGAGGTGTACAACAACAAAAACAGGACTTTAAAACAATAAATAGTGTCAGAGGGGTTAGTGAGTTTTTTCATGTGGTATTGCTTAGGCGAAGAATAAAAACCAACATTTTAGCTGGTAGCTAAAATACTCACTGAAAGTGGGAGTCTTATACATCAAAAGAAATGTTTTAGCGTCTAGAAACTGAATAAGGCAAAATAGTAGTAAATTAGAGCAGTACAGTTTTAATCTTCAATATAGCATTCAATGCTCTCAGCAAAGGGTATACCAAATTATGACACAATCATATTCGAAACATACAAGTTTACTTGCATAAATGTACTAACTACAATCATTTCATTTGGCGAGACAGTAATGTGCATTTTTAATCAAATTTAAACATAGTTTTTCTGTCAGTTAATGTGTCAAAACTGTATTTTTATAGTAAATATATTTTTATTAACAAATTCAGTAATTTAAATTAAGAAAGAGCATTTTCTAACTAAACTAGTTTGCTTCTTCTACTCTTTACTTTCCCATTTTGGTTTAAAATTATAAGATATTGACAAACAGAAGAAAACAACATTCGAAATTCAAACCTTCGAAAAGGTAAACAAACGTTCACGAATTCGGAAGATTCCTCGGCTCATAACAGATGACGTCACGGCCAATGGCGTACCGCTTTGTGCATTTATTCTTTTATTAAATTACAGAAATATTTTTTTGAAATTTTAAGTTGATATTCGAAACCAGGAGCATTTTTTCTATCGAAACCAATAGTTTTTATAACACTTTGAAAAATATGCAAATTGTCCATTTCTTTTATTTAAATATAATTGATTTATTTTAAAAGGTGTTTTTCAACTAAAAAAAAGGGGGTTACGCCAACACTTCTAGCAAAAAAAGTCTTACATTAATTTACCTGAAATTTTTCACAGATGCTATTTCAATATATATCTGTGCCATGAACCTCTAACATCTGTTGTAAGTATACAAGTTTTTTTTTAAAAAAATGTCCAAGCGTAAGTTAATTAAAAAAAAATAATTTTTTTGTGTGGTTAGTTTATAACATTTTTTTAATAACTTTTTTTCTTGTAATTTGTGTGTAACTCTAGAGGGTCATTGCATGTATCAGTTCAAAACGAATTCACATAATAAATGTTCATAGGATGAAAATTCAATGTGGTAGACTTGTTGGCGTAAACCTCTTTTTTTAGTAGAAAAACACCGTTTAAAATAAATAAATTATATTTAAATAAAAACAAAAGCCTAAATAGAATCATTCATTATATTTGAAATCACTCCAAATTTGGAAAAGATTAAAGCAATATTAAAATTTTTAGAATTTTGGGAAATTTTGGGTATTCGCCTACCTTAATAAAGCAACGATGCGTAAAGTTGTTTTTTCTACTATAAGAAGACATGCACAGTGAAACGACATTGCCGTAAAAGTTGAAACATGCGTTTCTTTGGTAACAAACAACAATATTTTCATTAACAAACAACTACATGACTGAATTTTAAAATATTTATTGGTAGTATAGTTAGTCTATATTTATCGATTTCGATTTGCTTTTAAGAGTACTTTAGAACTTTTTTTTTTTCAAGATGAATTTTTCTTCTATATAAGGAGATTTTCAGAGTAAAACCGACACAAACAATAAAATCACAGAACACACGAGAATTATATCATATTGTATTATGTATATTTAATTAATCTTTAAACAAATCACTGAGCATAAAAAAATGTCTAATACATTTTTGTCAACGCAATTACATTGATATGTTTTGTTACGGATAGCAGAAAATTGGGGCATTTTACTTTCCTTTCGTGTGTTTTTCAGATTGTTTTTATTGTTGATAATGTTGCATTATGAAAATTGTCTGTCAGTTTATTTCTCTTCTTGTAGAACGTTTATTTTTTTAAAGAAAAAAGATCGTTTGGTAAAGATTGATTGGGCGCATTCATCTAGACAATGTCTTTCCGCCCGTCAATCTGAAAATGACGCCAACTGCTAAACGGCAGTATGTATATATACAGAAACATTTCTCTATCCTAACTGCAAAATCGATTATATTTTCAATTAGGCAAACTATACTTCGTAGAATGGTAAAAAAGATACCTAAGAATGGTTTCGTGGTTTATGAAAAATTATGCAAACTAATATATAATAATAATTAAATAATAATAATATAATTTTTTAAATTCATAATATATATTCATAAATTTATAATATTGTTAGACCTATTATAGGGATAATGTAGCATTTTTTTTATTATTTAAATTATTTATGAAATTGATGAATAAAAATACACAAGAATGGTTTCGTGGTTTAGTTTGCATAAATTTTCATAATATATAATAATAAATAAATAAATAATAATAATATATATTTTTTTAATTCATAATATATAATCATAAATTTATAAATATTGGTTAGACCTATTATGGGATAATGTAGCATTTTTTTATTATTTAAATTATTTATGAAATTGATGAATAAAAATACACAAGAATGGTTTCGTGGTTTAGTTTGCATAAATTTTCATAATATATAATAATAAATAAATAAATAATAATAATATATATTTTTTAATTCATAATATATAATCATAAATTTATAATATTGGATATGCGTATTTATAGGATAATGTAGCATTTTTTTTTTATTTAAATTATTTATGAAATTGATAAATAAAAAAACACAAGAATGGTTTCGTGGTTTAATTTGCATAAAATTTTCATAATATAATAATAATAAATAAATAATAATAAAATATATTTCTTAATTCATAATGTATAATCATAAATTTATAATATTAGATATGCGTATTATGAGATAATGTAGCATTTTTTAATTATTTAAATTATTTATGAAATTGATAATTATTTTAAGAGTGAATGAGCCCGAATTACCGTCGGTCTTCAAACCAAACTACCTCTGTGTTAATTAAGTAGAAAAAAAAGGAGACAGAAACTAAATAATGTAAATTTGTTAATTTATATTTGAAAATGCCTGTTTTTTATGATGTCTTTAAATACACAATTTTATTTCATTTTCAAAACCTGGGCATCATTTGAGAGACTAAGAGAAAAAACTATTTTTGCTTGAAACTTTTGCTTATTAGTATTTAATCTCTTGCGACATGGCGTTCCCGTTTGGGGACGTTTTTTAAAACCTCTCCATAAACAATTAACGTGTTGATTTGTTCCGAAATTGACCGGTCCGATAGAAAAGATTCAAATATCAGTTTTCTGCCTTTGATTACAGGTATCAAGCATTTAGTTATATAAAAATGAAGTCGAACGAGGGTCAGTACGATATTAGAGTTCGTAAAGAAATATTTTAATATTTTTCCAAACTTTTCAAAAATTTCTTATAGTAAATTTTAAATGCATTGTGCATTAAAACAATGTTAAAGTAATCTGTTAACTATAAATAAGTGATCTGTCCTTTTTTGTTGCACTTATAGCACAAAAAATGTGTAATTTTAGGGTTTAAGGCGTGTCTCTAAGTAACTATTAAACATAGTTTATTTTTAATTACTTTTTATAACATACTTTTTAGCATATATTTGTATGAAAAGTATGTTTAGTATAAAAGAATATACGTCTCGGTCTTAATCCTTTCAGTCCCAGTGATGCCATTTGGCATCATCACTTTCAATATTTTTTTCAAAATGTTTATGTCCCGTTATGACATTCAAACACACATCATTCGATTCTTCACACTTTGTTCATTAGGCAATATTTTACATTAATCTCAATATAAGTCAGAACTACTCATTTTTTTATTGAGAAAATAGCCAACAAGCGTTTCACCTGATTTTTGATAAGTTAACTTCAGTTCCACATATTTAAAACACAAATTAAACTATTTCAGTTAAAATAATTACTAATTTTTTTTTAATAATATGGTCATATACCTTAAAATGTATAACTCGATGTGTTTTTAGGTAATATATATGTTATATTTTGTTGTTTTAAACAAATAAAATTTTTTGGCATTATTTCAAAAACAATATAAAAAATAAAAATGGGATATTTTTTTTTCTTATGGAACGAACGTTATATTTGACCTAAAATAAGCTTTATTTTTGGTGAATATCAGAGAGTTTCTGTAGCATAGTAAATTTTTGGGAACTGAAAGGGTTAAGGGAAGCACCCACCCATCGGATTCTTTTCACTTATGAATGGATTGACTATTGTTTATGAGGGGTTTTTAAACCTGTCATTTCTACTAAATGCTAAGTATCCACTTCAAAGTATAATAAAATTTATCACAAAAAAAACATCAAATGCCTGAAATCCAAATCAACGAATTAACGCTGAGATGTTACAAATATATTTATTACAAAATATATTTTTAACAAACCAGATAAGTCTTATCTTGGACTGTTTTATTTATTAAAGACAGAATAATTTTAGTTTTAAAACAAAAAACAGCTTAGTGACCAGAATTTTCATCAGACATTGAACAATGTTCATATTGTGATCTTTTAACCACCAAATGTAAATGCTCAATGATAAAACACATTTTTAATAAATAAAAAAATTTGTAGTGAAATAATTGAAAGTATATTTTATTTTCAAATACGACCAACAGCTAAGCAGTTTTTATATGTCTTTAAAAATCTTTAAGACCTGTACAAAATATTTAAAAAACTAAAATAAAAAAAATGCACCACCAAAAAATATTATACCAGGGCCCACTATTAAAATGACCACAGACGTTTTATTTTTTATGGGATAGAAAAAAAAAAAAAAAAAAAATCAAACCAACTTCTTGAATCAAATATGTTTACTTTCCCAAATGTGGGTCCCAACAAGAACAGAAGTAAAAAAAAATGAAAACAGTGACAATTTCAAATATAAGTAAGAGAAAAAATGACTAAAAATAAAGAACTCGTCAGGCAGAATTACAGAATTTAAACATATATACTATTAACTGAACCATAAAACACAGAGTTTATAAGCCTGACCGAAAAAGACTTCATAATCACTGTACATAGAGCATAGCATTAATTACAAAAAGTTTTTCTCAAATTCACATGACAAATGTTCAGTTCAAAGTCTGTTTTTAAGTTTCGATAATTTCACTTCATGCAATAGACTTAATATGGAAACTGTCATGCTTCTTCCTACTTCCCCCAAGAAAAGAGAGGAAAGAGGTTAAACAAGATGGAAAACTTAAGCATTAATTTTTTTTATTATTTATAAATAAAATTTCAGTCTCGCTCTTAAATACATATTGCTATGCTACAATTTAATGATAAAAGTATGATTACAAGATAACATTTCAAATAACGTAAATGCAATTTATATCTGATCTCTTTCTCACACCAAGCTTTCATTAAAATTACTATTTTTGCGTCTTGCGAAATGGTCCTGTCACTGGATAAATTTAATTTTAAATAAGAATGCCATAAACTGGGTTTTTAAAGTATAGCAACCGGTTGAAAAAGTAGGTACTTTTAGTCATTAAGAAAACATTATCTACTTTAAAACGCAGAATGCAAGATAAATAAGTATATTTTTCTAGAATGATACTGTAAAATATTATCCATAGAATATAAATTTATGACTAATTGACGGTAATGAAGTGCACACTGTTAAAAAAAATATTTTGCAATTAGTTTAAAATATTTTTTTATACATCTCATTTCATTAAAAATTATTATTATTTTTATTAGAGATTTATTTAAAAAACTGTATTCAACATTGAAAATTAATTTATATTAAAATCTTTTTAAGGTTAGAACAAATGCATGCATGACCTTAAAATTTCTTGTATCTTGTCAAATAAAGTTGCACACAAGTTCAACAAATGCTCAACAAACATTTACAATGGAAAAATGTTTAACAATGCAGCATTTAAAGTACTTAAAAATATTTCTTGTTAAAGTAAGTGTTAAAGAAACATTATCCCAGTTTGACAGTAATAAACATCATTTCAAATATTTTAAACCGCATCTATAATAATAAAAGAAAGAGTCTGTCTGTGTGTCGTCTGTGGATCGCAAAAGACCTACTTAGACTGCCTACCTCTAAAAAATTCGAAATTTTTAATATAGGTTCCTTTTAATACCTACGTGTGCACCTGAGGCTTAGTTTTTTCATATTTGATTGTGATTTTTAATTAATATAATTAGTTTTTTTAAAAAAAAAAGTCATCCACGTGAATTGCGGGACCATAACAGGGCTTGAAAATACATGGACCGCACCGGGCCGAAACAGGACTTGACGACATCCTCTATAGTTTGATTGATTGAGTTTGGTTGAGATATGCGCTCGCCCTAAGACTGCTTCATCCTCTATTAGTGTTTGCTTTTTTAAGTGTGCATGCGCCAACACGATTAATTTTGTTTGATTTTGAGTGTATTTTCACAAGTAAGCATGCCTCTAAAAGGAAGCAATGCGAAGTTAACGGGTTCCCAGTAAGGCGGGACCATACTGCTAGTGCTTCATGAATTGAATTTCTTCTATTTATGCTTTTAAAAAATATTTTTCTTTCACTGCCAAACAAATTATTGCAATTTGGCAAAAAAAAAAATAATCCAAATATTATTTTCCCAATATCAAGAGAACTCAGGTGCTCCTATGACATTGACCACTTATAACACATGCTTTTATGTTTTACTATATAAACAATGTCTCTACACTTATTAAGGATCAACCCGAATAATGCCCAAAATTATTTTAAATTAATGCTGATATCTAAACAAAAAAGAAAATATGAACCACACAAGATTATGTTCCAATGCCCTTAAGAAAATACTCCTAATTAAGCATAGTTTTTAGGGTAGGGTTTTTCTCGTCCAAAACTAACATTTCCCCCAGCGAGAAAAAATGGTAAATACCAGGAAAAATTGGTAAATACCGGATAAACTGGGAAATACCTCTTTATTTCTGATAAAGACTTGGAATTTTTTTTTTTTTCAGGTACATAACTAATCTAGGAAATTCCTTGATTTCCTTATTAAAAATTAAGTAATTAATTACAATTAAATTCAGTAATCAAATTTCTTATAAAAATCAACGCAAGTTTTCCTTTTTGTTAAATGCTAGAAGACAAAGATTGGGAAGTAATGTTATAAATTTATATTATCTTATTTTGAAATTTAGTAGGCATAGCTCAATAATTATTTATCCTATAAAATATTTGAATAATATTTATCACAGGCATATTTTAATACGTATTTACGGTTATGCGGATGGGGTTATTAAATAATAAACTAGAGTACATTATTATATTACCATACAACTAAATAAGCAGGAAATATTTGTCAATTTTTAAACATATTAAGTCCAAGATGTATATTTATTAAAATACAAAATTAAAATCATTTGAATTAATCCCATCAAATATATGCAAAAATCAAATAAATAGCATTTATTAATTGTTTCAGCAATTATGTTTTTCCCAGCGGGAAAAACCTAATTTTCCCCAGGACGGTAAATACCGGTTTTTACCATGGTATTTACCAGGGATGGTAAATTCCATGCCAATTGCCAACCCTGATAGTTTTAGAATTCCACTTTAATGCCTGTAGCAGCCTCAACAACCCATTGTCTACCAAAAGGATCCCCAAGGTAGAGATGCAGATGAGTTGCTTCGTCTTTTATACTACTTCTATAATGTGTGTTAACTATATTACAGGTAGGAACACACTGGTAAATCAGCACCATATAGTGCGGATGGTATATTTGTGATTGCGTTTGTGGTGAGCAGCGAAATGCTTAAATAATGCATATCAAGAATCGTAACCAATAAAATTAGTGCATTTTGGATGGATGTTTAGATTTCATACTGCAAGGGCATCAAAGGCCATACTGTGCCAAACACTGGGTTATTCTAATTAAAAGGATAAAAAAAAAGACACAAAACATTTAAAAAACGAATAGTACATTTTGGACTACACTGATTCACATATCTTTCAACCTAAATGCATATCGATAATTGTAAACAAGTAAATTAGTACAGTTTCGATAAAACACTAATTTATAAAACAGAACTTCATGCAATAAATGACGAACTAATCAAACATATAACACCATAGCTAAGTTCCTCTTCACTATGCAAGCAATTAAACTACAGTGGTGGACATAATCATAAGACACCTATCTAATTTGACGAAACATTGAAATAAAAGTTTTAGAGCTTAAAATTGCTTTATCAAATATAATAAAAACATACATTTATTCTGTTATCACACATAATTGTAATAAAGAAATAATTATTTTATAGATTTTAATTTAAAAAATTAAAAAAAATACCATGGACAAAATTATAGGACACCCTAAATAATGTGATTATGCTCCCTAAATAATGTGCAATATGCAAATTTTCTGCTGCACTATTATGACATCCTCAGTTAATTAAAAAAAAGATAACTGACTTCACGCATTTGCAAACATGCCACAAGGTATAGAATTAAAATAAAGTGAAATTCACGAAATTTGGAGAATGGAACTGGTGCCTTAACTAATAATATTTTAAAATACACTCCACAAATATTGAATAACAGTGTTAGAGAATTTTCATTTAAACCATTTGTCAGCAAATTAAGTTGACCACTGTATTTAGAAAAAAAAGGTTGGTGTTTTATAATATTGTCCATCATGTTTTTAAGATTTTTCTTAAAATTGTAAGAAAATATCATTATTATAAAATAATTATGTATGATAACAGAATAAATTTGTTTTTGAAATTTGAAGTGTTAGATAAAACACTTTTAAGTTCCTGAATCTTTTCCTTCACTATTTGCTAAATTAGATAGGAGTCTTATACAGGGTTGCCACACTTTTTGGTAAAAGAAATTCAAGGACTATTTAAGGACTTTCCAAGAATATATTTCCATTTTCAAGGACTGTACATTCGAACATGCAGCAACTAAATTGCACAATAGTTTTTAAAATTCATTTATTATACAAAGAGCTCTCAAATGAACTTACATATGTGTTATAAAATAACCTTTTAGTTAGTAAAAATACCATCAAAATCACATACTTTGCCTCCGTGAATTTTTCATAAACAATAAATCAAAAAGTGAAATAGGAATTGATTCACATTGAAAGTGTTAAAGTCAAAAATTAAGGACTTTTCAAAGTTGATAATGTTTTCCAGCACTTTTAAGCACTTGAAAATCAGTTTTTTCTTCAAGCACTTTTCAAGATTTTCAAGGACCGTGGCAACCCTGCTTATAATTATGTCTACCACTGTAGTAATTTCAGATTACACTGATTCACAAAACAGAACCCCCCTACAACAAACTTACCTGGCAGAGCTGGGTTCCTCTTCGCTATGTGCCGACCCAAGTATCCTCAGCCTTGCCTCTGCATACTCAGCCTCCCTCTGTTTGAGGGTCTTTGGGGGTTGCCTCGAGGGCGATTTGTCTGTGAACGAGGCAACCTGGCCCCCTTTGTCGGTGGTCGAAGATGGCCGCTTGAGGATCTTGACCTGGGGGGTGTAGGGGTGCGGGAGGGGTCTTCTAGCCGCATCTGGGGGATCTGGAGCGGGGGGTCAGGGCAGGAGGCACTGGAAAGGAACATGTCATTGAATTTATATAGTTATAGCTATATAAAGCATTTAAAATAGCAATTGTAATTCTTTGAAATAATAAATTTACTTTTGCAACATCAATCAGTTTGAAATGACGTCAAATATAATTTAGAGATTCTTTACTTTTTATATAAAAAGTTTTGATTCTATTTAAAAGAGAGGAATATTATCTATTTATTCTTTGAAATAATATAAATTAATTTTTGCAATAAAAGAAATCCAGCGTGTAAATGTTAATAAAATTAATATTGTGGTTGAAGACTTTTTTCCTGTTGAAATGGTGCGTGGAAGCAGGCTGAGTGACAGATTCTGTTACAAGTCTACTTGTTTGAATTAAGTTATAATAAGAAATCCACATCTTAGACTAAAGTTACCAAAATTCATCAGCAAAAGTTTTCTAGTGACCAATAATTAAATATAGCATAAAAACTATTCAATTTAGATTCAAACAAACTGTTTAATATTATTTCCTGTAAATAAAAGAATAGAATACAGTATTTTATTAGGATGTTTTCAATATTTTTTAAGGTTTTGAAGACAAAAGTTGGCAGAAATAAATTGTTGTCATTGAATGCTTGTAAGAATACAAACGTCATTTGAGATAATGCCAAAATTCAGGGGTCAAAGTGATCCACTCAGTTGTGTCTTCGGGAGACGGGATATTTCAATAAATACGATAGCGGAAAACAATTTGAAATATAAATAATGTCTACGAACCACGACGTTACAGTAAATTAAAAGAAAATATATATTGAATCAATACACAAATATAGGACAACTGTAAAATATAGGACAATATAGGCAGGGTTGGATAATATAGACGAACGCGCGTACGCCGTACGCGGAAAAAATATTTTACTCCTGCAGAAAATTTCAGGTTATTAAAAAATCATTATCTGTTTCAATATTAAAAAAATATATGACTTTTGCCCTTTTGCAAAAAATACGAAAAAATATGTTTGGAAAGTTGACGGTCATTACTCATTATTGAGTCGGAGCAGAGCCGTGACGTACTGTAGTGATGGGTCGTTCCAGACGAGACGATGCCAAACTATGGCGAATTATTTCGACTGCAGACAAAACCGTACTTGCTTAACGAATGTCAACACTGAAATCGCAAACGAAAACAAACAGCTTTGCCGATTACCGTTGTTTTTTAAATGTCCAAAATAGTTTTTTAAAACTTTATTTTTCTGGTCATTATATATAATGATGAGTAACAATATTAAAAACAGTTGGGTTTGGAAAGTGGCATGCCGTTTTTGTGGAGAAAAAAATTATGCAACGCATCTTAAGCGAAAGCACGAGGAGCAACATGCGGGTGATAAAAGATCGCATGGACAACAATCAATTTCAACATTTTTTACAAACCCAGCTCAGAAAAAGATTTCTTTTTCATCGCCATCGCAAGTTTGCCAAAACGAATGCAATGTTGAAGATGGGCTATTTTTAGTAATTTAACCTTTTTCCATGCAACTTCTATATAATTTGTGTTTTTATAATGTATAATAAATCCATGATAGCCTACGGGTTAAAAAAGTTAATTATTAATATTTTTTGCAGCAAATTTTTACTCCAAATCTTGTGTACGCAGCAAGTTTATTTTAACTCGTCATTTTATCTAACTCTGAATATAGGACATTTTTCCAGTTTAAAAAATATAGAGGATTTATAGGACATATAGGGCATCTGCTGCACCTGTAAAATTAGAATGATAATTTTTTTTACATAAATAAAAGACAATGTTTCCACCTTACCAAAAAATGTAAAACAGTTAGGATAGAATCATTTTATGAAGAGAAATTAAGAAACAAGACTTTTTCCCACACCTGAACCAAAGAAGTTACCCTGAATAAAGATGCTCGCTTCGATGGTACCTTATAAAATTATGTAGTACTTTTTCTAAATGGTTGAGACACTTATTGTAATAATAAAGAGATACATTTCGAGAAAGATACCATCTTAAACACTTAAATCTGTTT